>JANEYF010003945.1:347500-947500 GCA_029963845.1 Rhamnusium bicolor | reverse complement strand
TTCAAGACGTTTCCCTTGAAACAGATTTAAAAACTATTAATAACAATTATAGAGGACTACACGACGCAATAGAAAAATTGCAAAATAGTTCGTTGTCGTTAATGGAATCGCTGCAAATAGTGGACAACGTAAATACACAGCTACAGGCTATAAATGACGCAAAAAATAATCGCGTTAGTGAACAATTCGAGAGTGTATTACAGAAAGATCCTGATTTTAGCAAATTAAGACAAATTTGTGATGGTGCATCTACAACTTCGTTAAGTGAGTTCACAGATTGTTTTACTTATGCCTGTATTATATCCGTAGATGTCGAACGGTCATTTTCAAAATACAAACATATTTTTTCACCAAAGCGAACATCGCTGACGGAGACAGCTGTAGAAACATACCTGATGCTATTATATTATAGATCTTTCCCACTTTGTGATGACGACAACCAAACTACTTCATAAATCTGCTTAAAAGGGTGAGTTTTATACAAATTTTTATAAAATGTAACATTATTGTTAAAATTTATTTCCATTTATTGTACTTATTCAAGTATTATGATATGATGTAAACATATGAGTCATATGACGGCTCTGTCGGCCAGGTGACCTCGGCCAGCTTTAATAATAAGTAGGTAGAAGATAAAAACAGATTGAAAAACTTACTGTTTTTTCCTAACAAAAACGGCCGGTGTTTTGTGTCTCTTTTTTGTTTCATTTTGAAACCTGATTGTTTTTTATTGTAGCTGTGATATTAAATTTGTTATTCGATTAATGTCATTAATTGATATTAAAAAGTTTACGAGAGAAAAGTATCATTAAAAAATATTTTAAGTCCTACATGTCTTGATAGGCGGCCAAAATTTTTTCTTTATTGTAATTGTGATTGATTCTTGTGAAATAAAAAGACGGCTGAAAAAAATATTTTTTTTTACGAAAGTGGTATTAAATAAAGTCGGATGATTACGACTTTGATACCTGGTATTTAGATATTACTTTGAGTAAAGATATTTTACTTAATGTTTTCTAAAAGTTATTGTAGATCCACACATTTTCAATCGAAATATATGTCTTATTTTAACAGTTTGTTTGCTCTTGAAAATTTACTATTATATACAAAATCTGCTCCACTTTTCATGTTTACGACGGATTTGTAATTATATAAATTCTGTTGAAAATATTTATTTAAGAAACAGACAATCACTAATTATTTGTACAACGCTAGGCGCCTACCAACACCAACATTTTTCAAGATTACGAAAAATGCAATGACCCTCTAACTTGTAGCACTGAAAAAAACAGTGCTACCGATGTCAGTGTGCTTATCATTATCAAGCCGACAAATTCGTGGGTTTTAACAAAGACCGGCCAATAATCTGTTTATCTTTACCGGATATCCATTATTTGATAGAACAATTTCTTGGCTATTATTATATTATAATATAGAAAACCAAATAAGTTAACAGTTTGTTCAGTAAATTTGCATGTAATAGTTGAGCTTAAATTGTGTTTAATAAATACTCCTAGGGTGCAGTAAATATACAGGATGATTATTTTTGACCGTCTATTAGAATTACATTAAGGATGAAAGAAAGGTATTGATCTGAAAATTTGGCTATGGTCCGAGCGGAGTAGATTCAATGAAAATATTTTCAAAATGGTGGCTTTTCTGGTTATACCGGAACTTGACCTTAACTTTGTTATTTTAAATGGAATGCCCCCATTTTTTATTTTTTTTTGCCTACCGAAAACAAAGGTTCTTTTGTTACAGGCTCCCTATGCTTAAAATGAATATTTTCTGATATTAAATGTTTTTCTAAAATTTTTAAGTTTATGGGTATAAGAAAAAGATATTGGAGCTACTCGTCATATAAGAAAATTATCGAAATCTCCACTAAAGTTTCTAATAATAACGACATTTGTCGACCACACCAAAACAGCAAATAGTATATTGTTTTATTAGGATTAAAAGTGACACTTTGTTTGACGAGCAATTATGTTTGTATTTGCGAGGCGAAGCGCAGCGTAGCCGAGCGAACGCAGAAATTGCGAGTCAAACAAAGACACTTTAAATCCGAATGAAACATGTTATTTTTTCTTCAAACGCAAAAAAAATTCGAAATATTTAAACATTAAGTACATACATAATTATTTTCCCATTATACGACTTGTAACAGTTTCATCGTGTTGCTTGTGACAAACAGTATGTGATAGCTATGGATATTGTGTGGTTGCTAGGGATGCCAATAAATATAAACAAACATTCTATTTAAGCAAATAAATTGTGATTTATTATAGTCCATTATTAGAAAAAAATGGCTGATTGTGAAGATTTGTCGAGTATACCAGCAGAGGTGGTTGAAATTGCTAACGAAGTGACTTTAAATCTTCTACCACCAAAGTCGCGTGAAGTGTACGAGTGCTCATATAATCGTTTAATGCAATGGTGCTCTGAAAAGAATATAAAGTCGTAATCGGAAAGTGTTTTATTGGCATATTTTGCCAGTCTGTCCTCAAAAATGAAATGTTCCACTTTGTGGTCACAGTATTCAATGGTGAAATCGACACTGACTCTTAAAAATGGCGTAGATAGAAGTAAATTTTCCAAGTTGAATGCATTTTTAAAAAGGCAAAGTAATGGTTATACCCCTAAAAAAGCTAGGGTTTTAACGAAGGACCAAGTTGAACAATTTTTGGATGCTGCTCCTCACATACATTATTTAATGATGTTTAAAATTAAAAAACGAAGTAGGCAAATTTTGTGAATTTTTATTTATAGGTTGCCTTAATAATGGGAATTGCGGGCGCATGTCATTGTGATGACCTAATTCATTTAAAAACTGATGACATTGAAGATGTTGTCTGCTTTACTAATAAAAGTTCCTCATACTAAGACCAGTAAGGGGTCGGTCATTTACGGTTCTTGGAGAAAAATATTTGAGTATTTACAGAAAATACGCTGCTCTTCGGCCAAAAGGTTTTGAAGAAAGTCGTTTTATTATAAAGTATCAAAATGGAAGATGTCAACGGTCAGTAGTCGGTATTCATAAAATTAGTAATGTTGCAAAAGAAGTGGCAAAATATTTAAATTTACCAAATGCAAATGAATATACTGGACACTGCTTACGTCAAACTTCTGCCACTTTTTTTTGTAGATTTTGGTGGTGATGTCACTTGTCTTAAAAGACATGGGGGTTGGAGCCGAACACTGTTGCAGAGGGGTATATAGAACAATCTATAGAAAATAAAAAAGTACAGCAAGAAAAATATTTCGACTCGATGAACCTAGTACTAGCACCAATGGGCCTAGTACGTGTAATAGTATCAATCCCTTGAATCTCGATAATACAGCTGCTTGCAATAATGTAGAAAATCAAGGAAGAATGAATCAAGAAATGTGTTTCCACGATACCACTAAGAGTGTAACAGTTTCAGATATTGTTACCACCACCGTTAAAAATGTTGTGTCGATTCTTCTGGTTTGTTTAATTTTTATTCAACTTGCTCAAACTGCACTTTCAATATTACTGTCAATAAATAGGTAATAATAATTGAATGAATTTATATATCTAGCCTAATCAATAAATTTTGTATTTCATTTCATTGTTTAATAATTTTGGATTGTAAGAATTTCATATTTTAATTTAAATAAACTGAATTAATACGAAAATACTTAATTCTTACCTAAATATACTTTTAATACTAGGATTAAAAATACTTTTAATCCTAGAATTAAAAGTGTTGACATTTTTATATTAGTAACAAAAACCAATTTTTGTGTCAGATTTTACCATTAAAAATGATGACTTTTGTGATGTTTGAAGAAAAAAGTATTTTTTTTATATAGCAGTATATCTTATTAAATATATGAGTCGATAGAGAAAACATGTGCATATATCCATGTAGCATGTTCCATACCTCAAATGTATGGTTCTTTATATATTTGCGACTTTCTAATTTTATCCATGAAATGAAATTTTATAATGACAATTTTGCAGTTTATTTTCATAATGAAAATTTTATAATAAAACATCAATCAAACTTCTCAGAATGTTGTCCGTTAACTTCTAAACATTTTAGAATCCTTCTATTCATTGAGTGTGTAGTATCACTCTTTATACGGCCCCACAGATAAAAATCCAAGTTGGGAGGCTTGACAGGCCAACTTCATGGACCCAAATGCCTTATCCACCTTCTTCGATCATTTGATTCAGTTCATTACTAACTGGTTCAATACATTGACTTGGAGCTACATCGAATTGGTACCAGGATGAAAAATATCAATTAATAGATAAATTTTCTAAAAATTTCGTTGTGGCACTTTTTAAAATTTCTCAATATCTTCATTAAAATTTTTGTCGTAAATGTGGTAACACAATTTATTAGCCATTAAAAAACAAAACACGTTAAAATTGAATTTGTATTCAAAATTCCTCTGTCGTAAAACATGACGATTTTGATTGCTCAAAAAATGCGAATAAGAAAATACAGTAAGCCACAAACTACGTAATGAAATACAATAACACAAATTACGTATTACCTATCATAGTTTTATATTTTGTTTTGTCAACAGTGCTATTAAAGTCAAAGCCTACTAGAAAACGGCGGTCTAATTTTCATCGATAACATTAGAAAATCGGAAATATTTAAAGAACCATACAATATTTGTGTATACATAGGTACATGATACTCACACATTTTTTTCTCTACCAATGACTGTATTTAACTAGGTATGGTGCTATTAAAAAATGATTTCTTACCGTTCTTGTGTGGTCAATATTTGTCGTTAATTTTAGACGTTGTAGTGGAGATTTTGATAATTTTCTTACGTGATAAGTAGCTTCTGTCTTACATCCATAAAAAATTCAACACCTTATCTTTAATCGTAACTGAGATACTAATTTTTGTTATACTTACAACTTTTCAACATTTTAGGAAAAAAATTTAATACCTACCTCAGAAAACTTTAAATTTAAGAATAAGGAACCTTTAACATAGGGATCTTTAAAGTCTCCGTAGAAAAAAATGAGGGTATTCCATTTAAAATAACGAAGTTAGGGTCAACTTCCGGCATAACCGCTACAATTTTGGAAATATTTTCACTGAATAGATCCTACCCCAATAGGACTAGAGCCAAATTTTCATATCAATATCTTCTTTCTTCTTAAACATACTTCTAATAGACGGTCAAAAAGAATTACCCTGTACATAACATCTATTTTAATCGTATTGGAGAGATGACGGATTCATTTTTAAAAACCGCCTAACTGACTTTAACGTTTTGTGCGAGGCTTTGCGGCAAGATTAGACCAGCCGCCCTACTTGCCCGATCTTAACCCATTTGATTTTTTATCTAGAGGCATGCTCAAACTGTCATTGAAATCTTATTATTTCATATTTTGAAGCCCAAAACGCCTCTGGAATTTACACAACTATTTAAGTAATTTCTGTGAGTCAAACTACTAAAATTTGGGTTTTTACTATTCGCAATTAAAAAAGGTTATTATTTTCTAAATCTTACTAAATCTAAACAAATAAAAAACAAATAAATAAAACTTACTTGAATCCAACATTGAAGGCTTTTTGGTAATGGAAGAAAAAAAATAGTACCAAAAATAATATGGGTACAGGATTTCCTATAAAAAATTAACAAAATAAATAAAATTATAAAATAATGCTTATAAAAGTGATAAACTAACGAAATCTATTTTAATTTCAAAACATATGTTAAAGCTTCTGTTGTAAATAAAATAAATTAAAGCAATAGGTGAAGATAAGTAATGTTTAAAGGCGAAAATCTAAAAATATACTACTTACAGAGACAGTTACTGCATTCCGTGGCAATATATTGATAAATTAGCCAGCTCTCCAGTTCAACCATTGTAGACATGATTTTTTAGGCAAGGATTTTGGCAGTGAAAATAGTATTAACCATCTGAAATAAAGAAATCTAGATTAAAACATGTTTATACACAAAACAAAATGAAAATACGTCAATAATGAATGATATAAAAATATGTCAGCTGCTCGAATAAAATAACAAAAAGTCTAAAACACGTGTCCTTGATTTGCATCCTTTATGCGGGCTTCACCCATTATTCCTCTTGCTTGTAAATCACAATTTGTTATGGATGTTTTTTGCATTTACATAGTATTTGTCTCCAGACACATGCATCTTCTCGAATCTTTCCAACTCTTTCGTTACTTCGACGCCACTGACGTCGATTACGCTGTAAATAGAAGCCATTGTCCGTGGCACGAGCCCGCGCGACCGTTACAAACCTCAGGATCTCACCTGGCATACCAGGTGGCCTTTGCAATATTTACAAGGCCCCAAGAAACCAACCGTCTTTATTTGTTTCCTTAGTTCGTCAGCTGTTACACTTATATATTTATTAAACCCTCTCAGGCGATACAAAAGAGGCATGGGGTGGTTCTTTATATGATAATTTATCGAAGTATTTTATTGTTGTATGTTATACCGAATGGGACAAAAAAAACGCATTCTGTTGGGAGACTATTGTTTTAAAACTCAGATTATGGAAATGGGATTTTAGGTGGTCACAGAATTAAATATTGTGTGTCCTGGAGAAATAATTGTTGGATTTTCCCCAATTTGGTACTTTTTTTCTATATTTTTGAAAGTAAAATTAGCACCTTATTTAACAAAGCTGAATTAAGTCATTTATCAAAAGAAAAATGGCGAAGAAATTAATTGAATCAAACAATAACAACATTTTGTTTGAAACAATTAATTTCCTCGCCATTTTTCTTTTGATTATATGACATAATCCAGCTTTGTTAAATAAGGTGCCAATTTTACTTTCAAAAGTATAGAAAAAAGTACCAAATTGGGAAAATCAAACAATTATTTCTCCGTTGATAGCATAAATCATAAATGTACCTTGAGAAGAGTAAAGAGATTTTAAAGAAACTTGGTGGCGGACGATCATTAAATACTTGTAGTGCAGAAAACGCATACGCTCTGATTAAACTCATTGTATCTCAAGATATAATAAAGGAAGATGGGCAAGTATAATGCAAAAGCAATTAAAAAATAAACGATATGCAGAATTTTTAAGATGCTTTGAGCAGCAAAGCACTGGCCACCATATTCACCGGATCTGGATTCTCTATATTACTTGATTCGGAATGCGTTACAAGAACATATATCTTCAGAGAACTATTCACAATTTAAGAGAATTGCAGGAAAGGGTAATTAAGTATCAGGGCCAGAAATGTGGAAGAATAAAAGAGCCATTTTTTACAATTTGGAACTAACTTAAAAAAAAGTGATTTCGAGAATGGTTCAGTACAGCATTTTCTTTGTATGTAAATGTAAATTTGGTTTCTTAAAATGTCTACACATTTTGTTAGTACAAATTTTCTATGAGCTCCTAAAATCTCTGTATCTCCAATCTCTAGTTATAATCTGTCAGACAGATTGCAATTTCGTGGAGAGATCTTTGTTCATTTTTAGAGTTCTTACAAATCTCTACGTATCAAAATATGCAGTCATCATCACAATAGCTGCAATTGTTGTTCACAAATCCGTAAGTTCATCATTTGTCTTGTCTTATCTTGTCAATCATTTGAAATTTTAAAAATGTAGAATCCTCAATAAATTATTTACATTGTCCATCTGGTTTTACTATTAGGCAAAAATTTATGCGTTCTAGAAAAAAAATCCGATCTAATAAAGTTGAAAACCATATGCGATTATTTGCAAGGTGGCAGTATTATAGAGGATATAAAAAATTGTGGCATCTCCAATCGCTAGTTATAATCTGTCAGACAAATTGCAATTTCGTAGAGATTTTTGTTCGTTTTTAGAGTTCTTACAAATCTCTAGGTATCAAAATATGCAGTCATCATCACAATAGCTGCAATTGTTGTTCACAAATCCTTAAGTTCATCATTTGTCTTGTCTTATATTGTCAATCATTTGAAATTTTAAAAATGTAGAATCCTCAATAAATTATTTACATTGTCCATCTGGTTTTACTATTAGACAAAAATTTATGCGTTCTAGAAAAAAATTCCGATCTAATAAAGTTAAAAACCATATGCGATTATTTGCAAGGTGGCAGTATTATAGAGGATATAAAAAATTGTGGCATCTTCATTAAAATATTGCCCACTTACATCAACAGACGTTGATATACCGTAAACGGCAGGTTACTAGGAATATCCTTTTATGTCAAAATAGGTGGAATTTATATCGACTACGATCCGTTATTTTAACTGCTTATCGAATCATCTACTAATATTTATATAGTAATTAATCATTAATTTGCATAAATTGTTTATATATCTGCATTCCAAACTCGTAAATCATATCTGAATCCTTTGTATGACCCCAGAGCTAATGACAAAAACAAATAAATCGTAATTGCTCGTTCATTCATAGGATCATTATCATTAATTATACCGCCGCTGTTATCAGGTTACAAAAATAATCTTTTTTACGAGCATCGCTGATAATTTCACACTCCTTGGCAATTACAAATTAATTATCGTAGTATCAAATTAATAAATCACTGGTAATCTATAAACAAACAAAGATATAGTTGTTGGATAAATATTTTGCTTTCGAATTAAAAGAGCAACACTGATACAGTAAGTAAAGAGGTTTTATGAACTAACCTCTGAGACTAAATGAGTAACTTAGACATTTGGATATGACGGTATCTCAGGCAAAATGCTACAATTAAGCTTACCATATATGTATAGCAGAACCTCTAACACATATTATAAATTTTTCATTTGAAACCGGAACAGTCCCCCTAATCTGGAAACAGGTATTAGTTAAACCAATACCCAAAAATAGCAAGATAAGCACCATCTTGGACCTTAGACCAATTAGCTTACTTTCAGTTCCCTCAAAAATAGCGGAGGCGGTCATCCACGGGCAACTAACACCTTATTTGCTGGACAATAAGTTATTCCCAAAATATAGTCCGGCTTTCGAAAGAATCACGGAACATCCTCGGCCTTGATCGCTATTCTCGATGATGTCTTGACGTCAATTTATTCTGATAAAGTAACTTCCTTGACCTTATTAGATATGTCAAAAGCTTCCGACTCCTTAAATACTGAACTGCTAATAAAAAGGTTAAAATTCTACGGGATAGAGGATAATATCCTAATGTGGCTCAGTCTTCCCTACTAAATCGTTTTCAATATACATGTCTTAACACCACAAGTGGAAGAAGACTCTATAACGAACATTTGCTACTCTCGGGAGTGCCCCAAGGCTCGATCTTGGGGCCCTTGCTTTTTAACATCTACACCGTAGACTTGCCACAAGTCACGAAGTACTGTTCCCTGCACATGTACGCTGACGATATACAATTTACCTTGCTTTTGATGTGACGAAGCCTGAGGAAGCCCAAACCAAAATTAATCATGATTTAAATGAAATAAAAAATTGGACTCTTCAGAATTCGCTCCTATTAAATCCAAATAAAAGTAAAAATATAATCTTTGGCACTGCAAATAAAATAAGAGTTCTTACTCACTTTCAATTATCAATTGACAATATAATTATAGAACAAGTTGACAAGGTGAAGAACTTGGGGCTAACCTTTGATAAAAATTTAAACTTTATTCCTCATATATCAAAAGTCCTTAGAAAATGTTTCTGCTCTTTTAAACAGATTTTAAGTTTTAGAAATATCCTTGATAGGGCCACTAAACTACTGTTATGTGAGTCCTTAGTCTTATCACACGTCAACTACTGTGATTATGTTTATGGGCCTTGCCTAAATTTATCAGAAGCAAACAAACGTCAAAAAATCCAGAATATCTGTATTAGATTTGTAACAAATAGTTCTATCTACGAGCATTTAACACCACATATCAGATAGTTACAACTACTAAAAATGAATTAGAGGCGCTTCCTACATTTCACCTCACTATTAAATAATGTCATCCTAACGCAAAAACCTATTTATCTCTATGATAAACTAATTGCGAGAAATGTTATGCATTTTCGAAACTTGAGATATACAAACGACCAATTGCATACAGTAAGGCCTAAACTATGAAACATTTCGATCATCCTTTACCTACCTCTCGACTTATGTCTATAACAATCTACATCCACAGCTACACAATAAATCAACAAATGTACTAAAACGTCAACTAAAGTCTCTGATTTTGAACGGCGAATTAAATATAAATTTAAAATTGTTTTAGACGGTGATAAAATAGTGATAAAATCTAGACATCATATAGATAAATACTGTTTTTGATATATATGTTCATATACTGTAGATTTATGTAGGTACTTAACTAGATATACGTTAGATATACACATATTGTAATATTGGATATTATATACTGTACTATCTATCATATGCTGGATAAAATGTTAGATATTATATACTGTACTAATACTATACCAATGGTATCCTAGGTTAGTAGTTTTGATATCAGTGTATACTGTACCACTAACCTTTTGTGTTAAATTCCTTCTATTTTACACAATAAAGACATTTATTTATTTATTTATTTATTAGACAACCTCCAAATCCGAAGCTGAAACTGTATACTCGTAGAAGCGGGTAACACGTAGAAAAACGTGGACATTCAACGTATCGTCGCATAGGAACCATAGGGTTCTAAGCGACATTTTGTTTATTACAGAGACTCTTATTACAATCTATTGTATATATTTTTCTGCTTCTTTCTGGCTACGAAATTTCAATTTCTGATTGAAATATGGCACCATAAACTTCATGTCCATACAATTTATTTACAATTTATATTTTTCGTTACTCTTTGAAATCACAAAATGAAGATTGTTTATACGTCTGTTTAATGATTACTGATTAATGAATAAAAGTTGCTAAAATTTGTACTATATTTGCATTTTTTACACTTTACAGAGGCATATGGTTCTAAGTACAAATGCAAAAGTTAGTTAATCTTCCTACAACTCCTACAATTTTGGGTAAATTTGTAATAACAGTAAATTGTTACTTAGAACCATGTAATTCCCATTCGATGATTTTCCACCGACATTGGTACCGAAAATGTAATAGACAACTAAGGTTTTTATCTGTCATATGAAGATATCATAGATTTAGCATTATAAAATCAATTTTTGTACAAGTTTAAGCTTTGGGTATCAAATTAATGCGATGATAGGATTAACATACGCCGACAAGGTCGCTTGGATCAGGTAAAATTCTTCCAGGTCGCTGACATTCTCCTTATCCACAATCTCTTGTTTATGGATATATTCAGCACCATAAATAAAAAGACAACAAATAAAACAAAGCAAATCACAAACACCTCTATTTGACATTGCCAATTGTTAATTTCATCCTACGTTGAACGTAACACTGTTTTAATATCAGCAAATTACAGTAGTTGACAGATAATAACACCACAGTATATTAATTGGAAAATAAACTAAGGTTAACTGCGGGTAATTTAAGATTAATTCATGTAACTATAGTTAATGGTTCGTTGATTAAAAATAATCTATTTTACTTGTTTAAAATTGAATATGGCGGTGTGGAAGGAAAAATAATACAAAAGACTACACCTGCATATCAAATAACTTCACTTTTATATACACAGTGAGTCGTAAATCATAGGTGCAAAAAGAAACTGAAATATTTATCTTATTTCAAACAATATCAAACGACCTTTAGTATGAAATAAATCTCCTTTGTATAACTTTCTTATAATAAGAAATATTGTAAAGCGTTAGAAATGTTACTACTTAATAACTTCGGTTTATCCGATCATTTAATTAGTTTTTTAGGTCTGTTGAATACTTGGAAACATTTGGTGTCCCCTACGAGTCCATCTTTGGGCCTCTGTTATCCTAATTTTTACAAGAAAATAAATTATCCTTAAATGCTAACAAATGTAGAGATCTACAATTACCAATCTAGTCTCGATATCTCAGTATATATCAGAATGCTTAGATTCACAAGGTCAAGTTGATGTTATATACACAGACATACAGAAGGCATTTGATAAAATAGATCACCTTTTATTACTATCAAAGCTGAGAGGAATTGGTTTCTCTGACTCTTTAATTTGTTTATTTGAGTCCTATTTAATTGGGAGACATCAATTTGTTGAATATGGAGGCTATCGTTCTCAATCATATACAGCAGTATCGGGAGTTCCGCAAGGATCAAATTTAGGACCCCTTTTATTTCTTATTTTTATTAACGACCTAACAGCTAATATTAATTCTCACCACCTACTATTTGCTGATGATCTCAAAATTTTCCCAGAAATAAGTTCTATAGAGGATTGTATCTTACTGCAAAATGAAGTTAATAAAATTTCTAGCTGGTTCTCGGTCAATTCTAAAGTTAAATATTGGCAAATGTAAGGTTATGTCATATACAAGGAAGGACACTACAGTTACCTTTCACTATAAAATAGATAATAACATTTTAGATCGTTGTGTGAATTATAAGGATCTGGGAATTATTTTTGACCCAACACTTACTTTCAATAATCATATCGATGAAATGGTCAAATCGGAATCTAGAGCCTTAGGTTTTTTAGTAAGAAATTGGAGCGGTTTTGTGAATATTGACACCCTGAAACTGTTATACATATCATTTATAAGAAGTAAAATGGAGTATGGCTGTATTATTTAGTTTCCCATATATCAAAATTCATTGTCACGCATTGAATCAGTTCAACGCAAATGTCTGAAATTTATGTTTTTCAAATGTAATGGATCTTATCCTCTCCGAGGTACAGACAACAATATACTGCTTAATATGTTTGACCTTAAATTTCTCAGATTCAGAAGAGATGTTATCGTTTTATCCTTTCTTTATAAATTAATTAGTCACAATGTTGATTGTTCATTTCTTTTAAGTAAACTAAACCTATCGGTCCCGAGATTAGAATCCCGTCAAAACAATCTATTTTACTGCGATGCTCCTCGTACAAACCTTATGATAAAGTCACCAATTTTTAATATGTGTAATACTTTTAACACCATTTCATCTTTATGTGATGTCAACGATGATAGTTTAGCTAAAATAATTCATATATATGAAGAAAACTGTGCTTATTAAATTAGGTTATTTCATAACACTATACTTAATATATTTTACTTTTATGTATGAGTTTTCTTGTAAACTCTTAATGTAATGTTAATAACTATGTGTATTGCAAATTTGTGCATTTTATATCACAGTATACTTAGTTTTAAGCTTTTCCTGTAATTGGGTGCTTTAACCTGTTGGAAATAAATTACATCATGTCACCTTCAAAGAAGTCAACACATTATTTTCGATAATCTTGATAATATCATTCTAAATCGTCCACTAACTTTTCACGATTTTGGTATTAACTTTGATAATATTTTTTTTGTCACGCACACAAACTCCATAGTCTTAGAAGCTGAAAGGTCGCATGGATTTATAGCTAGAAATTCTCGAAATTTCACCAACGTAAATACAATTAAACTACTATATTTTACTTTTTTCAGATCAAATCTTGAGTACCTGCTTTTCTTGTATGGCCTCCTTACTACAGCGAACAACATCAATATTCTAGAATATGTTCAATGTTGATTTTTAAAATTTTTGAGATGATGGCACTTACCCGCCTATTTTCTTTCCTCAAAGTGTGTTATTGGAAAAATTGTAGTGTCTTGAAACTAGGCGTAAATATTTTTCTCAAGCATTTCTTTAAAATTAATCACCATATTACTGTGTCAAAATTTTTTACTTTTAACAATCTACCTCCCAACACCTCACAAATATACTCAAACATTCTCCGCTATTGGCTTTTCTTTATTTAAACTTGCAGTCTCTGAGAATTTCTTTTCCTATCGACAATTTAAATTCCTATGATGCGGTTGTTTGTCTGTTTCTCTTCTAAAACGCTTTTGTTATATAAATTGTTTGCATTTTTCTTGCGACATTCTACTTTTATCAAATGATATAAGTTGTTTGACAGCATAAAACAAAAATTCATAGACTATTTGGTGATGTAATTTTTAAATTATTTCAATGAATTATAGCAACTTTATTTTGTATAATTCATTTATGATCAGATCATGGTGTATATTTCTTAACCTTTTTGCGGTGTTTTTTATGTGGGAGGTTTTATGTATCAAATGTTAACATGCTGCGAATGGAGAGAGGATGTGAGAGCTCAAACTTTGTGTAATGCGGAAAGTACAAATTGCTATACCAACATAGGTATGTGGGTGGTAAGATACAATAACTTGTAAGAAGATACATTTTTTTTGACAAATATAAAATTTAAAGTAGACTGTATTCTCTTTATAAACATACAATAAGAAAGGCTAATATTTTATTCAGCACCAGTGGTGCTGAATACACAAATATCTTTGTATGTAAGTATGTATATAAAAATGCAAAGTTTAATAAGAATAAATTGAAGATTATTAAAGAAATGTCAAATTTAAACACAATAAATAAATCAGGGACTTGGGAAGAATGTAAATATTTGTAGATTCTTTAAATATTTGATAGGTATGTTGTCCAATAATAATAACTAAGCCTGGCCAAGCGATGGTAGATTCAGGGTCGGGCGTAATACCAATGCCATCGCGCGCTTGTTTACGATGACGATGACACGACACACTTCAGTTGTTATCTGTCAGTCGATGCATAGAGTACTAATAAATAATAAATAATGTTGAGCGTAAAGAGTAGAAAACGACCGTACGCTGATAAAGTGAATAAATTTATCGGTGAATTTCCGGATTTATTCTATGATGGATGTAAAATAATTTGTAAAGTTTGTGATCAAGACTTAATGTGCTGGAATAAATACGGCTGCAAAATTCATGTCAATAGTAACCGGCATAAAAATTAAAAAAAATGGCGTGTCTTCTTTGGAACCTCAGTTTATGTTTGATTTATTGTTAATGCTGATTGCCTGTGATGTTCCCCTGCGCAAATTGGATAAACCAGCATTTCGGGAGTTCTGGAATAAATACAATCCCCAGGTGAATTTACTAAGTCGTTCAGATTACGTAGATATGTATCAAGTGTTCGTGATGACATTGTAAATAGGATTAAATGTGCATTAAAAAATACACGGCTGTGGTTATGTGTGGACGAGACGACAGATTGTAAAAAAATATTTAAAGTTGTTACACCTACATTTCCACTTTTACTACCTAGCAAAAGACTAACTGCGTGTACTGGCGAAACAAACAATTACGCGGGTGGTGTTGGAGACTTTCGAAAATTTGAACTGTCAAAAAGTCAAGTGTTGATGTGTGTGACCGACGGTGCTGCGACAATGCGTTTGGTGGGCCATTTTTTTCAAAGAGACAATTGTAGGTTTTTACATGTTACATGTAAAGTGCATGCGTTCCATCTTGTAGCAGAAACGATTCGAAAATATTTTCCAGAGGTAGATCATTAATAGCAAATACAATAAAAGTATTTCTCAAGTCTCCGAAACGGCTTCGAGCATTTCACACACTGTGTCCTGGTATTCTGGAACCACCAGAGCCGATTCTTACACGTTGGGGAACGTGGTTGAAGGCAGCTTTTTATTATGCTGAATATTTTCAACAAATAAAAGCAGTTCAACCCTAACAAGGCTGCAGCTATTAAGGAAGCCAGACAAACTTTCAAGATGTTTCCCTTGAAACAGATTTAAAAACTATTTATAACAATTATAGAAGACTACACGACGCAATAGAAAAATTGTAAAATACTTCGTTGTCGTTAGTGGAATCGCTGCAAATAGTGGACGACGTAAATACACAGCTACAGACTAAATGACGCAAAAAATAAGCCCATTATTGAAAAATTCGAGAGTGTATTACGGAAAGATCCTGATTTTACTAAATTAAGACAAATTTGTGATGGTGCATCTACAGCTGCGTTAAGTGAGTTCACAGAGTGTTTTACTTATGCCTGTATTACTTCCGTAGATGTCGAACGGTCTTTTTCAAAATACAAACATATTTTTTTCACCACAGCGAACATCGCTTACTGAGACAACTGTAGAAACATATCTGATGCTACAGTTATTATAGAAGTGCTCCAGTTTGTGATACCGACAACCAAGCTACTTCATAAATCTGCTTAAGAAGGTGAGTTTTGTACATATTTTTATAAAGTGTACCAGTATTAATAAAATTTATTTCCATTTATTTTATTTATTTATTTATTTATAATTAGTTATCACTTAGATATACAATGTACATGTGTGAACGTCATTTAACAGTTTAATAATAATGTGCAGCACTAAGCTTACAAAATATAAGGAAATACATAAAAAAGAATTTAAAGCGAACGAAATAGTACAAAAACATACATCACAATATATAAAATATTTTTGTTTTTATTATTGTATTTATTCAAGTATTATGATATGATGCATATCCAGTACGTCTCTGTAGGATTAATGACCTTGGCCAGGCTTAAATTAATAACATCCCACTAGGATTTTACAAATCTCGCCAATTTCACTGGTGATCGGGTTTTGTGTTTTTATTTTTTTGATGATTTAGCAATTCAGTTGTTTGTTTTTGCGTAAATAAAGTATCAAATAAACTTCGACACCTCAAATTTAGTGGCTTCGTGATCGAGCGGTAAGGACACCGGAGTTCCGGGTTCGATCCCCGGTCGAGGGGCAGAAATTATTCCTATTATATTCGGATACTGGAAGTTTTAAAAATGTTTTCTTAACCGCCTCTCAAATTACCGATGTAACTCCCAGAAAATCCTAGAATTTTGTATCGAGTAAAGAGAGACGAGACCATTATTGTGGAATCCGAACCACATCTAGGACATCGACAGGTCCCTCTTCCATTTTCATTTGAAACAAATTACAAATAAAAGGACATGGCACCCGAACAAGAGGGATCCTGGGTCTCAGTAGATTTTTCTGAAATTTTTTTGTACAATATATTATGACCCAGGATAACACTTCTATACGCGGGAAATTTTTGTGAGCCTACAGGGTGTACCAGAAAAGAGGTCCGAAGATTCCTTCTTTTGCAAAGTTTAAAAATATTATTTTTCTCTTTGGATATGAAATCGATTAGTATAATGATTTTGAAGTATATATTTATTTAACGAATTGTCCTATAAATAAATTCAGTTCAAAATCGAGTTTATTTAGAAATAAATGTGTGGTGCATTATAGTTGGACGGAATTTTGTAGGACCTTATTTTCTTGAGGAACCTCTCACAGGCCAAGTATGTATTCGTACAGTTTTTAGATAGAGAACTTGCAGGTTTGTTGCAGTTAATTTCATTAAGAAATTTATGGTTTCAGTTATATGGCGCACTTGCTCTTGTTTTCTAGTTGCAAAAAACTATTTAAATCGGTTGGATAGGAACGGATGGTCCAATTCAGTGGCCTTCCAGATCACCGGGCCTAAGTCCATCAGACTATTTTCTGCGTGGAAGGCTTAAGAATCTTGATCAATTAAAACAAAATATAAGATTAACCTGTAAGACAATAACTAGGGAAATGTTACAAAAAATTATAAGTCGCTAACTAAAAAATATTTATTATACAAATAAAAAAATAGAGCTATTCAAGTTTAAAAATATATAATATATACATTTTTAATATTCTTAAAAAATATATTAAAGTTTCTAGTTCATTCTATGCACAATACTATTCAAATATTTAGATTGCAGGATTTCCTATCCCCTCCGAGCACCGAACCTCTACATTCATATTCATTACACTATTCATTTATAGAATTTAAAAATCTTGGTTCAATCCACAACTTGTCCTCAAAGCTAGGTATGTACATATTTCGTCTACTTTCTGCATATATAGTGTACACTCATTATTGAATTTACAACGAATTAAAGTGAAATAGACTTATGCGCGAATCGTCAGAAAGCAAAAGAGACAGAAAACACTGGCGGGGACAATGTCCCTGACACATTTTACGGAAACGGTAACGCACAAAGTCCAGTGGAGCAGTCTTAATGCTGACTAGGTACGCGTTGGTCGGTAAATTCTGTCGCGTTGTTTTTAATGTTTTTATTTGTGAACATTTTATTAGTAAATCTCTACTTGTCGTGAAATTAAGTAAAACAGTGTTTTAGGTGTTTACTATTAAATATGAGTGTTGTACAAAATATATTTTATTCATTGTTACGCTCATCAACTAAATTTAATTTTACAAAAAGCATCAAGTCAGGATAAAAGCATATACATTTTTTTTTGCTAATTTACATAGCTTTTCTTCATTCTTTGGAAAATCGCCAAAAAGAACAGCCGTGTTAGATAATGTTGTTAAGGTGAGATTACCTAAAGCGGCTCCAACACGATGGAATACAAAGCCAGAGAATTATTAGATTGTTTAGAAAAAATCATTGATAATGCATCAGAAAACAACACTCTAAACCAAGCTATTGGTTTAAAAAACTACTTACAAAATGAACATTTTCTTTACTGGCTAAATTTTTTTCATTTAGTTATGCCTCATTGTGATATATTATTCAATCAATTACAAAAATGTAATATCGATGTCATAACAGTAAATAAGTGTATTGGCGTTTTTAATAGTAAAATTGAAGACATCAGAAATAAAATTTTGAATAACTATTTGGAGGAGACATCCATGCAGTTTGCCCAGAGATGTAAAACAAAAGAATCAAAAAGGAGAATTTCATTAGAAGTTTGTGATATAATTACATCTGAGATCAAAAACCGGTTTGGCTTCAGTAATCATTTAGCAGTGTTTCAGTTATTTCACGCAGATCGATTTAAAGATTATAAAAAAAGCTTTCCTCAAGATATGTTTAAATTAGTTAAAACGGAGTATCCAGTCATAAATCATTTGACACTTAAAACTGAATTAGAAGTATTATATAGTCGAGAAGATTTTTCCAATAGTGAAGGTGCAGTTGCTTTGTTACAGCTTTTTATTAATAATTTGTGCAATACTTTTACTGAAAGTGTCAAACGTTAAAAATCTTGTGTACTCTACCTATGACTACCGTCGAAAGTGAACGTTGTTTTTCCACCTTAAAAAGAATAAAGACATTTTTAAGAAATACCATGGGTCAGGAAAGGTTATCTTCTTTAGCTATGCTTACCATAGAAAGAGCATTAATAAAGAAGATAAAAGATTTTAATGAAAAAAGTAATTGACCACTTTGCATCTCAAAAAGACCAGAGGATCGACTTGGAATTTAAATCACTTTAAAAGGTAGGTAATACGGTAAACTTTTCTAATTGACTTCTCTATCTCTTGACCCACGAATCGACACTGCCTTATGCATCACAATAGGCTGTGGTGGTTATGGCGTATTCGGCAATTCGTTTTCAAATATTTTTTTTTGAGACGTCACTTTTGAAAAAACTGTATTTGAGTTTTTTCTTGAAATTTAAAATCCTTTTAAACTCCGCCGTATAGAAATATGTGTATTTCTGCAAAAAAAAAAGTATAAATGATGTCGCGACACCGCACCGCACCGCTCGATTTGAAAAACAAGAACCATATAAAAATAAAGTTTGACATTTAAAATGGCTTTGTTTGTAAAAGGCCCGGGGAGGGAACTTTGGGACACCCCGTACAATACGAATGTTAACGTTAACAATTTACAACTTCCAACTGGACTAAAGTAATTCTTTTTTTTACAATCCTGACCTCCGTTACAGCCGGTTCACAACAAAGTTATTTATAAGTAACTAAAAATTGTACCATCAACACCAACGATTACTTGATTACCTCAGATTATAATAAACCAGTCCATAAATACCTAGGAGCAATTTTAATAAAATAAACGAACAAGACGTGCAGTTTCCGAAAAGTCATAACAAACATACTTCTTAACACAAACTCATTAAAAAGCAATTTAAAACTCCAAGTGGCGTTTATTCTATAAAATAACCAAGTCAACAATATTAAGCTGCTGTTTTGAGGGTAATTTTTCGACCTTAAAAAACGGTGAATTAAAAATGAAGCATGGCACGTCCATAAAAATCATTATTCCCTTTTCGCGTGTAACATGCCATGTAATGTTTGAGTCATAATATATGCAAAAATATATATATTCACTCGGTTATTACACTTTTTAATTATATATTATTTTATGTAAATTTTTTTGTTTAATTACGGCTACCACAAACATGGAAATAATTTTACACCAGCGTAATTCAGGTTGGGATTTCGCAAAATGGGAGTAGTCCTTTAGTAGGTATTTATTTTTGGACATAGCTTATAAATAATTAACATTATTATAAATCAATGTTCTCGGAGGACATATCCGCAGCCTAACTGCGACTCAAATAAGAAAGCCTTAGCAATTTTTTTTAGATTTACAAAAGACAGTATCTCATACAAAGCTATTAAATAAATTAAACATAATATGCATTAGAGGGAAAGTATATGATTTATTTAAAGAATACCTAGCCAATAGACCTTAACAAGGTAAAATAGGTAACGCTTATAGCGCAATAGAAATAATAAGAACTGGAGTTCCCCAAGGAACTATCCTAGGTCCTAACTTATTCCTTATATATATAAACGATCTATTATAAAAAAGACTATGGTTGCAATATTATGTCATATGCAGACGATACGGTGCTAATTTGTGCTGAGGAGACATATGAATTCACAAAACAAAGAGCTACCACTGCAATTGGCAAAGTAAAAACTTGGCTAGATAACAACCTCCTTAAACTGAACACTACAAAAACTAAATATGTGCCCTTCTATCCTACAAAAACTGGAATGCCGCATGTGCTAGAACCCATACTTATTAAAGAAACGGTAAACAGCTGTGTACATATCGTTACCACCAGGATTGGTTTTAGACCCGCATTTGAAATGGGGAAATCATATTGACTATTTAAATGGAAGAATAACGAAAACTGATGTATAAATTTTATAACCTAGAGTATACTATACGATAAAACTCTCCTTGTCACGTACAACAGCTTAGTTGAATCTATAATTTGATATGGTATCACAGTACCGCCTATAAAGTAATTTTACGACCCTTACAGATAACACAAAACTATATTTTGAGAATATTTAACAAAAAAAAAAAAAAAGAGAAAGCTGCAGAAACATCTTTATTGAGAACTAGTTACTTGACGTGGCGGGATTATACATTCATGCTGCTACAATCTACGCACATAGCAATAAAGAGACTATTGGATCCATTGTTGAACACCAATATGAAACAAGGACTAGGGCGAACAACGAGTATAAGGCGCCATATTATAGCAAGGGGGTCTCTGAAAAAAGCATAAAATACACACGGAATCAAATTATATAACAAACTTCCACCACATATAAAAATAATGAGGAAAAAGCGATTCAGAATAGAAGCAAAAAATATCTGATGGACAATTACGGTATACTTCTATCCATTTTAGCGTAATTTGACACAAAATCAAAGGTTCCAATCCACTCCAGGATTTTTGTGGTAGCAAAAAAGTTATTTTATTACATTATTCAATATGTTAATAAATTCTATATTGCTCTAATAGGCATTTTCTATAGATTTTCTGTTCAACTTCGCTTGAGGAACATCACTCTTGAGAGTCAGCAGTGGTCCGATAACATTTTCGGACTCCAGTTTCCTTGATAGCGCTTCCCATAGTAGATATATTCTGGTGGAAGAGTGCGCCATGTTCGCCAAGGTTCTTGGGGGAAAAGCCCAAATGCCAATTTAAGAAATGTATAAGAGACGTATTACATTCAAGTTTTCTATAATTCTGTAGGAGCTTACTAACACGTTTTTTGTAGTTATTCGCCTAGTTTCAAGGAATTTCTTTACCATTTTTTGAAATGGTAACCATGTAGCCGTCTCAGCTTCATTCAAATTCTCTTCTAATGCAGGATCATTCATTATTTGTGGACCGAAACATATGCCCTCCTTGATCTACGCATCACTTATTCTAAGAAACTTGTCCTTAAAAAAAGAAAACCTTCGCCATAACGATTCATTGCTTTGATAAAATGTGTCATCAAACCCAGCTTGATATGACATAAAGGTGGAAGATAAACTTTCTCTCTTGGTATATGTTGCTCACTTTTGACGTTCTTCTTTCCCCGAATCAGTATACCTCTCTTTGCTCTCTGCTTTTTACTTTCTTATACCTAATATAAGGAAGTATATTAATCGTGATTTTTTTTAGACCTCAAGATTTTGATTGATATATACGTTTTGAACCCTCCCGAACCCATTCTAACTATTTTCCGAATGATGTCTGTGTCCGCGATAAAAATACTAATGGTAGACTTTCCAAATTTGGCAGTTAAGATTTTCAACAATATTTTAGGCGACACATTAAATGTGGTTAATGTGGTACCACCAGAAGAGACATAATGAATGATAGAAGAAAAAAGGTATAATTTCGGGAAAAAAAATTGTATTGCATTTCTGGACGAATCTCGACGAATTATAAGGAATAATTTTATGGAAAAAATCTGTCGGCATGTCTGTAGTATCGCCACAGTTTTTGAAATAAGGCTTTTAAATTCGGTACACATGTTTTAAAAGTCAAAGACAATGATAAATTCGGTGATGAGCAAAGTTGGCCAGCTGAAACGAGGTCCAAGGGATCCAAACTTTCTTGTATTTGCCTTTGCAAAAAAAATATATTCTTGATGAAAGATTATAAATCATGTCTACTATCAAGACAATAAAATATATTTTCCAAGTACTTAAATAAAGCTGATGTAAACTGAAATTTCTTACACATTTGACCTCTTAAAATGGGGTTAGGATAAATTTAACAGCTTGACATTTGAAATGTCTAATTTAGTTACAAAAATGTCATTGTCAATAATACTATATATGACATGAATTATTATTGACAGTATCGAATGACGCTGATAATTAATTATTCAAAATTTTTAATGAAACATCATTTCAAGGTACGGTATTAAAATTTAATTGAGGTAAGTGAAGAATTAAATAGAGATTTTTTTAGATCAGGATGATACAAACTTGTATAAGAAAGTTATGTGCTGGCCACATCAGACATTTGATGTGCCAATGAAAAAAATGTATTTTTAAACGGAGATATAATCAAGTTATACACACATTGTATAGTTTATTACAGAAATACTGTGCACAAAAAAAATCAAAGACTGCCGACAGTTATTTGAAGGAAGAGTGGGGCATGCTTTATTTTTTTGCACCGTGTAAAACATTATTACTCTTATGTAAAGCATGTTTTTACATGATTAAAATAAGAAATTAACACAAACATAGTTGGTTCAACTAAGATTCCTAAGCCTTCTAATAATAGTGCGCGATTCACCCCTATAAACAACACACTTATTATATTGGTGGTCTCTCTGTTCCTTCTCTCGCGTCATTCTTTGGATACAGGGTCGAATTTCGCATGTATCAGTTTCACGAAGGATGACGGAAGTGTATCAGTACTAGGCGAGTTAAAATATTATAAAAGGTCAATAAGTCGTATTTTATACTGCTTTTAAGAATTAGATTAGTAATTTTCATCGGTGCGTCAGTGCTATAAGTGTGTCTTATACACTTGGTGTTTGCATTATATATTTTAACAGATTAAAGTGTTTAACAGGTATGTAGGTAAAATTTTGCTTTGTGTTTATGTGTATTTTATCCAGCTGTGTTTTTATAAATATTTTGGCACACGGTCACTATTCGGGTGTTTCCTGTTTACAAGTGGATGTGGTAAAATAATCTAGAAAAATGTTCAGGCCTTAGGAAGATCCTTTATCCATCCACCAGCAAAGAATGTCAAGAAGATATGAAAGATGGTAATGTTTCACAAATTACAAAGAAAGTTTTAAAACATAATAAGACAATTAATTGCTAATTTTAATTTAGAGTTAGATTTAAAGTTAGAGTAGAACAGAGTCATATTTTTTAATTTAACAGAAGAGGCATAAAATATCTATTTATATAAGACACTACTTTTAAATCTGCTGTATTATTGGGTTCATTGTCCCACATAGCACAAGACATACTTTGTATATGCGTAAAACATATGAATAAACGATTATGTATATTCATCTCCAAATATACTTTGCATATACTGTGCTCGTTCCCATGTGTTTAATATTCTTATGGTGTACGAATAAAATTGACTATGTACAAAGACTCATGTACACATTTTATATAAAAATTGATTCACAGCTATGTATATTCATTTTAGATATGTACATATTCCGTCTACTTTCTGCACATACAGAGTACATTCAATATTTGCAGTGAATACAGATAGAATGATCATAATATATTTTTGTATTATGTGGGGAAATACGCAGTATGACTTTGTATGTCGCTAATTAAGTCTTGTCGGCATGTGAGAGCGCTGATTTTGAAGTTTTTATGACAGTTTTTTTGTGAATCGCATTTCTGTAATAAACTATACCATGTTTTAGCCTTTTCCTTGGATTTAACAAAACATTTCTGTTAACTGAGTGAACTGAAAAAAATAATAGGTATTGGGAAATGTAGGAATGAACAGTACTGGAACATTTACAGTCACAGGGATTGCACCAATGCAATAGATTTTTCATTATATGAAAATATCTACTGGAAGAACACAAATAATGCATGTCTTGTAAAGCAAATTAATCAGATGATACCGTCAATTGAATGAATCATCTTTGGCCAAAACCGCCAGCAAGAAATTACAAAACTTTTCCCGGATCACGACTTGCTGTATTCAGTCCATCCTATACCTAGAAAAATTCCGAGGTAATACACCCCTCCTGCAATAAACTCCATTGATTTTCACTTTAGGGTGATTTATTTTTTATCAGGTTATCAGTAATATTTGTGAGTGGAAAAACGGGCGGTACAACTTTATCATTTCGATCTGAGTTATTTCCAAACTTACAAGGTTCAACCCTGACCTAGAAGTGTGCGCACTCCCCTTGTGGAATTAAATATTTTAATAACATACCACAACCAAATGCCATGCCTATTTGCTCTGTTGCTCCGAGAAGGATTATGTTTCTTATGGGCCCAATGTTTAATTTAAAATGATTTATGGAAGCAGCAACAGACTGAATTAAGGACGCGTTTACAAAACTGAGTTGTGTTCAGAATACTCAATTATTATTAGTAATTTTACTTAACAACTCGATATGACATTGCTCACAATGTATATTATTGTCTATTATTCTAAAACCATTGTATTAATTACGAGCCCTAACAACTATATAATGTTATTCTTCAGAAACGTGCTTGATTACTTAAATACATACGATGATTGTTCTTTAAACTTTAAAGCTGGATTTATACGCTCTGAAAAAAAAGATCCGTTTTTTATTGAAAATAGGATTCAGGAAAAACATGGGGTAATGAATGAATTCTGTCACTTGGACGATCGTGACATTATCAACGCAATAATTAAAAATATGTAATTCCTAACACCGCTGTTACTACTAACCTAATAACAAACAAATGATAACGACATGATTCTGATCACCAATTTAAAATGCTCACTCGATTTCCCGATTCAAAAACGTTAATTTTACTTTTTTCCGTGAAAATAAGAATATACAAACTAAAAAGAAAATATGGTCAAACCACTGAATTTCCTACAGGTCTGCATTGGCGCAAGCTACCAACGTTATAAATCAAACAAAATAAAGTACTTCAAAACTGAAATAAAGCCAGCTCTATTTCATGCTTTTCTGGTATAATTCAATTTGCACAAGCCACGTCTAGTCCTTGAAGCGAAGGTCAAAATTTACATACGCACGCTTTGATCGACCCCTACACCAACTCAGGTCAAAGGGCAGAGCAGAACAGTTTAATAATTAGATTTCCCAACAAGGTCTGTTGTGTTAAACATTCAAAACCGCATGAGAGCTTTCACGTTGCCCTCTATAATAGATTTTATGACAAAATAGCTGTCAATAGGCTTCACAACTAATATTGATAGTTTTGGTATAATGGTTGAAGGGATCGGAAAATACAGGAGGATATAAAACGAAACTACGTAACTGTTCGTTATATTATTTCTGGGAATTACGCCAAATAAAAAAAAGGTCTAAAATGTCGATGATAAACTTTGAGACTTTACCCGAAACAATTAATTAATTACTAAGCCTGGCCAAGGTCAATAATCCTACAGAGACGTAGTGGGTATGCATCATATCATAATACTTGAATAAGTGCAACAATAAAAACAAAAATATTTTATATATTGTGATGTATGTTTTTGTACTATTTCGTTCGCTTTAAATTCTTTTTTTATGTATTTCCTTATATTTTGTAAGCTTAGTGCTGCACAGTATTATTAAACTGTTAAATGACGTTCACATATGTACATTGTGTATCTAAGTGATAACTAATAATAAATAAATAAATAAATAAAATAAATGGAAGTAAATTTTATTAATACTGGTACACTTTATAAAAATATGTACAAAACTCACCTTCTTAAGCAGATTTACTTATGAAGTAGCTTGGTTGTCGTTATCACAAACTGGAGCACTTCTATAATAACTGTGTAGCATCAGATATGTTTCTACTGTTGTCTTACGAGTAGTAAGCAATGTTCGCTGTGGTGAAAAAATATGTTTGTATTTTGAAAAAGACCGTTCGACATCTACGGAAGTAATACAGGCATAAGTAAAACACTCTGTGAACTCACTTAACGCAGCTGTAGATGCACTATCACAAATTTGTCTTAATTTGGTAAAATCAGGATTTCTGTAATACACACTCGAATTTTTCAATAACGGGCTTATTTTTTGCGTCACTGATAGTCTGTAGTTGTGTATTTACGTCGTCCACTATTTGCAGCGATTCCACTAACGACAACGAAGTATTTTGCAATTTTTCTATTGCGTCGTGTAGTCCTCTATAATTGTTATAAATAGTTTTTAAATCTGTTTCAAGGTAAACATCTTGAAAGCTTGTCTGGCTTTCCTTAATAGCTGCAGCCTCGTTAGTGTTGAATTGTAGTATCACAGCTTTTATTTGTTGAAAATATTCAGCATAATAAAAAGCTGCCTTCAACTACGTTCCCCAACGTGTAAGAATCGGCTTTCGTGGTTCCGGAATACCAGGACACAGTGTGTGAAATGCTCGAAGCCTTTTAGCAGATTTGAGAAATACTTTTTTTTGTATTTGCTATTAATGCATCCACCTCTGGAAAACATTTTCGAATCGTTTCTGCTACAAGATGGAACGCATGCACTTTACACGTAACATGTAAAAACCTACAATCGTCTCTTTGAAGAAAACGGCCCACCAAACGCACTGTCGCAGCACCGTCGGTCACAAACATCAACATTTGACTTGTTGACAGTTCAAATTTTTCGAAAGTCTCCAGCACCACCCGTGTAATTGTTTCGCCAGTACACGTAGTTAGTTTTTTGCTAGCTAGTAAAAGTTGAAATGTTGGTTTAACAGGGTCGAGTACACATACTATAACATTTAAAATAGAATTTTTTTTACAATCTGTCGTCTCGTCAACACAACCACATCTGTGTATTTTTTAATGCACATTCAATCCTATTTACAATGTCTTCACGAACACTTGGTACATATCTACGTAACGATGAACGACTTGGTAAATTCACCTGGGGATTGTATTTATTCCAGATCTCCCGAAATGCTGGTTTATCCAATATGCGCAGGGAAACATCACAGGCAATCAGCATTAACAGTAAATCAAACATAAACTGAGGTTCCAAAGAAGACACGCCATTTTTTTATTTTTATGCCGGTTACTATTGACATGAATTTTGCAGCCGTATTTATTCCAGCACAATTCTACATCCATCATAGAATAAATCCGGAAATTCACCGATAAATTTATTCACTTTATCAGCGTACGGTCGTTTTCTACTCTTTACGCTCAACATTATTTATTAGTACTTTATGCATCGACCGACAGATAACAACTGAAATGTGTCGTGTCATCGTCATCGTAAACAAGCGCGCGATGGCATTGGTATTGCGCCCGACCCTGAATCTACCATCACTTGGCCAGGCTTATTAATTACTGCTTACAACGCTTGGTTATATGTCTGTCGTAAATAGAAATTGTACATAAAAATGCAATTTCCCATGTTTGATTCGTATTCCTATGTGTTGTAGTCGATTTAAACTAAATACAATAATAATTATATTTCTATTCAATATCAGAAAGAAAAGTTTGATCAAGTATGCAGTTATTAGTACATCTTTTTCTATTAGTTTGAACCTCACCTCTTTTTGGATAACGTTTGCCAGTAACTCCATATGTTGCGTCAATGTAAGACATAATGATAATTTGTAACGTTGCTTTTATGTTCGGTTAATCTAATTTCTAGCGGACTAAATGTCTCGCCCACATACATGTCGCAAATATGTACTAAAAATGAGGAACACCTAGCTTACAGGCAGCAGTTTTAAAAGTCGATTAATATAATAGCAATATTTTATTTTACAAAATTACACAACAAAAATGTCAAAACTGAAACATTTTTATTTGCAACGACTTCGTGCTGAGTGAACATCGATCTGAAATCTTTCGTGATTGACGGATGAGAATGAGGGATTAGGCAAAACTAATCCCTTCTCGCTTGAAGGAAATTAAATTTAACGTACCCATTCTAAACGTGACCTATGTTTTAGGATTTGGATCAATCCTTTAACTTTGTTATTAACAAACATGCCGCCTTTTAATGATATACCAAAGCTAGTAGGAAGCAACTCCATTCTTATGTAGTAAATGTAGATGAGTCAATATCCAACTCTATCACAATTAATAGAATAATATTCTCTAACGGGTGAGCCAAAAACAAAACATTTTATTTCTGCTACAACTTTCTAATTTTTGATATCTCTGTAGGAAGCTCATTTGGCATTCTACGATATAAACTCTACTGCAATTTTTATACTGAAGTTACTCGACATTCATGGTTCTAAGTACAAATAATAATATTTATTTATTTGCCCAACAGAAAATCCACTTACAGGACAAAATGTATGAAATACAATAAGAAAAAAAATTTTTTGTATTATAAGGATACATAGTAGACTTAACTTAAACAAAGTAATACATATAACTACAATAATGTTACGCCACTGGACTGTGCAGACTGGTTAGATTAGGCTGGAATTGTACACGAACGGCCGGGAATATTCTGGAGTGCTCTAGACTGGGAGAATAGATGTATAAATAAGACGCACGGTGGGCCGAGATTTAATCTTAAGTTGAACGTGAACGAGTGAAGAAGCAATAAGAAAGAGACTTATAAGTGTTCAGTTGTGATTATAGTTAGACATTAATTAATCTATTGTTATTAATTGTTAATTAATAAAGAAAGTAGTGAGTAAGTGTTACCTGGACTTTCAATCAACGAATCTACGAATATAGGTGTTTGTGGGGATAGCAAACACGTAACAATTTGGTGTCAGAAGTGGATTGGAAGAGAAATTTCTGGAATATTCGAAAAGGTTCTACAGTGTTCTTCTCAGAAATTAGTGGTAACACGAAGAATTAAACTACTGGACAGTGTTTGAGGACTATTTCTGGACTGAATAGTGACTGTAAAGTGGATTTTCGAGAAGTTTCTAGAACATTCGATTTAGAAATAGCTGCAAATACGCGAGTGCCGTTAATAACAACGTGTTGTAGACTGAGAAAAAGGACTACTAGTGCAAATTCGGGAAAATTCTAGAACATTCTATTTGAAAATAATAGGAGATACGTGAACTGTGTCGACGGGAACGTGTTGTAGACTTGAAAACAAGACTATAAGTGATTTTTAGTGACAATTCCAGAACATTCTATTTGGAAACCACAGCAGATACGTAGACTGTGTTAACGGAAACGTGTTATAGACTCAAAATAAGACTTATTAGTGATATTTCGTGAAAATTCTCGAACATTCCATTGGACAACTAGTGGAGATAAGTGAATTTTGTCAACACAAAAGAAGTATAGACTCTAAATAAGACTTTCTAGTGCTGTTTCGAGATTTTTCTGGAACACTTCATTATTAAAATAGACGTGATATCAACATTTTACGGACTTTATAGTGTAATAAACTTTATTCTGAAATTGATTTACGTGTCGTGAGTTAACGCCAACAACAAGAAGTATGGCAGAGAAGCAAACACAGGACATGCTTGCAGCATTGTTACAACGGATGGACGATCAGGAAAGAAAAAGACAGGAAGAAAAAGAAGAACAAGAAAGAAAAAGACAGGAAGAAAAAGATGATTTAAGAAAGATTATGGAAGATCAAGAGAGAAAAAGAACAGGAAGAAAAAGATGACTTAAGAAAGATTATGGAAGATCAAGAGAGAAGACGACAAGAAGAAAAAGAAGAACAAGACAGAAGACGACAAGAAGAAAAAGAAGAACAAGAGAGAAGACGACAGGAAGAAAAAGAAGACCAAGAGAGAAGGCGACAGGAAGAAAATGAAGACCAAGAGAGAAGACGACAGGAAGAAAAGGAAGAACAAGAGAGAAACGCCAGGAAGAAAAAGAAGACTTGATAAAAATGATCGAAGGCCTGGAAATAAGACGACAGAAAGAAAAGGAAGAGCAAAGAAAGGAACGCCAGGAAGAATTAAGACAAATTATGGAGGGACAACATCAAGTCATGCTCTCGGTCACTGAACAATTGAAGGAACGATTTGCCGATATTGCGAAGCCACTACACCGGCTTACAGAAGAGAAGGTTCAGTACCAATGGACACAAGAGTGTGAAACATCGTTCAGAACACTAAAATCAGCACTGTGTTCGAGTCCGGTTCTATCATACCTAGAACGGAAAGGTCTGTACGTATTAGACACGGATGCCAGTAATTCTGGACTTGGATGTGTTCTTTCCCAAATTCAAAATGGACAGGAAAAAAGTAATTGAGTACTTCAGCAAGACGTTGTCGAAGCCAGAACGTAACTATTGTGTGACACGGAAGGAACTATTGGCCATTGTCAAGTCCATAGACCATTTTCACAAGTACCTATATGGACAACACTTTAAGGTTCGGACCGACCATGCTGCATTAAAGTGGTTATTGCAATTGAAGACTCCGGAAGGCCAACTAGCTCGCTGGATAGAAAAACTGCAGCAGTACGATTTTAAAATCGAACATCGTCCTGGAAAATCCCATAAAAATGCAGACGCTCTCTCCAGAAGACCCTGTCGGGAAGACTGCAAGCACTGCCACCGGGTAGAAAAACAACAAGGGATAATAATTGTGAACACCGTTAAAATTGATGTTCCTGACGACTGGACAAGAGAGACATTAAGAGAAGAGCAGTTAAAAAGATCAAGAAACTGGTCCTATTCTGGAATGGAAAGAAAGAGGAGCCCGACCAGGCTGGAAGGACATTTCAGACAAGGCAGTGGGACTGAAGGCTTTGTGGGCACAATGGGATTCCCTTAGAGTAGAGGATGGACTGTTGAAAAGAGCTTGGGAAAGTCCAGACGGGAAGGAAATTACTTTGAGATTGGTAATTCCCAGGTGTCGCATACCAAAAGTACTCCAGGAAGTGCATAATGGAACATCTGGCGGACATTTTGGCATCAACAAAACTCTCACTAAAGTACGCGAACGATTCTACTGGGTGAACAGCCGCCAAGATGTGGAAGCTTGGTGCCGCAAATGTGAAGTTTGTGCGGCAAGTAAGGGACCACGGACAAGAAGTAAGGGCCAAATGAAACAATATAACGTAGGGGCTCCTTTTTGAGCGAATTGCGATCGACGTAGCTGGTCCATTCCCCGTGACAGATGATGGGAACAAATACATCTTAGTTGCCATGGACTATTTCAGTAAGTGGCCTGAAGCTTATGCCATACCCAACCAAGAAGCAGCCACTGTCGCTCAAGCTCTGGTAGATAATCTAGTATGTCGATTTGGCGTGCCCCTAGAATTGCATTCGGATCAAGGAAGAAACTTTGAATCAGGGGTGTTTCAGAAGATGTGTCGCCTACTGGGAATTCATAAGACAAGAACAACAGCCCTACATCCACAATCAGACGGAATGGTGGAGAGATATAATAAAACCATGGAGGAGCACCTATCCAAAGTGGTTGAGAAACATCAGAGAGATTGGGACCGTCACTTACCTCTTTTCCTTATGGCATACAGGGCCTCCATTCATGAAACAACAAAACAGACACCGGCTCGCGTGATGTTTGGACGTGAGATTAGACTGCCATGTGACTTGGTGTTTGGCACACCGGAAGAGGAGCGACTTTCCGTAAATGACTACGCCGATGAAGTTGGTGAACGGCTAAGGAACATTCATGAGCTGGTACGAGACCGAATTGCCATAGCAAGTGATCGCATGAAGGCTCGTTATGATCTTAAGGCGAATTCAGGAGGGTTCCAGGCTGGAGATTTGGTTTGGCTATATAACCCACAACGAAAGAAAGGCAGGTCCCCGAAGCTTCACCTTCGCCCTGGGAAGGTCCTTACACTGTGGTCACCAGACTAAACGACGTTGTATATAGAATTCAGCAAAATCCAAAATCCAAGATGAAGGTGGTGCACATAGAGAGAATAGCCAAGTATGCAGGGAATAATGAATTGCCTGATCGGGACGTTCAGGCTTAAGGAGGGGGCAGTGTTACGCCACTGGACTGTGCAGACTGGTTAGATTAGGCTGGAATTGTACACGAACGGCCGGGAATATTCTGGAGTGCTCTAGACTGGGAGAATAGATGTATAAATAAGACGCACGGTGGGCCGAGATTTAATCTTAAGTTGAACGTGAACGAGTGAAGAAGCAATAAGAAAGAGACTTATAAGTGTTCAGTTGTGATTATAGTTAGACATTAATTAATCTATTGTTATTAATTGTTAATTAATAAAGAAAGTAGTGAGTAAGTGTTACCTGGACTTTCAATCAACGAATCTACGAATATAGGTGTTTGTGGGGATAGCAAACACGTAACAATAATATAGCACTGGAGGGTCACAATAATATAATAATGACAGCAGTTTAGATCGAGTTATAAACATAATTAGTATTCAATAAAGTAGGTAACATAACAATAATGGTGGGATAGTTAAGCTATGGATGAAAGTGTCTATGAATGGTTTCTTTTAAGGATAGAACTGAACAGAGATTTATATCACACAGATCAGATATACAGTTAAAATTATGTGACATAACGTAAATAGGCGACTTTTTAATGACATTAGGTGTGTAAAAACTGATATTTTGTCTAGAATTGAGAGTTGGCACTCTAAAATTAAGGAGTTCAAGAAGTGGTGTGCAGTTAATTTTATTATGAAGTAGATTGTGGAGAAAAATTAAACTGTTCATAATCCGTCGAGTCTTTAATGATGACATCTCGAATCTAGATAAAAGATTTTCGTGGTTGAAGCCTCGACCAGGATATACACGATCATTTTTATAAGCTAAGAATTTTAAAAATTTTCTTTGGATAGATTCGAGATATGTTGAATGGTTCTCATAAATTGGGTACCAAATTAGAGATCCATACTCCAATTTGGAACGTACAAGTGAATAATAAAGAACATTCAACGCAGCGTCGTTAGTGAAAGATTTACAATTCTGATAATGAAACCTAAAGTTTTTGACGATGATAGTCCTAGATTGTTTATGTGTTCGGCAAAAGATAATTTATTATCAAACAGTATGCCTAAATCTTTTGTTGAATTTTGCCTATCTAACACTTGGTCGTTTAGAGAATACTCATATAAAATTGGCTTGTTCTTTCGCGAGTAGCTTACGACTTTACACTTAGATACATTTAGATTAAGTCTGGAAGTAGTACACCATTCTATAAGCAAGTTAACCTGGGATTGTAACAATAAGCAATCCTGTATTGTGTTAATCTTAGCATATATTTTTAGATCATTTGCAAACGGGAGCTTATCACAGTCAATCACTTTAGTGACATCATCAATAAAAAGAAGAAATAAAAGCGGTCCAAGATTGGAGCCTTGCGGAACTTCAGACGTAGCCCTATACATATCCGACTTAAACCCATTGTATGCTACGTACTGTAATCTATTATCCAAGTAGGAAATAAAGAAATTAATCAAACTGCAGGAAAACCCAAAATATGCGAGTTTGGATATTATAATAGAATGATTAATAGTATCGAAGGCCTTTGAGAAATCCATATACACCACGTCCACCTGTCCCTGCGCATCTAAGGTTTCCGATATTTTTTGCGTAATTAGGGCTAAATTAGTTACAGTTGAGCGCAAAGGTTAGTTAATTTTCCTATAATTTCTACAATTTTGGGTAAATTAAAACAATTCTATACCCAGTAATCAATCACGCGAGATTACAAATGTTCTGGAGAATTCGAAAATACGAAAATATATAGGTATAAAGAACTATTTATGTAAACGTATATGAATTCTCTTCAAGGTTATTTGCTGATGTCAGATGGTCGAAAAAAGGCTAAAGATATGTATAGTTTACAGAAGATGTTACGTAGAGGTTCATAAAACTAATATAACTTGCATAAATGAGAGTTCTTATAAAAAGTTTTACCGAACGTGGCAGTAGTTGCAAAAAGATGTTTTATTGTTTGGTTTTTATTGTTTCAAAAAAATTCAATAAATGACGGGATATTTATATTATAAGTATCACAAAAATCGTACAATTATCGGTGCAAAAAAATATCTGTAAAATGTTTTTATTACTCTGTGAACAAGATATCAGATTATATTAGTTTCATAAACTTCAAAATAATGTCTTTTGTAAAGTCTATATTTAGGTTTTTTTTGGACATCTGACATCGGAAAATAACGTGTTCAAGAGAATATATATACGTTCCATAAATAGTTCTTATGCCTATCTATTTTAGAATTCTCCAGAACGGTAGATGTTGCTTTACACAACAAGACCAGATCGAGAAGGAACGTACTCATTGTCGCCTTGATGACTAAAGCTGCAAATCGTTTGTGTATCATGGTCGTAGAGTACAGATGTACTTACTGTCGCCGGCATTCACCTTGGCCGTAAAACTCTTTCTCCAGTCCAGTCTATTATTAACTTTCGAGTTGTGTACACGTTAAGTCACTTGGGCGTATTGCATATTGTTTTTGTGTTTTTAGTTTATTTGTTGTACTGTATTGTTGATATTAATTTAATAATAAAGCATGGCAGACGTACGCAGGGGTAGAAAACGGCCATTTGCTGACAAAGTGAATAAATTCATAGGTGAATTCCCGGATTTATTCTATGATGGTGCTAAAATAATTTGTAAAGCGTGCGAGAAAGATTTGATGTGCTGGGATAAGCGTGATTGTGGACTTCACGTAAATAGTGTACACCATAAAAATAAAAAAATGGCGTGCCTTCGACAACACAGTTTATGTTTGATTTACTATTAATGCTGATTGCCTGTGATGTTCCGCTGCACATACTCGATAAACAACCATTTCGAGAGTTCTGGAATATATACAATGCCCAGGTGAAGTTACAAAGTCGCACAACGTTATGTAACTATCTACCAACTGTACACGTAGACATGGTAAATAACATGAAATGTGAATTAAAAATTACACGGCTGTGGTTATCTGTTGATGAGACAACAGATTGTAAAAAAAATTCTATTTTAAATGTTATAGTACGAGTATTGGACCCTCTTAAATCGACGGTTCCACTGTTACTAGCTAGCAAAAGACTAAGTCAGTGTACTAGCGAAACAATTGCCAGGGTGATGCTGGAAACGTTAGAAAAATTTGAACTGTCAAAAAGTCAAGTGTTGATGTTTCTGACTGATGGCGCCGTGACAATGCGTTCGGTAGGCCGTTCTCTGCAAGAACAAGGTTGTACGTTTATACATGTTACGTGTAAAGTGCATGCTTTACATCTTGTGGCAGAAACTATTCGAAAAGGTTTTCCAGAGGTGGATGCATTAATAGCAAGTACAAAAAAGGTGTTTCTTAAATCTCCTAAACGTCTCCGTGCATTTCATAGCAAGTGTCCCGGTATTCCTCAACCACCACAGCCGATTCTCACACGTTGGGGAACACGGTTACAGGCAGCTTTTTATTACGCTGAATATTTCCAACAAATAAAAGCTGTGATACTACAATTCAATCCAGATGAGGCTGCAGCTATTAAGGAAAGCCAGACAAAATTCGAGGATATATTCCGTTGAAACAGCTTTAAAAAATATTGCGAAGAACTATAAACCTTTACATGAAAGCATGAAAAAATTAGAAAACAGTACGTTGTCGTTAGCGGAGTCACTGCAAATAGTAGACGAAGTAAATCTACTGCTACACACTATAGGTGACGTAACAAATGAGCGCGTTAAAGAAGAGTTCGCAAGTGTGTTAAATAAAGACACCGGTTTTACCAAATTAAGATAAATATGTGATGGTGCAGCCCCAGATCCGTTAAGTGCGTTCAAAGACTATTTTACATATGCGTGTATTACATCAGTAGATGTCGAACGGTCGTTTCCAAAATATAAGAATATATTTTCACCAAAGCGACCATCACTCATGGAGACAACCATAGAAACATACCTGATGCTGCAAAATGGCTACACATCTTCTCCAGTTTGTGATGAGCAAGCTAGTTCATCAATCTAGTTAAGAGGGTAAGTTTTACATACATTCTTATAAATTGTAACAGTTTATTGTTTCTCGTATTACTTAATTTCGCGTACGCCATTGTCCCACGGAACATTTTTGACAGCCCTAATGATGACAAAAGTAAAGTGAATAAAAATGTGAAGTTTGGAGATTTTGGTCAATCTAATTATACTACTTTAAGTTTAAAACTAATAAAGTAACCACTTAAGTGTTGACAGGAAAATCAGTCAAATTTGTGTATACAAGAAAACTGTTAGAATTTTTTTTCTAAACTCATCATTTTGGGGGTGCGTTTGTTTTTTTCGACCATATTTTAAAATCTATTGAAAACATCACAATATTAAAAGAGTAATGTGTATGAAAGCCTGATTCCTACACTTTGGATACATTTTATATCACGTTGCAAAGTGCATGAGAAAAAAAAAATAAAATAAAGGACTTCAGAAAATTCTGAAGTCATTGACTATAATAAATAATAAGAAATACATATGTAAAAAATGTATAAAAAAAGTATTCATTGTGAAGTCTATCAGAGGTAATACTCAACATTTTAAAAAATGCTTAAGTTATTTTAGAAGAGTTATTTTGTGGCTGACATTCATAAATCTAACGTAAGTTAATAATCCTCACACAAGAAGTTGCAAAAAAAACTTCTTTAACAATACTTGGAGAAGTAATATATTAACTGGATATGCATCACGTCAGGCAAATGCGGAATTACTTCGTTTCATACGTTCCATATATAAAATGAAACCAAAGTGACTTTTCTAGAGACTATAATCTTAAAATCGTTCTCCTGTAAAAACAGTAAACTGTTACTTAGAACCATGTAATTCTCAAAGGAGGATAAGTTAAAAATTATTTGTATTTATTAACAAAATTCTATCAACCGTACCAACTCATAACGCCATGGAAACCAACTTTAAACTCAATCAATTATTTGGGAACTAATGGATGGATATTCGGGGCCTTGTACCATGGACCTGCAAGGTCCCCTGATCTAAGTCCATTGGATATGTTATATGGGGTTTTGTCACAGAATATATTTAAAACGCTTCCAGAAACGCAAGAACTAGAAGAAAGAGCGAGGGATATTATTGCTCAAATAACATTCTTACAACTTTAAATGCTAAGAAATCAGTGAAGAGTGTCGACTTTGTTTTGAGAAAAATGGCGCACAATTCTAACACTATTTGTGATTAAATTTAGTTTTTGTTTGCTTGAAATACTTAATAAAATCTCTTTTAATATTTTCATTATTATATTTTCAGTTTGTTAGATGACGAAAATTTCAATGCCGTTTAGTTTATTATTTATTCGTACATGACTGATGTAACAAAATACTGTTGTTTTTTGAAGCCAACTATGTTAAATGTCAGTCAATACATGAATAATATCATCACATCAATAAAGTTGAAAATTTGTCCTACATAAAGACGAATCAATTATTATTACAATAAGTACAAAGGCAATAATAACGAAGTTTAATATTAGCTTACATTCAGCACAGTAAATATTTTAAATACTCATTTATTTATGTAGAATATACAAAGAGCAACGCGGAATAAATAATTAATTAACGGATTATAATCAACATAATCTGACGCCGTTTAAACTAAATTAGATTTTATATTAGATTCCATATAGAATTGCTTAGTATCATACAAAATTATTAATTAACTTTCTATTTAAGCAAATTTAGTTCTTCTGCACAGTTTTAAATTTAGTTCATAATCTCGGTCTTACTACTAATTAAAAAGATAATTGAAACATAATAAACATGTCTTAGAGATACATTCTAAAACATTTTATACGACATGAGTCGCTGATAATATCCTCTAGTTCAGTCCTAGTAAAAAGTTGGGTGGTCAAATTTGACAAAAGTTTTACCAAAATCGTGATATTGAAGAACTATTTTGTTATATTTCTATTGGTGGAAACAAGGATAACTTTCGACCAATTCGCTCCAAATAATTTACTGAAATACGCCATATTGCAGACCCACTCCAGTTCATTCTACTTGTACTTGCTACTTTCTTTATGTATTATTTCCAAGATTACTTCTATGAATAAACGACGTCAAAATGCAAGTACTGTGTACTTTCTAGCTACTGTTAAGTTACTGTTCCCGATTCATCACATTCCAGCTCTCATTATTTAAACTATGCTGATAAGGAACAAGAACTATTAGACATTGGTATCCGTAGTTGCTTTGTGTGGTTCCTTTTTTTGTGGTGCATTACACAAGTTATTTGTTCATTATATAAAATATCTGTAAACCACGTGATGACTTATTTCTTTGTTTTTTTTTTGGAGATTTTCTTTACGGCGTAACGGGTTGTTGGATGTTTATATTTTGTATATTGCATACGTGGTTTACCTTAAATAAACGACACCTAACTGTTCCACAAGGCTCTCATGTAAGTCCCATTTTTTATTGTTTTTTATTAATGATCTACCCGGTGTCCACAAATTAACCTTAAATCCCAATCTACGTGAACCTTTTACCGACCCCGCTGAAAATAAATTGGTGGAATTGCTAATAAATCTGATCCTGGTGAAACATTGAGGTTTCTAGGCAATTCCGAGTAGTCAGGGCAGTACAAGTCTAAGCCTTATCCAGCTGGAAAATAGTGGTTTTTAACTCCTCCATTTGTTCTTTATGAGTAAAGCTGGCCGAGGTGGCTGGAGTACAGCCACGGTCTTGTGCTGGCGTCACACGTGCCGATTTAGAAGTGATTTACACTGCAGTCTTATTTGAAAGGTTAATGCGTGAGGTTGTACCTATAAATTATACATAATGTCAAACGCGCCAAAGGGTAAAAAACGACCGTACGCGGACACAGTGAATAAATTTATCGGTGAATTTCCAGATTTATTCTATGACGGATGCAAAATAATTTGTAAAGTTTGCAATCAAGACTTAATGTGCTGGCACAAAACAGATTGTCGTCGTCATATCAATACCATGCAACATCAAAATAAAAAAAATGGCTTGCTTTTGACAACTCAGTTTATGTTTGATTTATTGTTAATGTTAATAGCCTGTAATATTCCGCTACACATACGGGATAAACAACCATTTCGGGAGTTTTGGAATAAATACAATCCCCAGGTGAACTTACCAAGTCGTACATCGTTACGTAGATATATTCCAGCTGTTCGTGAATACATTGTAAATAGGATTAAATGTGGATTAAAAAATATACGGCTCTGGTTATGTATTGACGAGACGACAGATTGTAAAAAAAAATTCTATTTTAAATATTATAGTACGTGTACTGGACCCTCTTAAATCAACATTTCCACTTTTACTAGCTAGTAAAAAACTAACTGCGTGTACTGGCGAAATAATTACGCGTGTGGTGTTGGAGACATTCGAAAAATTTGTCAAGTATTGATGTTTGTGACTGATGGTGCCGCGACAATGCGCGTGGTAGGCTGTTCTCTTCAAAGAGACAATTGTAGGTTTTTACATGTTACGTGTAAAGTGCATGCGTTACATCTTGTGGCAGAAACGATTCGAAAATGTTTTTCAGAGGTAGATGCATTAATAGCAAATACAAAAAAAGTATTTCTCAAATCTCCTAAACGGTTTCGAGCATTTCACGGACAGTGTCCTGGTATCCCTGAACCACCAGAGCCGATTCTACACGTTGGGGAACGTGGTTGAAAGCGGCTTTTTATTATGCTGAATATTTTCAACAAATAAAAGCTGTGATACTACAGTTCAATCCTAACGAGGCTACAGCTATTAGGGAAAGCCAGACAAGCTTCCAAGATGTTTCCTTTGAAACAGATTTAAAAACTATTAATAACAATTATAGAGGACTACACGACGCAATAGAAAAATTGCAAAATAGTTCGTTGTCGTTAGTGGAATCGCTGCAAATAGTGGACGACGTAAATACATAGCTACAGGCTATAAATTACGCAAAAAATAATCGCTTTAGTGAAAAATTCGAGAGTGTATTACAGAAAGATCCCGATTTTAGCAAATTAAGACAAATTTGTGATGGTGTATCTACAACTTCGTTAAGTGAGTTCACAGATTGTTTTACTTATGCCTGTATTACATCCGTAGATGTCGAACGGTCATTTTCAAAATACAAACATATTTTTTCACCAAAGCGAACATCGCTGACGGAGACAGCTGTAGAAACATACCTGATGCTATTATCCTATAGATCTTCCCCACTTTGTGATGACGACAACCAAACTACTTCATAAATCTGCTTAAAAGGGTGAGTTTTATACAAATTTTTATAAAATGTAACACTATTGTTAAAATTTATTTCCATTTATTGTACTTATTCAAGTATTATGATATGATGTAAACATATGAGTCATATGACGGCTCTGTCGGCCAGGTGACCTCGGCCAGCTTTATTTATGATAAGTGACCGTGAACGCACATAGTAGATAAACGGACAGGAAGACGCACAAACATCATTGGAAAATGAGCGGTCAGCAAGGTTTACATTTATTTCTATTAACTTGTAAAAAACAAATTAGGATTAATATACCTATTGCGTATATCAAAGTAAACAAATTTGTCCTCTACATACTAAAAACACAGGCAAAATTCTCGAATTAAAAAAAAAGTATACATAAATCGGAGTACCTATGTGGCAACATGACTATATAAGAATATACATTATATTCTTATATACGTTTTTTATTCGAATTCATCTTCATAGATAAACCGTGATGTCATAAGAACACATCATTGCATACTTTATCAGAGATACCAAGAACTCTATAAAAAATTCCTATCGAAGAGGAATTATACTTAGCTATTTCTTGAATGTTGGTGTAGATATTAAAAGCCTGTTTTGCGATTCCATTAGATCGTTGCAAATTTGCTGCATACCGACAGTGGTGGCACTGGAAAGTAGTACGGCAGGCAAGCTTGGTTGCATTCTTTAATAATTCAATGTGGTTGAGTTATATCTCTAGAAATAGTTAATTTTATTGCATTTTTCTATTTAAGTTTTATTTTTTACATACAATTCTTTTTTCCCAATCTTCCTTGTTAATTTTCGACATTTCATTAGAATTAACTCTACTTTTTTATCGAATTTCGGAAAAATATTTCCTTTTCTGACATTTCTCTTCAATTTACACCAAATTAATTCAATCGGGTTGAAAATACAGAAATATGGCGGTAATCTCAACACTTTTCGACCATATCTCTCAGCTACATTATCTATGATATACTTTTCATAATTTCTCGTATGCATGACTTTCAACAGTTGTGCTTTATTATAATTTTCCTCATATAGAGATCAGGCTTCATTAAAAAAAATTTTAAGTCCAGTTTAATAGAACTCATGTTAGGAATTTTATACAGTTGTCTCGAATGGTACTTCGCATTGTCAAGAACAATAATGCTAATCGGTTTTAATTTTGGAATTAGGGTATTTTCAAACCATTCGATTCCTCAAATATTTCTCCTTCCATGTTCTTGTGGTAATTCACGTTACAGTCTTCCATGTTTTCCCCCACAGTTTCAATGCATTTTCAACCTATCCATCAACTGATCCACAGTGTAATATAATCAACCGAGTCCCTTTACTAGGGGGCAATGAGATTGGTTGACATTTCCTAGATCCATCAGTCCATCCTTTTTTTACGGTGTCATGAGTATCATATTAAGTTTCATCTAGATAATAAATTGTTCTATTTTCCCTTCTGAGTTCTTTTATCCCTTCTATATATGAATTTCGCCAATCCACTGTTCGTCCACTTTCCATAATCGCCATACGTTTATTAATAGTTTGATATTTAAATCCAATTTTTCTCAACCAAGTTCCTAAAGTTCTTTTGGTATATTTTAGATGATAATCTATTTCTTTTTCGGTAACAAAAATTATGTGCGGCCCTGAAGTATCCCAGCATGTAAGTTAAACTCCGCCTCGGTCGCGTGTCAACAAAAACATCAATCATCGTTCTCGCTTTAATGTAAGCAGTGTAAAACCGATTATTTTGCTCATTGCCAATGTTTATATATTATATATTATCATGACTCTCAAGCCATAGACTGATATAGATCAATTTATTGCAAGATATTTAGGATAAACTCTTAGATTATTAGAGATATATCCTAAAGAACCACAATGAAAAAAAATGTATAGCTGACCCCAATAATCAGTGCCAACTGTCGCATGTCGGTTGACGACCAACGGTACCAATTATATAGGTCATCCACAAAGTGATTTTTAGTTAAATTATTCAATGAGAATCACAAACTGGATTTTCAATTTAATTTGTTTAAATTTCGCATACCACCTTTTGTCGTGTGCTAATAATATTCATTGAACGGATAATAGGTTTACCATATTATTTGGCCACGACGGCACTGGTCGTGTGGGTTAACAATAAACAATTCAAGGACGTTGGTAATAGCCAAATTCGGTTGAAAGCATTTTGCTAAGCTGCCCAGACCACTATTTAAAAATTACCTGTCACGGATTATAATCTACAATTTGTGATGCAATTGCGCAAAAACAATAGCTACTGATGGCTACGTTATGTCATATTGTTGCTGGGCGGGATAATCGGGTCATTTATTTCATTTTTATGAAATATTTTGGTAAGTATCTGACGACGATATTTCGTATATACTAATAACAAAAAAAAAAAACAAAAAACTTCATTGCCTTTTAATTTCAATGACACTGTATGTAGCTCATTATTTTTTTGTCTTGAGTTTTTTATTTTTCCCGAGATAGAGAGGTGGCAAAAAACAATTAGAAGAAAGAAGCTGGACCTACGTAAATAGTTTGAGTCTCTACACATGAATTTGCGACCTATGTATATCAAACACTTGAATCATTTTTAACACTTTATTTATTGCAATAATTCACTTTGTTAAGTGCATCAAAAATATAACTAATCGGATACTAAAAAAATATATAAATTAAATTGTTGATAATAAATTAGCAGTTGGAATGCTTTTTATTAATTATTATTTCATAACATATTTTTATATGCTATAAATAATAACACACTTATGGAAAATTTGAATACCAGCAGGTCAACAAAAAACAACTAAAATAAGAATAATTAATTACTTCCCAGTTTTAACAAAAGTTGCTCGACTGGCAGATATAATAATTAGCATTCATATTGTGATGGCATTATCAGCGTTATTTATCATTATTAATTGCTATTAAAGATTTATAATGCATGTATCTATTACAATTTTGGTTTTATATACAATAAAATAAAAATCGTTAATTGTTGCCATGAATAAACAAAAACTATGAGTTTATATTACACTGGCCGACACAATTTTTGTAACATAGTTCACACTACTGTTTTTATATTGTTAATACCTCTCTATTAACTGAAAAAATATCCAACAAGTCTTAATACGTACAATTTTTGTGTGAACACAATACCTATACCCTATTATATTGCCAGGTATAGTGTTTCCAATATGAATTGGAACAGCATAAAAACCACAACAACGGGAATTTAGTCATATCCATGGGCGTTGACCAACAAGGTTTAGAATTATCTTTTAATTCTTTAAAATAAATCGAATATTTTTTTACTATTTTATGAGTTCATATGTAGGTATGTACAATACCTATAATAACCTTCTTATTTATTTACTAACTTGTTTATTTATTTATATTAGTTGATTAAGCAATTTCGATGATTGAATAAATATTAAGAATCTTACTCACTTAGTTAATGACATTTTCTACAAACAATTTGTTAAAAACTCAAATAAAATCAATTATAAATCTCTTGAACCGTTCAAGCTAAGTTGCTTCGATTAAACCTAAAAAAACATTTAAACAAAAATACTAAGTGGCAATTGAATTATCAGAAGAATATTCTGAACTAGAATCGTCACCGGTTTGAATAATAATTGGTGCTACGGGTGGCAAAATAGGATACTCGTTTTCTTTTTGTATAACATGACTCGCATTTTCCCCATATGTCTCTATTGCTCACTTCATTTACTACTTGTCGTATATTATTAAGTACTACTGCGCTTAAAGTTGGTGACTGATTGCATTTCCGTAAATGTTTCTTTATAGTGCCCCAAACCATCTCGATCGGATTAAATACGCAATAATACGGTGGCAACCGCGCGAGCGTATGACCGTGTCTCTTGCAAAGATCATCAACTACATATTCGTTTTTAAAATTATGCTCCTTTATACGTTTTAACAATTCTTTCTTAATAGGAACCTTTTCAGGGATGTCCATATTTTTATTCCTCATAAATTTTAAAATGTTCTCCTTTTTGGTACTATTATTAGGTATTTTATGTAATAAACGCGAGTGATACGAAGCATTGTCCATAACAATGATCGAATTTGGAGCAATGTTAGGTAGAAGCTGTACAGCGAACCATTTTTCGAACAAATCCGCAGTCATGTCTTCATGATAATCAGCAGAGGATTATGTTATGTTTTTGGCCGACAAGAGCAATGCGTTGGGTACAAAACCGTATTTGCTTCCAGCATGAAGAATTATAACGCGCTTTCCTCTCGAGCAAAGTGTATTCAAACTACAATTTTTAGAGTCATTACCCAACCGTACTGAACAACATCGTGTGTGTCAAGCCAGGTTTCAACGAGATATACTATATGCCTATTTGATTCTCGGTATTCTTTCATTTTAAGTAAGTATTCTCGTCGAAGTTCGACGATACGTCGCGATTCCATTATAACCATTCGATTATCTATTTTTTGTGTACATGTAACATGTATAAACGTACAATCTTGTTCTTGCAAAGAACGGCCTACCTACGCATTGTCACGGCGCCATCAGTCACAAACATCAACACTTGACTTTTTCACAGTTCAAATTTTTCTAACGTCTCCAACACCACACTGGTAATTGTTTCGCGAGTACACTAACTTAGTCTTTTGCTAGCTAGTAACAGTGGAACTGTCGGTTTAAGAGGGTCCAGTACTCGTACTATAACATTTAAAATAGAATTTTTTTTATAATATGTTTTCTCATCAACAACGTGTATTTTTTAATTCACATTTCATCTTATTTACCATTTCTACGTGTACAGTTGGTAGATAGTTACATAACGTTGTGCGATTTGGTAACTTCACCTGGGCATTGTATTTATTCCAGAACTCTCGAAGTGGTTGTTTATCGAGTATGTGCAGCGGAGCATCACAGGCAATCAGCATTAATAGTAAATCAAACATAAACTGTGTTGTCGAGGACACGCCGCACTTTTTTTTCGTTTTATGTTGCACAGAATTTACGTGGGGTTTACAATCACGTATGTCCTAGCACATCAGGTCTGCCTCGCACACCTTACAAGTTATTATAGCACCATTGTAGAATAAATCCGGGAATTCACTAATAAATTTATTCACTTTGTCAGCGTATCGCCGTTTTTAACCCTTGGGCCGGTCTGACATACATTATTATTAAATTAATATCAAGAATAAAATACAATAAATAAAATTATCAACAATACAACGGAGAGGAATAAATTACGTTATACACACCATGAGGCATAACAATAGACTAAAATCAAATGTTACTCTTTGCTAAAATAGTAAACAAGTCTTGCTTACGTATTTGGGTATTTCTCTACTTGGACCGCCCGTAACTTACGGACCGATATGCCAACTCTACTAATAACGCACAAGATTTCTAATATATATAGTAACAAAACATTTATTTGTTGCTAAATATTGGGTGCAGAGACACTGGCGAATCGCCACTGATATTTATTTTGTCTAAAAATGAACAGTAGTTTCTACACTAATTGCAGTGACAAAGTTTAGTCCGCAGGAATCACACAGCAGTACAACAGCAGCGGGGTCGGGTATATTATTATCTTGGACATGGCCTGAAATATCTGTATTCCAAATAGCCAGAAGCAAAGCTGTGCGCATTCCTGGCGGGTCAGATTCCGGTCTTATCCTATCTCGTCTTTTATAGCCACATTTATATGTGTAGGTACTCTCTGAATACATGCCACTCACTTCAGAGACCCCATCTCGTTAATTTCATGTCTTTAGAGTTTTTTGTGGACCTGCTACTTTCATTTGAAGGTGTCTCCACTCACAGTAGGGAGAGCAGACTTTTTCCTTACAGAATGTGTGTGAATGATCAAATTTTATTTTTTTTTTTATGTGCCTGATGCCACTTTGTTTATAGTCTCACTAACTAAGTCTTGCTTTTGTGCATTTTTTAACTTAAAGAAATTATATCATATATGTACAATGTGCAAGAAAAGTGCGGAATTAGTTCATTTTCTGTGTTATAAAAAATGGGAATTTGCAATAATTGTTAACGGAAAATAATTTTGAGAAAGGCAAATTTTGTAGCTGAATTTTTGCCTCATTATGAAGATAAATATGTGTTAAACCACATTATTTTATGGTCTGACAAATGAATCTTGTCTCGAATCTCGTTTTATTAACTATACAACTGTGTTCCTAACCGAAAGAATATACACTATTGGTCTGATGAAAATTCTCATTGAAAAATAGAAATTCAAAATCAAGGCCATTTTAGTATCATTGCATGGTGTGGTATTGTGGGAAATTATTTAATTGGTTCATAAGCTCTATCTTTAGAATATTGTTCCCTACCAAATTGCCAGAAATTTATGGTTACAAAAGGCATCCGAAATTATTTGGATAAAAATTTCAGAGTTCACTGGATTGGACGCACGGTGGCCACCAAGATCGCCAGAGCTGTCACCGACGGACTTCTTCCTTTGAAGTACTTTACATTATCTTATTGTTAAATTAATAATCACTGGCCGACACAATTTTTTGTAACACAGTTCACACTACTGTTTTTATATTGTTAAAGCTTCCCTATTAACTGAAAACGGAACTCATTTGTAAGTGTAGTCAAGGGATTTTTAGGGAACAAGAAGGATGAGAATTACAAGCATCTACAGCGAACTTTTAGATTCGTACAGCGTGGTTGCCGCATATCTTGAACAATTCACTCTCTGCATTCTCTTAGAATTAGAAGGCTTTATTTCAGTGGGATATGCTATTCAAGTAAGTACATGTTACAAAAAATATATATGTTTCTGGCCGCCAGTGTAATGAGTAAAGCTGCAAATCGTTTCTCTGTATCATGGTCGTCGAGTACAGATGTACTTACTGTCGCCGGCATTCACCTTGACCGCGAAACTCTTTCTCCATTCCAGTCTATTATTAGCTTTCGGGTTGTGTACACGTTAAGTCACTTGGGCGTATTGCATATTGTTTTTGTGTTTTTATTTTATTTGTTGTACTGTATTGTTGATATTAATTTAATAATAAAGCTTGGCAGTGAATAAATTCATAGGTCAACCATTTCGAGAGTTTTGGAATAAATACAATGCCCAGGTGAAGTTACCAAGTCGCACAACGTTATGTAACTATCTTCCAACTGTACACGTAGACATGGTAAATAATATGAAATGTGAATTAAAAAATACACGGCTGCGGTTATCTGTTGATGAGACAACAGATTGTAAAAAAAATTCCATTTTAAATGTTATGGTACGAGTACTGGACCCTCTTAAACCGACAGTTCCACTGTTCCTAGCTAGCAAAAGACTAAGTCAGTGTACTAGCAAAACAATTTGAACTGTCAAAAGGTCGTGTTGATGTTTGTGACTGATGGCGCCGTGACAATGCGTTTGGTAGGCCGTTCTTTGCAAGAACAAGGTTGTACGTTAATACATGTTACATGTAAAGTGCATGCTTTACATCTTGTGGCAGAAACTATTCGAAAAGGTTTTCCAGAGGTGGATGCATTAATAGCAAGTACAAAAAAAAGTGTTTCTTAAATCTCCTAAACGTCGCCGTGCATTTCATTGCAAGTGTCCCGGTATTCCTGAACCACCACAGCCGATTCTTACACGTTGGGGAACATGGTTGCAAGCAGCTTTTTATTATGCTGAACATTTCCAACAAATAAAGGCTGTGATACTACAATTCAATTCAGATGAGGCTGCAGCTACTAAGGAAAGCCAGACAAAATTCGAAGATATTTCCATTGAAACAGCTTTAGAAAATATTGCGAAGAACTATAAACCATTACATGAAAGCATGAAAAAATTAGAAAACAATGCGTTGTCGTTAGCGGAGTCACTGCAAATAGTGGACAAAGTAAATCTACTGCTACACACTATAGGTGACGTAGCAAATGAGCGCGTTAAAGAAAAGTTCGCAAGTGTGTTAAATAAAGACACCGGTTTTACCAAATTAAGACAAATATGTGATGGTGCAGCCCCAGATCCGTTAAGTGCGTTCAAGGACTATTTTACGTATGCGTGTATTACATCAGTAGATGTCGAACGGTCGTTTTCAAAATATAAGAATATATTTTCACCCAAGCGAAAATCACTCATGGAGACAACCATAGAAACATACCTGATGCTGCAAAATGGCTACACATCTTCTCCAGTTTGTGATAAACAAGATAGTTCATCAAGCTAGTTAAGAAGGTAAGTTTTACATACATTGTTATAAATTGTAACAGTTTATTGTTTCTGGTATTAGTTAATTTCGCGTACGCCACTGTCCCACGGAACATTTTTGACAGCCCTAGTCATGAGTGTGGTTTTGTCATAGGTAACCGCAAAAACCAGGATGTGTGTTTTTGAACCGTATTAACGGTTCTTCTCAGTGTTGAATATCCAATTAATTTTTATCCAGGCCTTTCGGAGACACCGTGCACAGCCAGTCAAGATAGTTTATTATTATTCAAATGGGGGTGTAAATCTCTTTACAACTCCCAAAGATCGTCTTCGCACCTCGTTAAAGTTGTTACGACTTCAGGAAGCAAAAAGCTATGAACCTGTCCATCGACACAGTATGCGTGCCATCATTAAACTAGTTGAAAATAATGAGAATTGGTATTACCAGAGACTATATGTAAGTCTCTGGTATTACCTACATCTAAAAATAACCGTGTGTACAATAACTTCTGAGCAATATGTCGAAGTCTGACGCTAATATGCGGTTGAAATATTTTATCAACGTTTGCTCCGGTTTATAGCAATTATTTTTAACAACACTATCGATTTTCTATAAAGTTTCAATTGTAATACATCTTTGTATTATAACGAACGCACTCAGCGACTTGGAAAGAAAAACTTTCTAATGAGGCTAATCCTCGCGTCGTTATTTGGTTCATTGGAATTCTATTGAATAATATAAATATTAATATTTTATAACAATGTACAAGCATTAGTAGAAAGCGACGGTGAGGGTATCAGTATCTATCTCGTAACTGCTTATGTAATAATAAATTTGACTATAAAAATATTTGTTACGTAGGGATGTCGACTCGGATATCGATATCTAGTGGTTATAAAATAAAAAAAAGGTATACTCTTATTAGGACCAACAAACGCTGGAGGCATCATATTTACAAAAATTTATGTACAAATTGGTTCTTCAAGTGTAATAAGATGTATGTTGATGGTGACGTATGGTTCTTTTCAACATACAGTGTGTCTCACTTAAGAGTGTGACAGCGTAATAATTCTTTTGTTTTTTGTCCGATTTAAATCAAACTGGTCTCAAAAGATAGAGTTCACTAAGGTCTATTTAAGACCACAAAATCACTTTCCATCTTTAAGTGCAAGGCCATGTACGATGCTAAATTATATGAAAAAAAATCAAAAAATCATAGTAGGCATTTTTTAATCAAAAAATTTTATTAACAAAACTTGTTCGAATTCATTCAAAAACCCTGAATCCAAAGTTTAGTTAAATTTAAAAAAAATGAGGTTTTGATGGAAAAAATCATTTATTTTAATAAAAATTATTTCTAAATTTATTTTTTTGAAACACAATTTACACAAATAAATAATAAATACAACCAAAAGAATTAAATATTATGTGCTATCAAACCTGCATTAGCCCTAATGCATGCCTCAATTCGCTTTCTGTTGTTGTTCATAACTTTTCGGAGGGCTGCAGGCGTAATTTCAGCGCAAGCTTGCCTAATCTGGTTTTCCATTTGTAGTCTATTTCGTGGCTGCGCTTTGTAGACTTCATTCTTTAGAAACCCCCATAAGTAAAAATCCAAGGGCGTGAGGTCAGGTGACCTCGGAGACCAATTAATAAAAGAGCTATATCTTCCAATCCACCTCCGGAGAAAGTTGTCGTTTAGCCAATGTCGTACTACCATTGCATTGTGGATTGGGGCTCCATCAAGTTGATATATCAGATTGTTGTATGCAATAAGGGGCAAGTTTTCAATTTCGATTGAAAATTCAGTTTGCAAAAAAATTAGAAAACGTTCCGCATTTAAATTTCCCCCAAAGAAATATGGCCCAATTATTTGTTCATTCAAAATACCACACCACACATTCACCTTTTCTGAATACTAGCGTTGACAGTTTACAACCCAACGAGGGTTTTCAACGGACCAATTTTGAATATTTTGAAAGTTAACTGTGCCATTAGTTGTAAATGTCGCTTGATCTGAGAATAACATATTTTTAAAAAAATTAGGGTTGTTCAAAAACTCTCTCTGACACCAAAAGCAATATTCCAGCCGCCTTTCTTCAGCTTCTTCTTCTAATGTGTGTAAGAAAACAGGCTTGAAGGGACGTAATTTATTTCGACGGAAGCATTGCCACATTGTATCCTTGGGTACATTTAGAACTGTGGACATTCTCCTTGGATATTCTCTCACAAACAAACTGAAGAATTTCTGCATCTCTAACATGATCCCTCACACGTTGTTCTTGTTTGTTGCCCACTTTGCCAGTTCTATTATAAATAAATTATTAATTCGCTAAATTTTTACATGGTCTATTCGGGGTCGATCTGGATGCCGATTATTAAATTCTGTAGCAGTTTCCCTCGCTGTACGAGAATTATCACCAACTAATCTAACAATTTACACTTTTTCCGCAGTTGTAAGAATTTTAATTGAAATAAAATATGCTAGAATACAAAAAATCTGCCAGAATGCCAACAGATTTACTTGACAACTAATCTGACATTTACATAATTGTCTTTTAGTAATAACAAAGGAGTCAGAGCATGCTTATCAAAACGAGAAATTAGGCATTGGTTCTATTGTAGTATTACCTATTCGTTTCAACTACAAACAATATTACCGTAGAACGTTATTATTGGATTCTAACGTATTATTTCATTCTTATCGATTTCCTTTTTGTAATGGTTTTTAATCAGTTAAAAGAAACATAAACCACAAGAAAACGTGATGGTAATTTATAAGCGGTAATGATTAAAAAACCTGAGTTTCTGGCCGTTGCCTGTGATGTCATTATTTGGTCTACAGAACAGACTACATAAAAAATTGGATTCCTGTGGTGTCGTTATTAGCATTATCAATATGCCCCCCTGTATAACATCCTTCAAGCAAGACTGTAGTCAGTCGTTCAAGTCGTTTAGCGTAATCATTTCGGTCATTACTCTCTTCAAAGAGACAGAAAAAATTCTTGTCTCCGTACACATACACTGCATCTCTTTATTTTATACTGTCTTAAGATACTTTTTATTATCGGCAGTATACATCGGGGTAATGAAAACAAAACGCGTGTAAATGTACATTTTATTAATGCATTAACACACTTTTCAAGTTATACAAGCTCGAAATAGACATGTTGCGACAGACGATCCCTGCTTCTTCTAAAACACAAACAAGGACAATCCTCTGATGGAAATAAAAGCATCAGTGCATACAATAGCATCAGTGTCAGATATACAACATAAAAACGGCCAAATACGATACAAATTTGTAAAAACTGGGGTACAGTGGAACCAACAAAAAACGTTGTATGCATAAACAAAACTGTTACAAAGAGAATAGAATCAAAATTTTCTATTACAGAGTACCATTCTAATGTCAAGAGGTACCTATTTAAAAACCGTTGTCGTTGTTATTTACGAGGTTTTTACATATTATATTCCATAGAATTTAATGGCTCTATACATTTTTTTACGAAATGGATTGATAACTATTCATATGAACTGAAGAACAAAAGTACCGATGATTTCGGTTTGGACCATTGCTTGTTTTTTAAAGGCTGAGCCAAAACATCTACATCGGAATTTTTCTATATTTCATAGCAAATTTCATAGTTTTAGAGAAAATTCCAAATCTCATCGAAAAAGGGCCACCCTGTATATACAGATAGGTATACAGCCCAACTAAATAATTTATTTAAAGTGACTGCTAAACAAAAAACTGTGTTTGTTGACAGCAAATGACAATCAAATTGCGGCATTATAACAGGCGTATCCAGTGATCCACCAATTTATCTATTACTTTTGTTTCGACTTGTTGCGTTGGATTTTTCTTCCATAGTCAAAGGAAATCGGCCGTATGGTTTCCGATAAATGTTTATAGGTAAAGGTAACTACGATTAAGCTAATGAAGGTAAGTAGTTTAATTACATTTTACTCGATATAGTCACAGGGTCTGATATTTCTGTCTTAGTCTAACATTGGAGGGTATAATTTATAAAACTTTTATTAACTAGATAAACAGATAACTTTTGTTTCTATCAGGTTTATTTAACTCTTATTGTGTGCATGTTTGCCAAATAAACTTTATCGTTAATTACACTTGTTTTAAACAAACGATATCTAATGTAATGTAAATGAGTAACCGGAAGTAGCTAGTTTACAAACAACACAATTCTTTTTATGAAAAATCTGCATTTTTTTCCCGATTCATCACCTCTTATCAACAATAAGGTCGTTGTTAATGATAATTACACAAATATTTTTCCAATAGTTATAATAAATCATCTAGGCAGGTGTATCTACATTTTATACATGAATTTATGAAAGAAAACAACAAATACCGAATTAGTCAATATTATGATTATGAATCATGTTGCGTTAGTAATCCTAAATTTTTAAAGTTTAATTATACTGACTTACCAAATAGGTAGGTAAAAATTGATTATTAATTCGGGTTGTCACAGCAACTCACAAACACATAACTTCGTCTTCGTTTTATTGCTCATACACATGCACACCACAGTATTTTATCAAGACTAAAACAAAACACAAATAACTGACAGTTGCCAGCTAGATCTCTACTGCAACAAACAACCTTTCCTTGTTCCTGCTGGAAACAAACTAAAGAATTCAATTCATTTGAGTATCCAATCCAGTGTGCTGTTGACTGTCAGCACAAACAAGACAAAAAACTATTGGTGTTGTCTGACTAGGTGGGGATAAAGCTACCCGTGTTTATTAAAGCTCTAGACAAGGAGAGGACTAATGGTAAAAGCTCGCGCTCACGTTTGAGTATGCAAAAGCAAATGGGAGACGACAATGTGATGTTGATGTAAAATTATAGCGCCTAATGCCAGGCAACCAGATATACAAGATTTCTGAAAATTTACTTGCTATCAATTATCTGAAAAAAGTAATTATATAATTTTAGAAAGACAAATCTTTAGGGCTTTACGTGTGTAGATGTGGTAATATTCTAGTAGTACCACATTGTATTTGTGGATAAATTCAAAATTAAGATTATTTTACCTCATGGAAATCAATAAGAGCTACCGTTTTTAACTTGTTAATTATTATGCCTCATTGTTGTGCAGTTCCAATTTGTTCGGAAACAAAAGGCGGACATATGCTTCTGAGAGACAAAACTCGCCTAAAACAGTGGTTGTTAGAGATTCGCAGGGATAACTTTACTCCCTCGAAACATTCGTGTGTTTGTAAAAAACATTTTAATCTTAACGATTATGCGTTACCTAAGGAGCCTACTGTATAAAATCGTAAGTAATAATTATGCACATTCGTTGTTTTTATCATGATCCAGATCATGCTTGATATAACCTAACTTTAGTGACATAACACCTCTGATAGGTACAATAATTTCCCTACTGAGCAAGTAAATTACTGCTTTCCCCTTCTCATCATTGTGTTAAATGTTTTTCAGCTAATTTTTATAAAAATTACTAGACTATCGTTAAAAAGCCATAGTAAACATTAACGTTCAGTGACATGGACCTTACTCTACACAAGCACCTCTCGTGGATGAATTCAAGCGGGGTAGCCCTCATTGGTTATCCTTTGTTCTGCTTTTACCAGTGACCCATATTACACTTAATATTGGTCGCTGCTTTATATTAATTTGATCTCCAATATAAAAAATCGTGCAGAATGCAGTTGTAACGAAAATTTACTTAAGCTTGGGAAATTTGGTTTCTCCGTGGACTAAGATAATTTAGTTTTTATTATTTATTATATTGATATCAACGAAGAATGATGACAAAATTGTCATTCCAGCGTAAGATTAGTGAATTACCTGGTATGCCAATCGAAAAACTTAAATGTTGCATTTTTAATCATTTGTTTATTTGAACTACTTACTGACGTTTCTACAAAATTTTATATTGTGTACGGTGCGGTTCCAGATGAACTTTTATATTGTAAATTTTTAATTTGGTACAGTTACAATGAATTTTGTTGTAACTTTATGAAAATTCCAAGCTTTATACCATTCGCTGTGCTGTACCCAAAAAGTAAACAAAACTATAACCTCTAAATTGAGATGAAAAGGAGGTGTGGTCGCAAATAATGTGTATTTTATCAACACATAACTAGTTATTTTCAGTAAATCCACAATAATGGATAAGCATATATTAAAATTCGCCCCTGAACTGCACAAAAATTATTTATTATTTATTTTAAATGGCAAATTACCTAATATGAGCTCTATGGAAACAAATAGGTATTTTGGAAGTCGAATAATATTTATCTACCTATAATTAACCGATTTATAATTGTAGGTCAGTCTTAATGTACTTTGCTTTAGCTGGCCTAGACATATTAAACGAAATAGATAACATATCTGATGAACGAAAAAAATCTATAATTGAATGGATTTATTCTCTTCAAGTAGTAAATGAAAAAGGTTGGAAAGAAATATTCATAACAACATCCAACTAAAATCATTGTCTTTACTTTTTTTAGAACTAGTAAGTGGTTTTCAGGGATCAACTGCTTTAAATACCAAAGAAAACGAGGGACAGGATAGTCCATATAAATGGGCCCACATTGCAAACACGTATTCATGTTTAACATCACTGATCATACTGGGTGATGACTTAAGTAGAGTCAATCGACAAGCAATAATAAAAAGTAAGTAATGGTAAGGATAATGAATTCGTTCGGTTTTTAAATTCCTTTCACAGTGTGTTCTTGTAACTGTATAAAAACTTTTAGTTTTTCAATTCATTGTTATGTAGATTGTACTTGTCCTGAATTTTTTTTCTATGAATAATTCACTACTATGCTTAAATAAGGAGTTACGTAAGGACCTATAACTTATCCCCATATTCCGCGCAGTAGCGAATTAAAAGTCTTGATTTGATTGTGGTTGGAACAATATGGGACTAAAATAATAATTGTTTAAATTTACTTAAGGTATGAAAACCCTTCAACTACCTAATGGATCATTTAAGGGAGCCAAAGATGGAGTAGAAGACGACATGCGATTTGTGTTTTGTGCAGCATGCATTTCTCACATATTAGATGACTGGAGTGGTATGGATGTCGACTTAATGGTCGATTTTATTTTGAAAAGCATAGTAGGTATTGCTTCACTTTTATTTGACATGAAAACTGCACTGAGTTCGTGCATGTGTTTCCATTAGGTTTTTTTAGTGTGATACTTAATTAATTTTTTTTTTTAGTCATATGATGGTGGCATAGGCCAAGGCCCCGATCTGGAGTCACACTGTGGCTCAACCTTCTGCGCTGTAGCCTCATTAGCTCTAAGTAAAAACTTGCACAAACTAACCAAAGCACAACTTCACGCCTTACGCCGTTGGCTCTTGTCTCGTTTCGACGCAGGTTTCAACGGAAGACCAAACAAACCTATAGATACTTGTTATTCCTTCTGGACCGGCGGGGCACTTAAGATTCTTGGGGCATATCAGTTTATAGAGGACGATAAAAACAATCAGTTTGTGCTAATGACTCAGGATAGATATGGGGGGTTTTCGAAGTGGATTAACAGTATTCCCGATCCTATGCATACTTATTTTGGATTGGCCGGTTTAAGCTTAATGAACTTCGAGGGGGTTGAGCAAGATGTTTTGCGAGCTGAATGTTACGCGGCGAGCACATGAACATTTGAAGGGAGTTCATGGAAGATGGAAATAAAGTGGTGCCACAAGAATCATGGCAAGGCGGACAAAAGATTAATTTTTTTCTATATTATGTATACACTTTTATGTAATTTTTATTGTTTGACATTAAAATAATGAATGGCGTTATATAAAATCAAGATTAAATCATTTGTTTTGTATAAACTGCTATTTTCTGAAATGAGTTGGGTACGAGTCAGGTCCATAATTATTTTTTCTTATTTAATTCTATTTAACACAAGAAATTAAGGCATCCCTTTTATTTATTTCATATAGAATATCCAGAAAAATTAACACTGTTTAGGTATCTACACTATTGGACTCAATTTCATGCAAAACCTGTTTAATGTAGAAGACAGTGATGGAATAATAGAAAACTGGTAGACAACAAAGACAGTCGCTTTGTGCTACTACTGAGTTCGAAATTTGCTTGCTGTATCTCGCCGGGCTCTTAGTGGCAACGACGCAGTATAGAGTCAACTTTCTCCCACATGTTGAAATTCTAATTCTCTTGCTTTTTATCAGATTAAATGCAGGTTTTGTCTGAAATCGAGTCCAATAGTGTATATGTTTAGGTTAAAAAATACCAATTAAAGGCTGATTTTGTGACAGAACCACTTACATTTTGTCTGTTTACAGGGCTTATAGCCAAAGAGAAAATGCTGATTAAACATATTCAGTCATAGTCGTATGAAAAACACTAAAAGTAATAAGTTCTTATGTATTTTATTTTCTCATAATTCATTGCTTCATATTCGTAACTACCTCTAGTGGAGTTAAGGCTGCGATTTACTCCCACCAAATTTACCTGCTTTTTTTTCTTTTATTTAAAAACTGCTACATGAAATTTAATAGGCAACATATCCCCATCTGCAGAAAAATAAACATACATTGACATTTTAAAATAAGGGTCTTTAGTTACTTCACACATCTACTAGTGTGTAGATTTCAGGGGTGTTGAACTAATAGGCAAAATTAGCATGTAATGTAGTTGGCATGAACAGAATGAACTTACTCGATGTTCATGGATACCAAGATTAGCCCACACATGAAAGCACACCCGTATGACAAACTGCCTACATTTGGAGGATAAATCGCCACCTCAATCCTCCTTTATTGAACTAAGTTAGTTATTCATAAAAAAAAATTGGAAAACCTACGAATTCCTCATATTTTCAGCATTTTTTAGCACCTTGTTCAACCGTTTCCCTATAAGCTTGGGGTATGAATTATTCTTAATCCTAAACTCTTTGCTCTGGTGAGACACAGCACCATTCTGCAACTGAAACTCACACATCATTGTCAGGGGCTCCAACAATTTTTCTTTATATATTTCATTCCTTTCTAAAATAGCCAATGTCTGAGCGGCTGTCTCTAAAGTACTTAAACAGCCATCGGCAGGCTGGGTTCTGATGATGTAACTACTAGTAGCATTTACTAGCAATTTAATTTGTCTTATGCTGTGTAACATAGGGCTACTAGTGTAAATTGCTTTTGCCTGAGGCCAGGTACCATCAATGATAACGATGTTGTAAGAATTATTGTCGCTTTCAATGGCTACTTCATTAATATCTATTGCTGACGGACTTGGATACAATAACAAAGTGTTAGGGGCACTTAAAATATCATTCAGTTGATCATAACGCCCTGGAAAACGTTTTCCTTTGAAAACTAAGCATTTACCATTTTCTAGGCCTAGTTGTAACATTGTGGCAGTTCTAAGGCACCGTTTTTCTTCAGCGGGGTGTTGCAAGAGCACTATCCTACTTTTTGGGCACAGCGGAGGGTTTGGAACCGAGCTACAGTAACAAACCGTTGCAGGGCGACTAAAAATGTTCATTTTATAAAAGTCCGAGTTCGAAAATGTCTACTTACCAGCATTGGGAGCAAATATCACGCATATTAGGTGGATCAGCTGGTATTGACGCTAAGTCAGCTAAAACCTCTGTTTCATCATACATTTTTAAAATTCGAACTTAATTTTGTATGAATTGAGTGTTTGTTATCTGATTCTTTTCATATTTGTATTTACTTAACAGAGTCGATTATCTGTATCCTAAAAGCAAATAATACTAACTATTTATAAAACTATACCAAATGATTTTTATACCTATCCTGTTATTTATCTCTACTACGAGTTCATATTCAAAAACTAATCTAAGTTCAAAAACCATCTACATAACCTCACCGTTTCTGGGGTTATGTAGTTAAATAAATCATTGCAGAGATCTTTATATCCGTCTTTTTTAAAACTTAAAGACCGTTCATTAATACGGTAAAGCTATTGTCTAATAGATAGCAGAAGAAGCAGATAGAATTGTCAGTGATCCAGTTACATCCAGCATTTATTATATCTTGCATCCAGTCAGTGAACTCTATATTATAACGTTTGAACACGAACAATCCTTGCGTTTTCTTCCGAGTGGAGAAACCTATTTGAAAATTCCTATTTTAATTATGATACCTGTTAAAATTTAAACCCAGTTGAAAAGCTGTATTGAAATATTCATTATTTATACCCTTACCACGTAGATGGCTCTAACAGTTGATGAATTTCATACTATATTTCTCTGACGGTTGAATTATCAATCGCTAGATGGCACTAAGTCCGTATTACTTTTGCTGTTGTGAATGGATTATGGAGCGACCATTGGCTGCGCATACCGCTAGTCGTGTTCCCAGCGGTATGGCTCGATCTGTAGACTACTTGTAGTATACTACAAATCATCTACGGAGCCTTCGTAAATGATCGTAAAACACCTGATTAATTGGTCGCGTAGTGTACGATCATTTATGAAGACCCGTTGATGATTGCTTAACCATTCCATTTACCTGCATAAAACCAGTGAGCAAATCAGGAGTACAACAGTGTCAATACATCCAACTAATCTCTGCTTTGTCTATTTCCATATAGATCAATTTTTTTCGATCGATACTTATTTAAAATTTAAGTCAGACAACAGAGAACGCTCTGAAGTACAAGGTCACAAATTATGCAATGATGTGCATCTCTTGCAACGTATTTGTTTTATAAAATAATGTCGAAGTGAATACAGACTAGACTACTGTATACGACGTTGAGCGAATGGTGGTGCAGCGGTCCCACGTTGACTTGACATTCAAACCCAAGTCAGAGTCTTTAATGTAATTTTTTTAATTATAAAATATATAGGAATTATGGGTCACGTAATATGTGACTTCCTCAAATATTTTTCTGCTGAGGATTTCTCTTGCCTACAGAAATACTGTACATTCATCTTAATTTTGGTTATACAGGCACATTCAAATAAATTTAAATTTTCGGGGCCGGCAACTGAGCCGTTCGTTTCAAACATTTCATGATGTGGCGACATCTAAGAGCAGTTGCTGCTATTATTTGGAGTTCCCTGTAATTTCTTTTTAAAGTTGCTCGTCATTTCATAAAAATCTTGTTAATAAGTTATACAGTATTATAAACAACAATAAAAGTTTATGATTTTTTCATTTGATTATGATTATCACAAGACAGGATCCTTAAGTCCTGCATATCCTCAGAACTTCGCATGTGCCGTAACTTTAGAAAGTAAATTAGCTTTATGTACATTTATTTCCACTAAAATGTATTTTATTAATAAATATTATAGGTAGAAAATGTATACATGTTTGATTAAACTGTTTATAGAACACTTTTCTATAATTTAAAACACCACTAGTAAAATAAACACTCCGTATACTAGCATACACGGGTAGGCTATCAATGGTTGTTGCTGCTTATCCCCCCGATACTGCTATAAACAACCTGGAAGCAGATATACTGGACCAAATCACAGTTATAATGGCTAAAATTAGTCCTATAGGACCACTAAGCGTGTAAAACACTCCCAGTAATGACAATCCGACAATAGGGATCAAACAATATCCTAGAATACTTCCAACTGTGCTTAATGTAAAAGTATCATTGGTAGAGGCCATTAAAGACAGTAAACAATACATCAAAATACTGGAAATCATAGAAACGCCATAAATATATCCAAAATGTGCATTCTTGCCTGCTAAAAACAATCCTATGGCTAATATTAAGCAGAATGATATAGGCCCGGCTAAATCAGACTCTTTTGTAAGATATTCTGCATCGTCAGCTAGGCTGTGTCCTCTTAAGGGATTAAGTACTGCCAAAACTTTCTCAAGTATTCGATCTGGGTAGATCTCCAGCTCTTCCAGCAAGGGAGGTTCGTCAAATTCATCAGTTCCTTTCGGTGCATTGTCGTACTGGTCAGGTATTAACATCTGCGTAGGATAATTTGCAAAATTTTGATCACCATAATCCTCAGTTGTGTTGAATTCTAAAATAGAACACAATTTAATCCTAAATTATTTCTTAACCTAAGTTTTCCATACCTAACTGCTGGTTTGAAAACTGGGAGTAATCCTGCTCATAAACACCAGGCGTTTGATTCATTTGTTGCCAGTAATATTCTGACTGATTTGTGTTCATATAATCTCCCATTTTGCCTGTATTTGTAAGTAAATGTTTCAAGTGATGTTTTGTTTGGTATTTGACGTTTAAGATATGACGTGTATTTTTACTGCTCGCTCAATAAAAAATTTAAAAAATCTGTAAAATTATGATTGACAAAAATAAGTAATTATACTTGTTTCTATCAACAGCACAGCACGTTTGTTGTACAGAACAGAAAAAGAGTTTGTTGAAGGAAATGCACATTGCACATTACTGTAATTTTTCTTGCAAGGATAGTTCTTCGAGTATTTTCATACCAGAGAATTACTTACCGACATCTATCATTATTTCTGTAAACTATTCTAGTAGACAGTAGAAAAAACTACTTACAGGAAACTATATGTCCTATATTAAATATAAATTAGTTTATCGGATACTTGTCAGATGATGACGAATGGCAAGCATTTATTATAAAGTAATAAATGTGGCAAGTGCTAAATATGAATAGAAATTTGTTATAGAAAACTAAATATTAAAGGTAAGATTAAAAATTTGTTTCAATAGCAAACGGAAGATGTCAGAACTGAATAATTCTTCTGTAAAATTGTTACAGAGACCTGTAATGTGGATATTACTTCGTTAGATGGCACTGGCATTTCGAATTTTAAATTTTACTTACAATAAAAATTAAAAGATGTTTGTCTTATATCTTAACAATGTGCTAATGATTTTAATTGACATTGACCAATTAACATTATTAGCCATTTGATTTTGCAGATATAATTAAACTCTGATTCAGTTGTCATTTATTTGTTAGTATATTTTCCCTAGTGTTTAGTTTTATGTAGATACCATGAAGCACAAATCTAATTTCTGTACATGTAGCTTAAATTTAATTCTGATTGTTATGTTACATCATACACAATTTATCGCGGATTATTACCATTGTTAAACTAATTAAATAGGCAGTGTGCCCATGAATAATGATGTAATCAAATGATTTGTGGAAATAAAACATTCACATACTCAATTTTGGCATGTTAACAGGTATTGTTTTGAACGTATGTGCCAGCAACTACAACTCCAGAGGGTGATTTACACCTCTCAACGGTTGATTTATACGAAATACACCTACTTCTGTAACAGGACAACGATTATTTGCCCAGTGCCGTAGAAATGTTCGTTTTGGGTGATATACCGAAAAATATGTATTCATATCAAAGCTTTATTCTTGCAGGTTGCAGTAATTTGAAAATCCAATTTTGTGTTAAATACCTTTCGTTAAAAGGCAACAACACTTTTTTTGAACATGGTTAAAAATTTTGTCGTATTTGTTTGTGAGTATATTAGATAATGTGCTTTAGTGCTAACTTCATGTCAAGTCGTATTTAAGACTGCTTCGCTATCTATGTTAGGAATGACTATGCGAAAACATTTTCTTTCTAAATTAAAAAATAATACTCAAGCGTACACCATCAGGTAATTAAATTTAATTTCTCTGTTTTACAACTTATACTTTAACATTTAACGTAAAAAATATAAAATCCATTTTTGTAAGCCACTGGATTACACAGCGCACGTCATCGAGGACAACTGAGTCTAACCACAAAATACCCACCACAATTTTATGCTCTCCTTTTGTTAAATGGGTTGGAATGGTGATTTATAGTCGGTATGTGTTTGCGGATAGGAATAATTTTCTGCCTGTATAGAATAGAAAAAGCTTGTAAACATCACATTTATAATGTATGGAAATATATAGATGTGGTTTATAAATAGTTAAACGATTTTTTATTCTTGACTGATTGTGAGTTTAAGTGTTTAGTCATTGTTAATTTTCACAAAACAGTATAAGACATATAAATAAGTAGTTAAATTTTGAAAATATTTTAATTAAATTTAATGCTGTTTTCCCGTTGGTACGTAATTTTGCAAATATAGTAGATGTGAAAACCACATTAGTGTGTTTGCTGAGGATTAATATGATTAAAAACACATACATGAAAATTTTTTTTATTATTATTAGAGCTCGCACGGAGGTGTCAGTTCTGTGACGGCTTTTATGCAGATATTGTAAACACCTACTGAAACACTCTTATACAACAGAAAAACAGAAATTTATGTAACATGATAAAGTGAATTTTATTTCAGTTTAAGATGTTAATACGTAAATTAGTTTTATCGGAAAACGTACCAAACAAAAACAAAAAAACAAAACCAAAAAAAAAAAAAAATTCTAGGAATTTGTGTACCTGCGCTTTGTGCGTCAACTGAAATAACGTCACTACTTTGCATAGTCGAGTCGTATGTAGTCCTCTTCGAGTGAGTATATAATAAATTGACTAGATATTACGGAATTTCGCTAAAAAAATTACAAGGTAAGATAATATTGTGTCATACATGCATGAACAATAAACATATTTACGCGCCGACTAATAACCTATAGAAAATCCTGATTTTGACGTCATCGAAACCCAAATTCTAAACTCTACTTATTATTTATGCACTACTTCACTTTTCCTAGCATGGGTATTAATAAAACACGGTTACAATTTTTCACATTTATTGATGGCATATACATATTCCTATAAATAAATTTGATTTTGGCACCATTTCAAATAATCCAACAGATTATTCCAATTCTTATCGTTACACTTAGGTACCTACTTAATTTTCACCACCTTCGTATGTATAATGAAAGAACTACATAGACTATTTACAATTTTTTTTGTATAATTCACAATGCACATTTTAACAATTGACTTACAATAGAATTAGGTACAAAATAAAATGTAAAATTATGGTTAGGACTTACTTTGATTTCTAGCAATTATAATATTATTAATTGATATACCTAGTAGATATGTACATTTTTACAATTGGTACTAGAATTTACATTTTTTAAATAATTATGATACAACAATGTAAACGATATGGATTTAAACAATATCACAAAAGTTTGCATTATATTGGGTCAAGAGAAACAGATATTGGTATTTTCATGCAAATAGAAATAAAATAATATGCCTTGAGTTGAACACAAATATCATAAATCAAACGAAATTTGTTAAGTAACATTGTACTAAATCTCGGTTAAATTCCTATACGATGCTTTTCACGACATCATACAGAATATATTGTTGATATTAAACACCAAACAACGTCAAGTGTAGTCGTTGACATATTATTTAACTTAAATAAGGTTATATACAGTCATAGCCAGTATTTATCCGCAGTGAATGTTCAAATAATCTGCAAATAATAAATTTTATGGAATCGATTATATATAAGGGAATTAGAGAGGCTTAGGTTTAACCCTTGTGGTACTCCTGACGAGTACGCCCACAATATCAACAGTCTCTGCCATATTACTGATATGTGTTCGCCATGTCATTAATACGAACAAAAGTACATGATATATTTTGGATATGTTTTACTCTGATATGCCTAAGCTTGGTCCATTTGATCCATTGCTCTTGAAAACATGCGGACACGAGTTTATCTTGGGTATAATTGAAGAATTTTTCTTCTAAACAACACTGACGTAGTTTTCTACGAAATACCAAAACAACATATACTGCACCCGATGCGCGTTTCTCCAACAAAATTGGCATCATCTGGAGATGATTAAAACTGAAGTTGGCATCAGCTGGAGATGATTAAAACTTGAAGTTTTAATCAGTTCCAGATGATGCTTGGTTGGCGAAACGCGTATCGAGTGCAGTATATTGTGTTTTGGTCTTTCGTTGAAAACTGTCAGTATCATCTCACATCAAAGATCCCAACCCACTTCAGGATCTTCTAAACATTTTGGACAGGGCAATTTGTATATTGGCTGACGGCTTCAACAGTAAAGCTTTCAAGTCTATTGCGAGGAGTAAGTAAGGTTAGTCACCCAATTTTTTTTGTGTGCTGTAGGGCATGCTTTATACAGAACAAGTTAAAATTGTTGTGTAGTTTTTAAACACACCCCGTATGTCGTTTCAAGAAAGTAACTAGCCAATTGAAATGCTCTCCATTTTTTTAACTGTGTTTCATTCATACACACAATCTTTTTCTTCGTTCAAAAGTACATTTCGGTAAAACGTTTTATAGAAATATAATATTACGAAGTTTGCTTATTTCCTGGTAAAATATGTTACGAGATTCTTCGGTTATGATATTATACCATTCTGATGAAGTAATTTTTTACGTTAGGCGGTTCGGATGGATTCTTCTCAGATAACTTATGCGTTTTAGATTCGCCTCGCTGAAGCGCCTCATACCATTGCTCCTTTGTGGATATTTATACAATACCTATACATATAGGCATGAAATTATATAAGGTGGCGCACAGCTGGATTCTGATGCTAGATAAATTTTGTCATAAAAATAGTCAACGAGTAATTATTATACTATGATAAAATTATTAGATGGCAATTTAATTTTTTAAATAGTGCATCAGTTATGTGAACCTCTTCTTGATCCCAGACATTGTCTTCAACATTTTTTTAAAACTTTCGAGAACTTTTTTTAAAATTTCTTTTTCTTTTGTCGAAATTTTGGAATATCATCAAAACCCACGAGATAGACGATGCGAGAGTTCCATGTGGAATCATCTTGTTGGAAATACAGATCCTGCGATTCACTCAGTATTTCTAGTTCCGGTAGTGGAAAAAATTGTAACATGGATAAGTACCGTTCAGAGTAAACGGTGTCTGTTTCTTCATTGTTCGTCATTGTTTTCATAAAAATATGGTCCAGCCAAATGTGGTTCAGCCAAATGATCCAACTGCACACCATACAGTCACTTTTGGAGAATGCACTGGTTATTCATGTATTAAAGATTCTGCTGCTACTAGTAATATTTGTTTATTTATTTACAAAACCTGATAAATGGAAGCAAGCTTCGTTACTCATGAATTAGGTTCTTGTAGCATCCTTAACATTGCATTGCTAACTTGCAATCGTGTCTGTTTGTACTATGAATATTGTCTGGACTATTTGAGTTTTATATGGATTGGAATTTAGCTTCTGAGCCATTCGCTGTACAGGGTGGACCAAATTAGATGGGATTTGTAGTTTTTTCTAAAACTGGAACACCCTTTAAATTATTTCATTGTTCAATCACAACTTAAATTAGCTTTCCAACGATGTATCATATGTCATATTTATCTCTAGAAAAAGTGGTTAATTTTCGAAAAATGAAATATATTTGTGAGGAGGCCATGGACAACTATTAACAACAACACTTCTTATAATACAGAACAATTTTACCAAAAATAGGAAAAACTACAATAAATGTTCGAATTGTCTTCCATTGACATCTATGCATTGTATATTTATCGTATTTCTAATATTTATTGAGAAGGCCATGGTAAAAAAAAGAAAATCGAAATAATTGTAAATGTCAAAAACTAATTTGTGAGTTAATTGTGAGTGAGTGTTGTTAAAAATGGTTCAATTTATTAATTAAGAAAAATATGATATGATTAAGTGTTTTATATAATGTGGAGAAGATTCAAATTTAGCTTAGTTATAGACAGCAAAACTTTGAGCCAAAAGTGCAGCCTAAACAATATTTTTAGATATCCAGAAAAGAGACAGCCAGACATAAAAATATTCAAAAGGCTACAACAAAATTTAAAAGAGTTTGGATCATTTGTAAAACCTCGAGCAAAAGTTCGTAATAAAGCAGGTAGAGAAGCTGTAGAAAATATTGTTTTAGAAACTGTAAGAGAAAATCCTAATATATCGTCTCGCGAAATACAGGAAATTTTAGGAATCCCAAACACAACTGCCTTGCGTTACTTAAAAAAAAAAAATTAATTCAAACCCTACAAAATTAGGATTAGTCACCGTCTACACCCAAACGACTTTCAAAAGCGTCTTGATTTTTCCCAGTGGTTTTTGCGTCAGTGCAATGAAGTGCCAGGATTTGCAGGAACAATTATATGGACAGACGAGGCCCATATAAGCAGTGCCGGAATTTTTAATCGGCATAATAATCACTATTGGGCTCATGAAAATCCGCTAATCCGTAACCGCTACACTTAATGGTCAAGGACGATTTGGACTTGGTGTATGGTGTGGTTTTATAGGATACCAAATAATTGGTCCTCATTTTTTTCACGGCAATTTGAATATCGAAACTTACGTTAACATTCTACGAGAAGAAATAGAGCTCTTTGTAGATAATGTGCCTGTAAGACAATTTCAAAGATTATATTACCAACAAGATGGCGCCCCAGGTCATACGTCAAATGAAACCTGAAATTATTTAAATGCTCAATTTGGGGAGGATTAGATAGGTATCTTTATATCGCTCAGGACTAGTTTATCAATATCTAGTTCAGTTAACTAAATTGATAAGTAACAATTAATTTAGCAAACTGGATATTAATAAACATAAACGTAGTTTAGATATTGTTAAGTTTTAGGAAATAATGGTCCTATTTTGTGGCCAGCTAGATCTCCCGATATAATCCCTGCTGACTTTTGGCTTTGGGGTTATTTACAAAATATTATACATAGAGAACGTTCTAATACATAGAACAATTGGAAAACAAAACATTAGCTGAGTTTCGAACAATAACTCCTGTCATGATTAGAAATGCACCAAATGCTGTAAGGAGAAGGTGTCAAAAATGCATAGATGTCAATGGAAGACAATTCGAACATTTACTGTAGTTTAGATTTTCTCATTTTTGGCAAAATAATTTTATATTATACGAAGTGTTGTTGTTGTTAATAGTTTTCCATAGCATCTTCACAAATATATTTAATTTTTCGAAAATTAACCACTTTTTCTAGAGATCAATATGACACGTGATATATCGTTGCAAAGCTAATTTAAGTTGTGATCGAACAATGAAATAATTTACAGGGTGTTGAATTTAAAAAAACAAAAGTTATGTCTATATTTCGAAAATTGAGGCTTGCACAATTTTCTTCTTATCAGCAACGAATTCTACTCAAAAAAGCGGCTTAAAAATATAGAGGTCATCCAAAAATGCCAATTTTTCAAAAACGCTATGTAGCTTTATAGTCGAAAAAGATAGACGATCGCGGTTTACGTCATTGCTTGTTTCTCGAAAATCGAGCTCAGGACACCTATATTGGTTTTTATCTATCTGCCATAGTTTTAGAGAAAACCCCAAATCCCATCTAATTTGGTCCACCCTGTAAGCTACACCTAAGACCTGAGCTTGCTGTCGGATTGAAAAACGCGTGAGGAAAGCTGTAAAGCTTCTTTTAACCTTTCAACGTTTCTTTGTCTATTTACTGTATTTGGTGGTCCCTGTTTAATAACAATTAATTTGTTTTCCTATAGGGCCTTGTTAAAATGCATGAATCGGTTGTGCGATTATGATATGACGCTAATACTGCAGTACACCGAATACTGTAATCAACACAGATTTGGCCAACCAAGTTGGCATCGTTAGGAGTATTATTTACTTGGTGATATGCTAAAAATTACTCATTTACTATACCATAGCCCAGCAACGATTAAAAATAACCGACTAACATTTTTTGGAAATAAACCCTAAGATAATTTGTTTAAAAGAACAGAAGGTAGCAAAATAACGTTTGAAAAAAATATTCGATAGTATTCACTATCCAGTGTTTTGTGACGAGATGAAACTTTAATTAAAGCAGAAAATTATTAGATCCATGTTATTTTACACTAGATCCCTTATATCCTTTTTTGGAAACTTAATTCATTTACGTTTCAAGTAATAAATCAATCGATCAGGAGCTGGGCATGAACATTTAATTTTTTTTTTTTGAATATAAAAAATACCAATATATGATTTTTCTCCACCCATAACTGCACTTTGGCCTGTTGGATGGCAAAATATGGGAGATATATTTGAAACTGTGAAAAATGAATCAGAAATTTTAATAACGTGAAGTAAGCAGTTCAGTTTTACCTTTATTTTTTTTTTAAAGTGGATGTATGCCACAAATTGGACAAACGACATGATTATGGAAATAACTGCAGCATAGACACCGTTATACAGGGTGTCCGGATAATACGTGTACAACGTAGGAGTAGAGGTTCGATTTAACCTAACTTACCGATATCCAAAATTGTTTCGTTTAACTGGTAGAGGGCTTCAAAATTAGCGAAGCTATATTTTTTTAAATATCGTTCCATATATATTTTTCTGTGCATGCACTGACTACCTGTTTTTTTTTTATGAGTAACTGACTTAATTTAGAAGATTTGCTTTTTTTTCTCTTGCAATTTTTTAAAAAAAATATTTTCGAAATATCTGCATGCCTTGGTCACCTTTGCAAATCAAAGAAAACAATAGTAGTAGGCTCTGCTTTTTATTTATTGTTTACCTTGACTGTTATCAACTGTCATTTAAAACCTTAATTTGCTTGTCAAATCGCCCTATTAATCAAGAAATAGTAAGATGAAAAAAATGTTCATAATTAAGTCAGTTATTCAATCAAAAAATTTTGTAGTCTTGCATAAACAGTAAAAAAATATGACAGCACATGGTTTCTAGAACACTTGTATGTTGTTTAAACTATGCATCGCATACAACATCAAATGACGTCAATTTAAAGTAGAAACTCATGCCCAAAAAAATGGTCAAAATCGATGGACGCGTTTTCAAGTTATTTGAAAAAAATATTTTTGCTAATTTTGAAACCCCCTAGCGGCTAAACGAAGCCATTTAGGATTTAGGTAAGTTAGGTTAAATCGATCTATTTTGAGCCAAATAATTCCGTTTTTACGTTGTACACATATTATTCGGACATCCTGTATTAGGCAATATAATTAACATGCCTACGTCAAAAAGACGTTAAAAACACGAAACAATATCGCAGAATTTTATATTTAATAATGTTATAATAAATTCGTTTTTTTAAACGTTGATATCACGTTATTTAAAAAACTAAGAATTAGTCATATGGCTGAAATTAAACCTTATTTTTTATTAAAGATAAATAACGTTGAGCAGCTAACATCATTATTGCAACAAAGAATTAACATTGGTTTTTACATTTACAATATTTTAAATCCACATTTAATAAAGGTACGTTTTTTTCGCTGAGTTTGGACAACCCCAGTTACAAACAAGATCTTAGTGTTGTTTCAAGCGAACCTGTTTACATTACACATCGTAGTCTCAGCATTCGACAATCGAGCTCACAATTGTACGTTTTTAATATGAGAGGACAGCATGGATGTCGCCACCAAAATTTCTAGGTGTACAAAATTTTTTTAGAAAAATTTAGAATTTGTATATGGATGACTTGAAAATTGCAACAAGATTTTCTTGTGAATGTTAATTTGGCCAATCTCTTTAAACTATTTAGTACTGTAATTGATTGATTTTCGTTATCTGCCAATGGCAGCGGGGAAGTCGTCTCCTCTTGGCGACACCCATGGAATACAGTTAAACATGTTATATATACGATGCTGTGATGTAGGTTAGATACTGCCTAGGTTTTTATTCGTTTTTTATTATTCATGTATTATTCTTAAAATGAACGCAGGAATATACTCGAAAAATATTTCAACAGCTTGTATCATTCAAACGAATAATGCAAATGTATAACATGTATATATCACTGATATCGTCTTAAAACGTAGATTTTAAAAAAATATGCGTTGTTCTATTCAAAAAAATATATGTTAAATTGGCCATACCTTTATGAAACACCATGTGTATTCCATGAGGTCATCGTAAAAAAATTCATAAAGTTCCCTACAATTTGTTTCTTGAAACGTCTTTCTGACTCTAAAAATAACGGAGAAAGCGGGGGTGGGAATTCTCGCGGGTTCACCCTGTACATGAATTTCGCCGAATTTTTGCTTTGAAATTTAATTTTGCTATTAAAAAAAATATTGCGTTATCTCAGTTCACGACTGACATCGCTGTTTTTGCTTTAAAGATAATCTAAAGGTTATATTATTCGTCTTTACTATATCTACGGCATCTCACGCCGACTGGTCTGGACTAGCAGCGACCACGTCAGGAAGATAGCAATAAGACCTTGTTCATAGCTGGTGTTGGTTTAGATCGATCGTCTACATTTTGAAGCCATACACAATGTTATGTTTTTACCGTGCCCATTATACAGCCATCAAACAGGAGAAAAGTAGTATATAGTAGCGACTTAGCTTAGAAAGTTACCAAACGCAGAAACAAATTTCACAGCATTTAATTGCACTAATGCTGCATGCAACCTTTAAGGTGTTGGCGTACATGGGGTTGTGAAAATTCGACAATGCGAAGAAAGCTTGGCTCTAACATTGTAAACAATTGAAGACAAAAACTAATTGTTCAACTGTCTCAGCTGGGTCACTATTAACATAATGCTAATAAAAATATATTTAACTTTATAACTGTATTGGTATACATGATATTGAACTTCCATGATAGAGGAAGTCCTTAAATTGTCTGCTATTCAAAACATAGCCTAGATCCTTCAAGCATATTTACACACGTGATAGTTTGATATTTGGTATTTTTTTTTAATTTATGCATTTTTTTACAAAAAGGATTATGTTTATATAATTTAAGATACATTTATAGCACATAAAATATTTGAAACTTTGGTAAAATTATTTAAAAAATATAGTGTTTTTTTGGGGGGGCTTATACACTTTATACATATATTTCAGAAACAAATGTTTCATACAAAATTACAGTGTGAGGACCTAAAGTATTGCATTTGCATACATAAATGATTCCCTATGAATTCAATTCTAAACTTCAGAAACAGTTCTATATCTCAGGTTGTTCTAACAGTGATTTTTATTATTGGAAAGTACTAGAAAATTTCGTTTCAAGAGAATGAAATCAAATTATCAAGAAACTAGGTGGCCCAAATAATTAGAATAAATTTCTTTTTTTTTATTCAGGTGGAGGTTTCATTCGTAATGGCCTCACGCGGCCCTGCAGATAAATGGGAAAGTGGGAAAGAGGGAAAGAAAGGAGAATCAGTTTCACAACGTATTTTAAATTCATAGTTTGGTAGCTTGTTCTAATAATCACTAACGCTGATATTTGACTGACCTTGAGAAAACTCCCGAAGAAAATTCGATTTATTTTAGAAACCCGGTATTTTCTTTACATACATAGCGATCCAGAATCACTGAACGTACCACTTCATAAAGACTGCTATTTTTTTACACAAGAGTAGCAACTCGATTTGAAATCCGTAACAATTTTGTATAAGAAGGAAATACATTTTGCTGAAATGGATATCAGTTTTAATGAAATTTGTTGCTGACGTCATCATTCTGGATTTCTCTCTACTGTTATAGCCCAATCGTTTGAAGTATAGAATAATTGTTCAATTGGCATATGTAATTAAATTTGGCTTTTTAAAAAAATTTGCAACAAGACCTCCGACATGTGCTTTTTCTTTGTTGCGGCAGTGGCGGTCGGTCCATGGAAGCAAGGGAAACAGTGCTTCCCCTGGGATTATTTAAAAAAACACATAAATAGAACCTAATTATTATTTATCACATATATTAATCATTAAAATTTACTTTTACCCAATTTCAATAGATACGGCCCTGCTTTTATGCAGCTGAGATAATGTTGCACGCTAAAACCGTAACGATGACGCACTCGATTAATCGAGCCAACACGAACTCGCGCAACTTCGATATATGTAAGCATAGACAACTGTCTCTGGTAAGTAGGTAACTTATTGAAATGCATCCCATCCCACTTCATAATCTTGATATCTGAGCTGTATAGCATTGTAATACGTTTTATTTTATAGATTTTAATCTCGATTTTAATATCGATTTTAATATTATACTTAATATTAATCTTCCTAGTATTATTCTCAGCTTTTGTGCTATATTTGTAAAAACTTTTTTGGTGTTTCTAAACCTGTGGTGCGGCGACAAGTGATTTTTAAAACGTTGAATATTAGTGCGCGTGTACGCAGATTTAGAATTACTTATTAAATTTGGAAGCTGGTTCTAGCACTGTGGAAAATATTATTTGCGTTTGTGTGGTGTGCAATTTGTTGAAAAGGGGATTTTCAACATATTCGTTTCAAGATAAACTGGATATTATTAGAAATGGGAAACCAACACCTGATTTAAAATTTTTAAAAACGAAAGTTAAATCATGCTATAGGTACTTTAATATTGAAGTGTACAGTGCTAATCAGTAGTTAAGGGGTTGTGAAAATTTGTGTAAATTGTTTTGTTGGCCATGTGTACTGTTCACAAATGAAAAAGGTGTTTGGAATAAAAATGGCTTTTCAGATTTAAACAACATTCACAAAGTGACAAAAAAGCATGGTAAGTGTGAAACTCATTTGGTAGCGGTGCTAAAAGAATAAACATTTGAAAATTCACGAATTGAGCATTCATTAGATCAGCAGTTGAAAGAAAGTGTTAAAAGGACTTATTGATATTGTTTGTTTTCTCGGCGAAAATGAACTTAGTTTTAGAGGTCATACTGAATCTCGAAGCGTTGCTAATAGGGGCAATTTTATCAATTTAGTTGATTTATTAGCAAAATACGATACAATTTTAAGTAACCATCTGGAACACTCCACGATATTTCGCGGTACATCAAATCATATTCAAAATGATTTGATTCAGTCGATAAGCAATATTGTTTTAGAAAAGATCAAGCAAGAAATAAAAAAGCTCCTTTTGTTGCAGTTATGTTAGATGAAACAACCGATATTACGAATATTAGTCAGTTGTCAATCGTAGTACGCTACATAAATCCAAATGGGAAATTCCAAGAGCGCTTTTTAGGATTTTTAGACGTAGCAACGCCATGAACGGCCGCAGCTTTATATACTATAGTTTGTCAGATAGTCAATGATCTACAGTGTGGTGCCAAACTTATCGCCCAAAGTTATGATGGGGCCGCTGTAATGGCTGGTGAATTGGGGGGCCTGCAGGCCAAAGTAAAAGAGACTTTTCAGAATGCAATATTTGTACATTGTTTTGCGCATCGATTAAATTTAGTTCTAGCTCAATCTGCAGCGTGTCTTAAAGAGTGCAAAGTGTTTTTTTCAAGTATTAGTGGAATGGCTGCCTTTTTTTCAAAATTATCAAAACGGACACGAGAATAAAAACTTTTTTCAAGAAATTTAACCAGTGAAGAGCGGCTTTCAAAATTGTCCCTGTTAACAATAGAAAGTGACTTTGTGAAGATGTCAAAAAATTCAAACTTTTACGACGAAGTTATTTCCGATATCGCAAAAAAGGAGAGGCGGATTAAACTACATTGTAAATAGGTAGGTATGTGCATGTTAACTACTTAACAAACTCTCTATTTCGATGCGGGTTCAATCCTCGCCACCGACGATGGCAATGTCGGTGGATATGGTTGTGTGTCTGCGTTTTTTTCATAAGTGTAACCATCGCCCGTGCAGCTTCGGCTTTGGAATCGGGGGTTGTCTAATTTTTGTGATGTTTTTATGTTTTATGTTTATTGAGGAGTGGCGGTCCTACAAGTGTACTTTTTCTAGATGTCATAACTTTGCAGCTTTCGACATTTGTTTTAAAATGAGTATACGGAAGCCACGTCCCTTTTTTTAAAATAATTTTTGCCTCGCTTCGCTCGGGGCCTCGCGCTACCCATCACTCTATATCACAAACTGCTTCCCCTGTATCAAAACTCACCGCACGCCCCTGTGTTGCGGTATATCTTTTGTATATATATGGTGAAAAATAAATTATCTGCCCCATTACTCTTATTTATATGCTTCCATTCTCCTACATGCATCGTTTGCAGACAGGGGCGATTCTAGAATATCAAAAAATGGTGGGGCCCAAGAAACAGATTTACAATGATTATTTTCTCAAAATTTCAGTCTGCCTGAAAACACTCTGTGATTTTTTATTTGAAAACTCTTTAATTATGCTGTGTTTGTGTTAGTTACATTTATTCGAAAAGGTCAATGCCGAAATATTAAGGCTTCTCTCACAGTGGAAGCGTGTATGTGCGAACTGTGGACAATATTACGTCATAAATTGATTGTTCTTGGTTCAACCAGTTTCTACCAACTCAGTAGCACAGTGGGCTAGAGCATGTTGTGACAAGTATGTCTGCTCAAACTATCTACCACGAATTGGGTTTGATTCCCAGCTTAGACGCTGGTAATGTCGGTGGGTGTGCCTGTGTTCTTTTAAATATATATTACGTTGAAAATATTGTCGTTTACTCTACGCTTCAAAGGAATTGACTATAGATTGTTTAATAAAAATCTGTACCTGAGAGCCTTAACGAGTTAAGCCCAAATGTCTCGAAATGGAGATTATTGGTTTAAACTCACTTGTTATGTCCATTTGGTTTCAATAGGGCCTTAGTATGAGAACAGCAGAGATAGCTGAATTTTGAATTTTGCGGAAAATATGGTTTGTCTAAACGAAATCTTCTAGCTGCATTTTGCTAAAAACTTAGTTTTGTGACTCAACCCGTTATGGCTCTTAAGTACTAAATATAAGTCTACATAATAACAATGGATCTGACACTGATTTTGTGGGAGTCACACTGATTTGCATATTACTGCACTAATAAACCAAACACTAACATATTTTAATTTTGTACCTAGATTTTCAAAACATAAATTTAGAAGCCCAGTGATCTATTTGATGTGTTGAGCAGTATTCAAATTATATTTAACGCAACATTTGTCCCACTTCCAGCACGCTTCCTTAATTCACTTATTTATCGAACAACTTCAGTTAAAAAAACATTAGAACCGTTGCGAAAGAGTCCTGGCGACTTTTAAAAAGCCCTGTTATTTCTTAATAATTTTTTTCTCCAAGTGATGGATTGACGCACTTATACACGTTTCTCTGTTCATTTTTATTACGGAAAACACTTTTAACACTTCTTAGGACACGACCTGTCGTTTTTAAGTTCACTTGAATGTCAATTTATTCAGTTTTCCATCAATCTTGGAGGAAGTTAATTTTAATATCATCACCGGAGAAGCAAGGAGCTGACAAGGGCTGATGCCAGAGCAAGGAGAAGAGGGGCGGTAAAGACAGCTGAAGAAAATGCGGAGTTGGCTCTGGAACGGTGACCCCTTGCTGGTTCAGCCAGACCTGAAAAGAAAAATAAACAAACTTTGTAATATCAGGTAATTACGGGAAGAGCAACTGTCTGAGCGTCTAAAATAATTTACAGGGTTACCCAAAAGTCTCGGATAAAGGCAACATTTTTTTAATGCATTATTTTTGAAAAAAAGAACACACTGAAACTGAAACGACTCGCATATTCGCCATATCATTTAAAATAATAAATTCATTAGTAAAGAAAACAAAATTTAATAGCCAACTACATTTATTCAGCAAAAAACAAATTCAGATTCTTTTCTCCGGGTGGGGAAGCGAGCGGTCAATTAGATAAACTTCAATAAACTTAAAACTAAACAAAATTAGAAACATAGACGGCAATCGCCGATTTAACTACTAAAAATGTCAAATTAACTAAATTAATTGTGTTAGATGCCAGCACCTTTAGATTTGTTTTTACCGAAGTTTCTTTCTACTTAAAACCAACTGTTACCGTTAAAAAAGGTAGAAAAACGTGTAACTACTTCCAATTGTCTCTCATTACTTTATTCACTAATCACAAAGACACATGGTTTATAATTAAAGTTCAGGAACACGGATATATTTGCAAATCATTAAAGTCAGACAATTTACTTTGCAATAACAAGCTCTTTCAGCTGACACAATTTATGCATCACTGTTAAAAACTCCATTTAAGTAAAATGTGGCTTCATCATCAGAAGCGATTGTTGCTTGGAAATTCATCGTGATCATCACACCTTTCCATCATGTCTTCACAAAACTGAAGATGTCCGTCATAATAATCTTCCAATAATACATAAGGTGAACTTTATAGGGATGGTATTTTTTACTTATTAGGCTAAGGTCACTACAAAAATCACAAATGAAAAAGTACTCTTAGCCTGCCTTACTACAAGAAACGATGATGCGATTTCAAAGTAAAGACTTGTCAGACTTATCGGAAAATAGAAATCAATATATCATGTCCGCATTCGATAGGGTCATAATTGTTGGAGAATATATCGTTGTTCTAATTCTTCAACAGCTTTAGAAACAACCCGTAAAAATGTTGCTTCCTGTAAAGTGCAAATCAATCAACCAAATAAAACTGTATAAGACGTAGTTCGTAAGAAATTGAACTTTATTCATTTGGTAATAACTATTTTTGTCCTAGATTAGACTGTAAATGAGGTGGTATAAAAAATAAACAGTTTTTGATGCCCTCTTACGAATATGGAGGCGTCAGAGACAAAATCTACGAGGTTGCAACATTATTGGAGACATCAAATTCTACAAAAATTACAAATTTCCAAAACTTCAGGATTTTTTTCTGTCAGAAATTACCTGTCGCCTGGATTAAAAGTTAAATAGAACGTAAAATAATTATACCATACTAGCCGTCAGAAAAATCGAATAAAAAAATAATAGCAATTATGAATAATCCTCCCTAAATTTACCTACTCTTCTGTCGTTATCCAGACCTCCAATTCATGCAAATGCACGCTCAACCGAGACGAATATGTCAATGACAAAGAAAGCGAGTTTTTCCTCCTAGGCCAACAGTTAAGGGCCGTTTTATCAGTGCTCGGTTAGCTAAATTATCCATCAGTTAGTGACTTCTCGGCCAATAGAATTCACCGATTTCACACTAACCGACGGATAATTTTGCTAACTATGTATTGAAAAACCGGGCCTAAGTCCCATAAGCCAGTGTTTTTATGGCTACACGTGTGAAAACAGAGTGATGCATAAATCCTGGCACAGCTTTGAAAACCTCTCTATTTCCAGTTCAACACTAAGAGGCATTTCGTTTTATCGAATTACCAATGGCAAAAGCCACCGGCACGCTACCACTTAACCGACCATTTATTCCAATAATTATGAACGTGTGTAAAATATTGTAGCCTCGCATTACTGCCCCGTGTATTACATTTGGAGTAGCCATTAATAAAGTAATGAGAAAGTGCACCAGAATCGTTTGAGACGATAATTATGTTAAATAGCTTTTAAGTACTTACACGGTCTAGATAAAAAATTTTTTTGATGTAGTCACCACATAATTCTATATGGATATTAATATACATAGTGTCCGTGAAGCGAATGGTCGATTCCGGGACATGTTATGTTAAATTTCGTTTGTTTTGAAGAACACCCACAACTTGAAGTTAATGTCACCGTCAAACTGATTTTTTACAGTTTTCTTTAACAAGACGTGTGAAAATTCAGATATAAATGAGCATTCGATTTTCATTGTTTCTTATGCATACGCACTAGTCTAGAATTCTAGCTTGACTCTCTAAGATTTATAAAGTACAGAAGGTTGCCTGGTAACATTCGGCCAATGAGTGGGCGCGGCGCGAATGACGTCACCCATTGGATATTTTAAATATAGGTAAAAAGTTTAATAAAAACAATAAATTGTTTGAATGCTTCCAGCTTGTAAATTACGGTTGACTACAATATTTTCTCCTCTGTGTACTCTAATTAAAATGTCTGCAGGCTATATTTTAATGGAATAAGGTTAATTTGGTGTACGTACGACTTAACCTTTCAAATATGAAAGTCCATTTTTCAATACATTTATAGATTTATAAAAAAAAATATCACATGCACAAAATGTATACAGACATTATTTTACATTTACATTTTCAAAAATATAAGTACCTATATTTTATCATCATAATCACAATTGTCACTAGAAAATCAAAACGATTTTGGAAGGTATGATATAATATAAAGTTAAAAAAATACCTAAGTATATTTCGTCAATCGTGCATCTGATCAGCAAATAAGTAACAAACTTAAATTTTTGCACACCAAAGAGCTCAATTTATTTCTAGTATTCATCTAAGTATTTCAAAATTGCACGTTTTTTAGGAATATAATGGAAATAATTATCATAGATAGGATATCAAACAAACAATAAAAATAAATATCTTATTATTCTGGCTTTATGCTTTTTTCTTTTCAAAACAAAGTTTCAAACTTACAGTTAACACCCTGAAAACAAAATAAATATATATTAATACACTATAAAAATGTCTTCAGAGCGTTTTACTTTACAAAACAAAGAACAGTATATACACAGATTTATTTTTGTATAAATATAACAATTCGATTACAAACAATTTGATATAAATCACAAAACACTTTTATAAACGTCAAACGCAGCACATAACCAACATAACATAAAAAACCGAACTCGATGACGCGTAATATGGCCGCACGTTAAAAGTTACCAGACAACCTTCTTTAATTTATAACTAGAGTTGGTAAAAAATGCGCCGCAGGACATAGGCGTGCGCACTATAATAAGTGTAAGAATAGAAATTAACTAGTAATAAAAGCAATAAACTGTTACAATTTATAATAATGTATGCACAACTTACCCTCTCAACTAGCTTGTAATCAGAAACTGGAAAAGATGTGTAAAAACTTCGCAGCATCATGTATGTTTCTATTGTTGTCTCCGATAGTAATGTTTGACGTGGTGAAAAAATATGTATATATTTTGAGAACGACCGTTCGACATCTATTGATGTAATACAAGCATACTTAAAATAGTCTTTGAACTCACTTAACGGATCTGCAGATGCACCATCAGTACCTTCACAAATTTGTCTTAATCTGGTAAAACAGGTGTCTTCCTTTAACACACGTACGAACTTTTCTCCAACAGGCTCATTATTTGCATCACTTACACAGTGTAGCAGTCGTTTTACTTCGTCCACTATTTGCAGTGACTCCGCTAACGACAACGCACTGTTTTGTAAGTTTTGTATGGCGTCATGTAATAAATACTTTATAGTTCCTGTGAATAGTTTTTAAAGCCGTTTCAACAGAAACATCTTCGAATTTTGTCTGGCTTTCCTTAATAACTGCAACCTCGTTTGGATTGAATTGTAGTATCACAGCTTTTATTTGTTATAAATAATCAGCATAATAAAATGCTGCCTCCAGCCATGTTCCCCAACGTGTAAGAATCTGCTGTGGTGGTTCCGGAATACCGGAACACTTGCTATGAAATGCGCGGAGACGTTTAAGAAACACTTTTTTAGTACTTGCTATTAATGCATCTACCTCTGAAAAATTTTGTCGAATAGTTTCTGCCACAAGGTGTAAAGCATGCACTTTACACGTAATATGTACTAACCTACAACCGTATTCTTGAAGAGAACGGCCTACTAAACGCATTGTTGCGGCATCATCGGTCACAAACATCAACACATGACTTTTTGATAGGTCAAATTTTTCTAACGTCTCCAGCACCACCCGCGTAATTGTTTGGCCAGTACACTCAGTTAGTCTATTGCTAGCTAGTAACAGTGGAAATGTTGGTTTAAGATGATCCAGTACACGTGCTATAACATTTAAAATATATTTTTTTTTAACAATCTAACATCTTGTCAACACATAACCACAGCCGTGTATTTTTTAGTACACATTTGATCTTATTTACAATGTCTTCGCTTACAGTTGGTACATAGTTACGTAACGTTGTGCGACTTGGTAACGTCACCTTGGGATTGTATTTATTCCAGAACTCCTGAAATGGTTGTTTATCGAGTATGTTCAGCGGTACATCACAGGCAAGCAGCATAAAGAGTAAATCGAACATAAACTGTGTTGTCGAAGGCACCCCACTTTTTCTAGTTTTATGTTGTAAAGAATTTACGTGACGTTTACAATCACGTTTGTCCCAACACATCAGGTCAGTGTCGCACACCTTACAAATTATTATAGCACTATTGTAGAATAAATCCGGGAATTCACTGATAAATTTATTCACCTTGTCAGCGTATGGCCTTTTTTACTCTTGGCCAGGTCTGACACACTTTATTATTAAACTAGTATCAAGAATAAAATACAAAAAATAAAATTATCAATAATACAGCGGAGAGAAATAAATTACGTTATTGACACCTCGACGCATAACAGTAAGTATCGTTTACGTACTTGGGTATATCTCTACCTGGCACCGTCCATGATTTGCGGATCGAAATGCCAACTCTATTTATAACACTTGGTAGAGAGTAGTGCTGCGAGCACGTTATCGCTGTGCATTATTATCCATCACAATAAAGCTAAAAAGCATAAAGGTTCTTAAAACTCACCTGATTTAAAAACGTCACAAGTATCTCGGAAATAGCTTTACCGTTCAAAATCAATATGGGGTAAATTAAAAATAAGAACAAAAATACAAAACAATACGAGAACAAATTCAATAATACAAACAAACTGATATAAATATGAAAACGGCACTAAGCAAAAGAAATAGAAACATTTATTTTTCTTTATAATATGACAGGCTGCACTTTGCTGGCACAGTTGTCACATATTTCATTGCATAATGTGGGGGAACATAAATAATATTACACGCGGACACGTCCAGGGCCATCTATTTTATATTCCCACCATATACGTTCTAGTCGTTTTATATGAAAAGGGGAGATCGGGACCATTTTTGTAATGGAAACTAGGAAACAAAGTTGTTCAGAAAAAAAAACTACTTAATGAAAATTGGCAGTGATTTTGAATCATGTAATACAAAAAATTGAAAAATTGGCAATAAACAAAAGAAGGCACGAACAATTTCCAAACCATCTAGACTTAAATAGAAACATTAAAACAAATGGGAGAATATTTCATTTCCTAGAGTTGCATATAAAAAATGAAAATACATACAAAAACTCTAGCAAATCTATATTCAGAAAAAGGAATTTTTATTAAATTACGACAGGTATGTATTCTTCTGGTTACAAGGCACTGCGAAGATCTACATTTATGTGTTTGAATGACAGACGTATAGGTTCCTTAATACGTAGTTCGCGAGGACATTTTTGGGACACACGAGAATTAATAGAGGTAGGCAACAAAGCAATACACTAGTAAGCATTGGTGTACAGTCTTTAACAGGCATTGCATCGAAGGCAGGACAGGGCCTCGGTATCAACTCGATTGTGCATTTGTATGGCTAAGTTGTCGGGACGTGACTATTGTGTCATTTTTCTCTATAACTTTAAAAGTGAGTTAACTACAGAAGAATGTTTTAACGAAATGTCGGTGTATTTGGTGAGGATCATCCAGATAGGAATACTGTGTTCCGGTGGTACAAACAATTTGGAAGAGGCATATTTTCGCTAGACTCATATAGGGCCTCCGCCTGAAGTTGATGTTCTGGAAAATATTGCCTATATGGAAAAAATTATTAAAGAAACAAAAGCCATTCAAGAATAGCATCGTCAATTTTACATTGTCACGTACATAAAGTATGTACGTTGTGTACTCTACCAATTAAACGATACATGGAATAAAGCGTGTGTACAGATAACGAACGACAAGTGAACGGACATTTTTAATCATTGGATACGCATTCATAAATGTACATGATTGAAAGTATTTTGAAAAATTAAGTAGCGTCTAGGGTTTATATAAAAACCGACTTTTTTAAAAAACCAGTTTTTGAATTCCAGTATTCCAAAAATTTAATCCAACCGGTTTTTGAATTTTTACAAAAAAAAGGAACAAAACGTAATTAAAACAGTAAAAAAATTATACATACTTCTATTAAAAATTTTCAGTTTATTTGATATTTATAGAACTACAAAAATGTAATAAAATAAAATATACTCTATCTTTACAAAGCCAAACGAAAAAAAAAAAACTAATATAATATAACTAAAATACACCACGTGTTGATGAATATCAACAGGATATTTGCCTTTTGGGGCAATATATTGTTTCAGTCTAAGATATTACAGAAACCATAGGACAACAACTAATTAAATTTTATAATAGGATAAAGATATACATTTATTGTTTCATATGTCACATATTTTGGTTTAATTTTTCTTTTAATAGAAAATAACTTCTAAATGCTGTATTAGTGGTTATTTTGTCGAAAAACAATTCCCAGTATGGAAAAAATTAAATTTCTTACGTTTTCAAGTAAAAAGTAGTACTTTTTGAAATCAAAACTTATACATAGAATATTAATAACGTCAATCAGTTACTTGCACAGCTCTCCCCCACATCAGAAGTTTAAGTTATTTTACGGCAGCTTCCGCAATATTAAATCTGGGACATAAAATGTGGTGTAAAATTAATTTGTAATTTTGAAGTTTGAGTTTTCTCTGATATTTCTTATGTGTGATACAATTGAAAAAATGTATATACAGGGTGGGGCAATAGTGCGTCCGACCTCGATATCTCGAGTTCTATGATAACTAGAAGCTTGATTTACATAAGTAATCTAGACAAATAAATATAGTTTAAAAAAACTAAAAAACACCTTTTAAAGCACATCAAACTAAAAAGTGAAAAATAATTATTAATATAAACTGAAAACAATAATGAACGAAAAATACTAGTATTGTGAAAAAGCGTAGGTTGCTCGATATACGAAAAAATGGCACAAAGCCATTTTACAATAATACATCTTTTCGGGTTGTAGCGTTTTTGTGGTTTTTTAAACTATATTTATGTTGCTTTTGATGCTGTATTATAACATATTACGATCCAACAGATATTTCTGAAAAAAAAATATTTTTTTATTTCAGCCATGGGATTGAACTCACCCGGGTCCGTTATTTCGTGTCGACTAAGTGCTCGCCAACGACCACTGATCATAAATTACTTGCAATATTAAGCCTCTTGCTCTCACGAGAGGATACGTGAGAATGGCGCGTCGGAAATGATATAAACTTATCAAATTTTGTGTTTCTTCTATGTACAAAGTTTCAACTTCCGTTAAAGGGGTCTCGTCAAGAGTCGGTTCAAACAAACAACACTGAGTAATAAGCGTGTTAAAAAGTCTATAACGGGAAATTGTTTTCGAGTATACAGAGTGAGCCAAGACGATTCTACAAGGTCAAATATCATTTTTTAAAATGGAATGCCATGTATACCAGAATATTTTTTGAAACCTCTTTGGGGCCTCCTTCCACTCCTGTATTATTATTATGACTCTCTCCCAACCACTTGGATGTAATGATTTTTTTTGTTGAAATAATACCATTTACATGTGTATATATATATTAAAAATATCACTACAATCACAACTATCGATCTTAAGACAAAATATGTTAGTACCATTTATGAGATATCTGTGTGATGAAACTCAGCCATTTTCACTTCCTAAAAGTAAAGGCAAAAAAAGGTGGCCAAAAATAATTATTAAATTTACAACTATTTGAATTGAATTTTCTCAATTTTTTTCAAATGGAACACCCTGTATATTTTTTGATGGTGTGATGTAGAATTGAAAAACGAACATTTTTTGTACGTACATCCATATGACTATTTGTAACCATTTTCGATTTATTGAACAATAACTGCAACATTCAGCAATAAAAATGAAAAGTAATTTTTGATAAAGTTTCTAGCTATTATAGAACTCGAGATATCAAAGTCGGACGCACTATTGCCCCACCCGTATATCATGAACAAAAAAGGTTTACTTACCTCCTACTATACTGACATGGTTGTTGTGTGGAACTGGTCCGACCTTAATTTCTGAAAAAAAGAGATATATCAGGATTGTTCTGGTGTATGTAACAAGCGTTAAGAAAATACGTCAAATTGCCCATGCAACGTAGGACTTATAAGAAACTAAAATCACCACGGTATATATTGCGCTGAGATCAGACGAGTAATCAGCTGATTCTTGGTTTGTTTACATTCGTTATATTTGCCTTTATGATTAGTAAGTAAATTCAATAAATTTAACCTATTTTGCACTATTTCTTGCTAATTTATGGGAGTACCTAACCTAAAAATGTCAGTATTATAATTTTATGTACCAATTGTATTACAGTCTTTTGGATTATCGAAATGGACACTCATTGCCGAAGTTAATGCTTTTCCCATCAATTATGCTTTCTCCTATACTTTTCTTCGATATAAATAAACCCCGAAACTTTCTTGGCAAAATATTGAAATTGGATTGTCCTAACCACACTTTTCCTTGAGTGATGATTATACACACAACAATTCGTATTATGCACTGTTTTCTTTGGCATAAATGTTGATGAAATAAAAAAAAAACGATAGTAACACCCCGACAACCTATACAAATGTGATGAAACGAATGTATATAAACAAAATAAATTCCTCGTTTCGTCAAAGTGCAATTTGTAGCCACTAGATAGCGACGGGTACCGTGAAGGAATTCCCAATACAAGCCCTACGTTTTCAGCTTGACATTTTTTTTAATGCTAGTGATTTGTTTTTGTTGCTTCATATTATTAGGTACTCTCTCTTGATATGTATTACAAGATATTTCCGCTGGCGGTTCTTCTACAGGGTCATTTGGTGAATGACCTCCCACATACAAATAAAAAAATAGAGCTATTCATTTTCTGAAGTTTAAAAATATTTAATATATATTTTTAATATTCTTAAAAAATATATTAAAGTTTCTAGTTCTTTCTATTCACAATACTGTTCAAATATCTAGATCGCAGGATTTCGTATCCCCTCCGAGCACCGAGACTCTATTCATTACATTATTCATTTATAGAATTCAAAAATCATGGGTCAGTCCACAACTTGTCCTCAAAGTTAGCTACGGACTGAATTTACAACGAATTAAAGTGAAATAGACTTATGCGCGAATCGTCAGAAAGCAAAAGAGACAGAAAACACTGGCGGGGACAATGTCCCTGAAACATTTTACGGAAACGATAACGCACGAAGTTCAATAGTGAATAGAGCAGTCTTAATGCTGACTAGGTATGCGTTGATCGGTAAATTCTGTCGCGTTGTTTTTAATGTTTTTAGTTGTGAACATTTTATTAGTAAATCTCTACTTGTCGTGAAATTAGGTAAAACAGTGTTTTTTGATGTTTACTATTAAATATGAGTGTTGTACAAAATATATTAAAACTGAAAGATGGACATAAGTTGGGTTATGAATAAAGTACAAGTAGTTTTTGTGTTTAGATACGTTTTAGACGGTGTTGTATGTGAGAGATTTTGGAAATTTATTCAGCCTCAAGGAACGACATCGCAGCATTTGACAGATGTAATTTTAAAAGAATTAGAATGTCTGAAAACACTGGTCTGCAACGAAATCCTCCTTTAAAAAAATTATGCTATAAGTATGAAGATTTTAATGCTCTGAATCTATTCCCGTTGGCCGATTTTTCAGGATTTTCATTAATTTCACTGGTCTGCAACGAAATCCTCCTTTAAAAAATTATGCTATAAGTATGAAGATTTTAATGCTCTGAATCTATTTCCGTTGGCCGATTTTTTCTATCACGTCTAGATTTTTTTATATGAATTTTTTTTTAAATTTCATAAATTTTTGTTTTTTTTTAAATTTTTTTTTGTCAACATCAAGAACAGTATACATACATACAAAATAAGTTTTAGCGAGTTGTAAGAGAAAGAAAGTATTGACAGTGATTTTTATGGTAGTAGATATGCGCATGCGCAGTATTCGCTGTGACTTTACTTTCTTTCTCTCTTACAACTCGCTAAAACTTATTTTGTATGTATGTATACTGTTCTTGATGTTGACAAAAAAAAAATTTAAAAAAAAACAAAATTTATGAAATTTAAAAAAAAATTCATATAAAAAATCTAGACGTGATAGAAAAAAATCGGCCAACGGGAATAGATTCAGAGCATTAAAATCTTCATACTTATAGCATAATTTTTTAAAGGAGGATTTCGTTGCAGACCAGTGAAATTAATGAAAGTCCTGAAAAATTGATAGCACAAAGTTACGATGGAGCATCAGTAATGAATGATGCTTTTGGAGGTGTACAAGCCAAAATTAAAAAAAAATCCTTCAGCAAATTTTATTCATTGTTACGCTCATCAACTAAATTTAGTTTTACAAAAAGAATCAAGTCAGGATAAAGGAATAAACATTTTTTTTGCTAATTTACATAGCTTTTCTTCATTCTTTAGAAAATAGCCAAAAAGAACAGCCGTGTTAGATAATGTTGTTAAGGTGAGATTACCTAAAGCGGCTCCAACACGATGGAATTTTAATACAAAGTGCATAGAGACTGTTTATACCTATCGAACAGAATTATTAGATTGTTTAGAAAAAATCATTCATAATGAATCAGAAAACAACACTCTAAACCAAGCTATTGGTTTAAAAAACTACTTACAAAATGAACATTTTCTTTACTGGTTAAATTTTTTTAATTTAGTTATGCCTCAGTGTGATATATTGTTCAATCAATTACAAAAAATGTAATATCGATGTCATTACAGTAAATAAGTGTATTGGCGTTTTTAATAGTAAAATTGAAGACATCAGAAATAAAAATTTGAATAATTATTTGGAGGAGACATCCATGAAGTCTGCCCAGAGATGTAAAACGGAAGAATCAAAAAGGAGAATTTCATTAGAAATTTGTGATATAATTACATCTGAGATCAAAAACAGGTTCGGGTTCAGTAATCATTTAGCAGTGTCTCAGTTATTTCACGCAGATCGATTTAAAGATTACAAAGAAGCTTTCCTCAAGATATGTTTAAATTAGTTAAAACGGAGTATCCAGTCATAAATCATTTGAAACTTAAAACTGAATTAGAAGTATTATATAGCCGAGAAGATTTTTCCAATAGTGAAGGTGCAGTTGCTTTGTTACAGCTTTTTATTAATAATAATTTGTGCAATACTTTTTCTGAAAGTGTCAAACTGTTAAAAATCTTGTGTACTCTCCCTATGACTACCGTTGAAAGTGAACGTTGTTTTTCCACCTTAAAAAGAATAAAGACATTTTTTAAGAAATACCATGGGTCAGGAAAGGTTATCTTCTTTAGCTATGCTTACCATAGAAAGGGCATTAATAAAGAAGATAAAAGACTTGAATGAAAAAGTAATTGACCAATTTGCATCTCAAGAAGACCGGAGGATCGACTTGGAATTTAAATCACTTTAAAAGGTAGTTAATACAGTAAACTTTTCTAATTGACCTCCCTATCTCTTGACCCACGAACCGCCACTGGGTATTTCATTATGCCGTTTGCATTAAATAGTGCTTATGTAAATACATATATATCAGATACAATAATTATACATAATATGCATTTAACTATTTAAATTTGAAATACTTAATCATTAGCCCAAAAAAAATACACCTTGCATATGGTATATTTTATGTCAACACATAAATTATTCAATCTTACTGAAGATTACCATCCTGGTATTCTACCAGAGTTCTGGATCCCGCTTTTCAATTTCGCTCTAGATAGTTCAAAATTTATTGTGTCAAAATGAAACAGCAAACGTCAATTTTCAATTAGTACAATATTTATAACGATAGACAGAACCTATTTTAAATAATAATGTAAATATGATTCGAGAAAATACAGATCTCCATGGCATTATAAAGATTCGCCAAGTACTAACCAACACCAAGAAGAAGGATATTTACCAACAAAATCACAATTATGAAGAATTTAGAGAGGTATATAGAAACGTGTTAATTGATAATGCTGATAGCAGGACGAGTCTGTCCAGCTCATCAACTATCGCGAAATCTAATTACGCTGGAAGGGCAAGAAATAGGCCTTTAACTGACATTAAAACAATTCGACTCGAATTGCCGCCCACAGGATGCGAGGAAGCCATTTTAGTGCCGAAAAAACCAAAGCTACCCGCAAAGAAATCACTGAAAAAGCTTGTCTCTAGTAAAAATGTCCAAACCAAAGATGAGGAAGTTTTGACGCAAGATATTATTGAGAGCTGGAATCGAATGGAAAAAAGAGCGCAGAAAAAAACAAAAAGACATACATGAAAGTCCATCAATGCTTCTGGTAAAAACCAACAAAGATATTGAAGAAGCAGCGGATCAGCTAGAAAAAATTAAGAGTTTGATAGCCGCCAAAAAGCAGCAACCGGAGAAAGGTAGGAGGTCAAAATCACCTAGTTACAAACCAAAAAAAGAGACAAGAGCGTCACGATTCCGTGAGCAAGAAATATCTGAGTACATTGACAACGATGAAGCAAAAGCTACTAACACTAGAGGAAAAGTACTTTAACAAACCACAAATTGTTTACAAAAGCGTTCGCGACATCCACACGCAACCCTCTAATTTAGAAATCGTGTATGAAAATAGGTTTCCGGAAAATCCCAAAATAGAAGAAGCTTTGATGGGTATAAAGAATGAGTTGGACAGTATAGCTAACGCGGGTTTAGATGACCAACGGACTGGTTCTACTCCAGGAGATGTGTCACTCGTGGGTATAAAGAAAGAGCTGGACAGTATTGCTAACGCGGGTTTAGATGACGAACGGACGAGTTCTACTCCAGCAAATTTGTCATTGGAGGGCATAAAGAAAGAGCTAAACAGAATAGCTGACTCGGAACTAGATGAGGAACAGAAGAGTTATACACCAAGAGATCTGTCGTTCAAGAAACCTGTAAACATGGATCAGTTGGAAAACAACGAACGAATTTCTAAAATTATTGATTATTCAGAATCTAAGTTTAAAAAATACAGATGCATGAAGCAAGACTTGGTTGACGTGGAGGCTTTCTGCGAGGAAGTGTGCAAACTAGGCAAAAGTGACGTTAAGAATTGTCCACTTGAATCTGACCAGGGAGATTCGCCAATACCCAAAGAAAAACCTGATATTATTGGAGATAATGACAACCGTATATTTGAAAACACCCAACTTCAAAAATCAGTTTCGAAATCAGATTATTTAATGAAAGAGTTTAACATTAGACCAAATGTGAAGATATTTTCTGAGCGCACTGGCTACCTGCGCAATAGAACTAGGTTTATCGAAAGTAGCAAGAACATAGGTAAATCTGAGTCGAGCATAACTAGCTTGATAGAAAATTTAAACTTGGCTTTACAGAATTCCATATACAAACCTGTCGAAAGTTAGATTATTTTTTATTTATGTAATATTGCGGATATAAATAAAATAAAAATAATAAAATGGTGGTTTAATTACTAGTCTACATCTATGACGTTTTAGTACCTCAACTTCGCAGTTGAGCGGAAGAACACTTATCTCTCTCCCTGATTCATTTCCCGACGGAGGGGCTTGAATCTTTTCTAAAGCAACATTAATCCTAGCATACTCGGAAACTGGGTGGGTGTCTGTAGTCTCTAAATGTGTAGCCCTCCTTGTAGAAGGTACATCGAGGTACCTTTATGGATACAGTGAGTTGTAGATTGTCCCCCACTTAAAAACCGGCGGTCTCAGCATTAATGCGTGATGGTCCCTTTAATAAAGAGTAACACGCACTAGAGCAATGATGACATTGCAGTGTTAACGAATTTATGGAATCGCTTGCTTTACACTAGCACTAGACTATACGGCATTCCCTTCTCGCTCCCGTACTTTTACGGAATAAGGAAAATAAGCATTACTGGTAAACTTTTATTTACTAAACTCACAAGAAGGTATGGTTTGGCGTGGCATATGCCTAATACTAGAATGTAGTAGAATTCACCTATTCTGTCTGCCCCTCCTCTTCTTAAGGTTGGATATGATCATGCAACGTCATATCACTTTACGACATCATATAACCTTGTGACATCATATAACCCTGTGACATCACATGAACGGTGAGGAAGACCGAAAATCACTGAATACACAACTCAGGTGGATTAGTCCAATTGGTATACTAGAAACATTGTATATGAACCGTATGAATAACTACAGCTTCCTGATGAATGTGTCTGCAACAAGATGGTGCATAGTCGACTCAACAGTGCTTATACGTTAAACTTGAAATCAAGGTGTCCCAGGTTCGAATCCTGGTTTGGGCATAGATGTATAATGATGTTCTTAAAATAGAGAGATGGTAGCACACACAGTTGTCTAGAGCGCTGTTGTGTGGTGGAACACGGTTAGTTACTGTTTAGTTTATCTTCCCTGAGTTCTAGTCTCAACTGTGGTATCTGGCAAATGTCGAAGGGAATGATTGTTGTGTCTGTGTCTTTCCTGGTGGAGTGATGGAATAGTAATGTGCTAAACTCCACCAGGACGTTAATATGAATAAGACAATAAAAACATCATCTTGGACAAGTGGAATTTCCAGCGCGTTCTCCAGAACTGGCCACTACAGATTATTTTTATGGGAATGGCATTTATAAAACCACATAATCAGAAGGGTTTGACATAATATAAATAATATCATTAAAGTCACTGTCGGTACTAAAGCCTAAAAGTTGTGGTTAACTTTGTATATACAGATTGAACCTAACCACCAGGTACACGACTAGCGTTATGCGTAGTTTACAGTCGCAGGCGTGTAGCACGATGGGGCAATCGCAGTAAGAGGTCGGTGTAAATTGCAATAAATTCCATAAGACATTGTTCAAAATACCATTATTTTTTATTTTGAACGCATTTTGTGTGATAATTTTCGATTATCATTTACTTGACGTCAAGATTTGATAAAATCTCAGTAAGTAATATTGAATTCTATAATTTACTCTATTTTTTCACTGACCTTAAAATTCAATGTTTTGTATTTTCACTGTGTTTATTTGAGCACCTTATCAGTGTCATTTATCTATCATTAGCTCCAAATACATTATAAAAAAAGTGCGAGCCTCAATAAAAACCCAAAAACCTGATTAGGGCAGGCCATTTTTATACATTTCCGCAGATAAAATCTCGCTAAAACTGATGAGTGCCGATAAAGTGATTGATGCTGGTGGTCATTCGTTCTAACTACTAATCTCCTTCCATCCTTCATACAAGGAACGTCTGTTTAATCTCATTTGCTGCACTTTCATTGCTCGAATATTGATCGGATACCGTTCTGACACAGGCATTAATCTGGACTTAGCCCGTCCTGTCTACTGCTCAGGGTAACGCTAATACTTCAGACTCCCAGTGTTTCTCCAATTAAGCAGACTGAACCGCCACAGTGGCGGAACATGGATAAACAGAGGGGGCACAAATTTCTCATCAATTTGTTTTGTTATAAATGCAACATTTTTTCCCCCACTTTACACACTACATTCAGACAAACAATACATCCGAAAATGCAATTTGAAACTTTTTTATTAATAGAGAGTATTCGTCCTCATGGATAGTAGAACTCAATAAATAGGTATTAAAAGAAATGGTTATTATTTATTAATGTTACAACTTGAAAATAGAAAACGTATTCGTAAATATGCCAGGAGAGTTATTAAATTCAACTTGGCACACCACAAGGTGGTATTTTTGGTCCACTCATTTATATTAACGACTTGTCTAACTGTTTAAGTGAGTGTAACATTGTAAAGCAATTTAATAATAGATATGTGTAAAACTGTTGACATAGAATGTTTAGGTCTCTGTAAACTTTGATTTCCTCACTACTGTGGTAAGTTATTTAAAAATAATGGAAACTCATAATGAAAAAGTAGAAATAGATCCTGTATATGGAAAAACGAACAGAAATGCAACTCTTGCTCTTCTTCTATATATTAAAAAATATCCATATCGCCATTTGCCAGACAGAAAAATATTTAAATTGTTATAATTTAGTTTAAGACAAAATGTTTATGGCAGAGATCATACAAAAATAATTTGCACAAATGACAGTTCACTATTATGAAAAAAAATTTTAATAGTTCAATCAGGCAGACCTTAAGAATTTTGAATAATAATAGCACATCCATATAGAATATCTTAAAGAAAAATAAAATTTCATCCATATCGTCGTTCATCTTACTAAGTGACGCAACTGACATTTATCATATTTTACAGTAGACCTAAAAAGCATTTAATTACAATGTGCTGTAGCTCTAATTCTATATTACGCCGATGTATCGACATTTTTTTCGGGCACTTAAAAAGGCTTGTTTTATATGTCTGTTTAAAAAAATAAACTAGTAAAAATAATATGTTATTAATAATTTTCATAAAACAACGGGAATTTAACTTGAAAACGATAATTCTTCTTAGTAAGGCAAAGACTCGTGAAACTTGGTCTTCTGTAATACGTACTACAGGAATATCCCCCCCCCCACACAAATCTTTGTATTTTTCTTGGTAATTTTGTGCGATTCAGTATTTAAATTAGTAAGTACAAAATCTTTTACTTTGATCCCCAAACGTTTCAATATTATGGGACACCATAACATATGACGACATTCCGTTTCCAGATTGCTTTTTTTGAAAAATAATTTTAAAGTATTGGTTCATTTACGCCGTATAACGTATATGTCATATTGGGATACATATTATAGATACAATTACGTTACTTCATGATATAAAGGAGCTGCCCAACCTGTACTTCTTATAACCGAGTTTTTGGCACAGTTTTTGGTAAATGATGACAGATATTTTCGGAAACACACGGATGAAAGTACGTTTATAAGTAATAGAAATTCCTAATAGGCATAATAGTCATCGATGGACAGATGAAAATCCTCACACTGTTCATAAAATATAACATCAAGGTGTGGACTTTTTGGAAACACCTTATAGGGCTATACTTTTTTGAAGGCACACTCGATGGTGCTGTGCATTTACATTTTTTAGAAAACCGCTTCCTGCGACTTTGTCAAAACATAACTGATTGCTCCCCATAGCTCGAGATTGGTTTAGAATTACATTAATATCCTATATCACAATTGGTGGATTGGACCCAATGGACCTATTCAATAGCCAAATATAAAAAATTGTATATTTAATTTGCATTATTTGTATAATAAAACCGTTCTTACATATTTCAAACATGAGTAAATAAAATTAAAGTATCAAAAAGTTCATAATATTTTCATAAGGTGCAACGAAAATTGAATATTAATGGAAAATTATTACAATCGATGCACCAACAACATCATTTCTAAGATCTAAATAGGTTGTGCTCAAAATAATGTTTTTTGAATTTCTCAAATACCTTTTTTTTGTTTAGGAGATAAAGGTATGGACTGGAATTATGTATCAAACATTTTGTTTGCTCTAGCTCGAAGACTAATGATTTTTTTGTAAAGACAGTCAACGCCTAGCGTCGATTCAGCAAAAACATGGTTTGCTACCAGAAGTTGAGCTCAAAAAAATGTTTGTTGAATTTTTCAAATATATTTTTCCGTTTAGGAAATAAAAGTCCTAGTTGGGAATTATAAGACACCCTGCCCTATTACATATGAAGTTTCACAATCAACCAGTAATTTTTGAAATATGGATCGTGTAAGCTCTCGGCTGGACACCCTGTATGCGACAGAAACGAAAGGATCCTCTACACAAGAAAAAAAAGATGAAAGCACATTTTATTATCTATTTTAAAACGTAAGTATTTATAAAGCTTGAAGTAACAATAAATATCAGAGTACTTTTCTTTTTTTCCTTTCTCTGTGTAATCGTGGGTATTCTCTGCAGACATAAAAAATTCCCACTCCTCCTATTTCGAGCTACGCTGGTGTTTGTAGAAATGTACAAAACCGGCGTCTGGGAATATCAATATTGTTCTTAGTTGTTTCTGAACGATATTGTGCTGTACTGAATATAACTCCCTTCTTTAAATTTGTGTTTTTTTAAATTTTAATTGGATCCAAATTTGTATTTCTATTTGCTGTATTCATATTTTTGTCTCAATTCTTGTTCTTTAGATTGGAGTACACAGGGATGAAATATCTGAATAAATAGAAGCATGGCAACGGATCATAACGTTCTTCGTCTCATGAAAAATAATTGATAGAATTGTGATTGAGAGGGTGAAATAATTTATGCATTGCGAAGTAATGTTTTATTTATACGGCGCTGGGCAAAGTATGAGATAATTTAAAACAAAACTTCTACAGAATTTTTTAGACGCGTAAATATTTTTACTGAAAGGTAGCTTTTGACATAATCCGCTATTTGCGCATTGTTGAATATGACGGATAATATAATAACAGCTTTAGATTAAAAAGAAGCTACAACTCTGGTGCTTCTACATTTCAATAAAGCTTTCAATAGAATTAGTCACGATATACTTTTTAACAAATGTCAAATGTAAATATTTTGGTTTTGATCAAATTACTTTCTATGTAATTATTTAAGAGATGTGACGCAAAAAAGTCATTTTAAACAATTATGTATCTTCCAAGAAACCTATCATTTCTGGCGTTCCTCAAGGATCTATATTGGGCCCCCTTATTTTCTTAATATATACGTCAGATTTACACGAAAGAATTATGCACGTACGTATACAGTTCTTTGCTGACGATACACAGTTTTCTTGTCATTTTGACCCTGGAAATTCAAATCTTGCTACTATGCCAATAAACAGGGAACTGACTCATATTAGTGACTTTGCTAAAAGTCACAACCATAGCATGAGTATTCGTATAAGCAATGAAATCATTCCTTTTGTTTCCTATGCAAAAAATCTTCGATTACATTCCTACGAACATCTCAGATTTACCGACCAGGTCTGCAATCTCTCTAAGCAATGTTATCTGACACTTAAACAGTTATATTGCAATGGACAGATACTAAATTACAATATCAAAAAAAGATTGTGTGAAAGCTTAGTTCTATCTAAATTAACTTACTGTAACATAGTCTATTACCCTTGTTTAGACAGTATTACTGCTGACCGACTTCAAAAAAATTCAAAATACATGTTGTAGGTTAATAAACAATTTAAAAAAATATGACCACCGGCTCTGTTAAATGCTTAGGTTGGTTGAACCTTAACAGTTTATATAAATATCTTTTTCTATCATTTTTGTCGCGTCTAATGGTTATGTCTATACCGACTAAAAGAAATTTAGACACAATAGCTAAAGGTGCGTTTACAGGAAACTCTGGAAGGGCTTTCTAATATCACATTTAGACCAATTTGAAAATTACCATATAACAGAAAATTTAGTAGGCAAGTTTCTTGATCTCTTGATCTTTTCTAGCGTTGCGGTTTTCACAAGAACACAAAAAACCAAAGTAAAACTGTCTTGAAAGTTATTCGCGATCAAGTGTGTACCTGACAAATAAATTTTGCTGTCACAAAAAATAGAATTCTAATAAAAGATTTATTGCTTTCGACTAAAAAACTTCAGTATTAAGTATACATACCTAGAATAAAGTATATTAAACATCATTGCAATCATTGCAATAGATGAATTTACTTTCGAAGAGAAAACTGATATGGATTTCTGCTATGGTCTTGCAATGATCTTAGGCAATCTGGTTCGTTTAAACAAAATGTAGATGTTCCCGATAAGAACACCAGATAAAAGTAGAAATACTCCATTAAGTTGAAGACAAAAAAACATGAAACAAAGAGATCTAGCGGGAAAAGCTTGGCCACCATGCTATCCTGATATGAATCTCTTAAATTTATTTTTCTGGGGTTATCTGAAATCTCTAGTATACGGAATCACCCATTATAGACCAAAACGATCTTCGCAACAGAATTGTCGATTATCATTTGGAATATGCCCAGAATTTTTGAAAGTACGTCTGTCAATGGCTATACCTTTGCAGGGAACCATTTCCAGAACCATGTTATTGACAACTTTTTTCTTTAAGGTCATCCAAGAAATCATCTCCTGAAGTTTTCTACGTCACTTAGGACACACTCAGTGGTAGGGAGTCCAGCAAATACTGCTATCTTATTCGAAGTAAGCAATGCTCGGTATTGATAGCGTTTGGATTGAATATGGTAAAAAACATATAATTAGATTGAACGAATTAACTCAAAGTGGCCATTGATCTTCTTACTAACTAAATATTGGTGCAATAGCTATTGAGCGACGACAAAGTAAACCGCTCCTCGGGCACTTTTCGAAAAATATATTTTAGCTTTTTCCGTAGTATACGAGCCTTACCGTATAATCTTAATGTCCCTTCAGCTCGTCCTAAGGAGTTAGTTGACACACAGTTGTAGGTTCCTATATCTCCTGGAGCAAAGGACCGTATCACCAACCACATAAACACTTTGTAACCACTTCTGTCTTCTCGAATTGTGTATTTGGTTCTGAAATTTGAAGTAAAAACATTATTGACAATTAATTCGTAAAGAAGGATAGTTAATCACAGTTTCTAATTACTCTATTTAAGAGCCATACTTTTTATATAAAATTTTGATTTGTATAGTCCCTTAAAAGTTGGCATTGTGAAATTAATTCGATTATAGAAAAATATGAAGTGTCGAACTTGATTTGCTATTAACACTGATCGGTAATTTCTACAAACAATCAACAATACATTCGACTTGTCTTTCGATAACCAAGTTGCCATCATCTAGTCCTGATTAATACAAAGTTTTACACATTTTCAGATGAACTAGCGTGTCAAGTGTCAGTGTTTTGTTGTCTGTAAAAATTTATCTCAGTGACAGCTTTTGTGCCTTACCACGAGAGGGAAAGCTAGTTAAATAATTTACTTGCACTGGCATACAACAATACATTCTTTCTTAAAAAGTATGGAGCACGAAAATTGAGTAATAACGAAAAATATGTGAATATATGTACGCATGTGATTGAAGGGGAAGAAATAAATAGTAAGATTCGCAATTATTTTGTATGCCATCCCTGTATCTAAAGTTTTCTTGATGTATGCCACACGCCAACTCCCAGTTAAATAAAAGCAATATACAAGTCAATTATGAATAAACGGAGGTTTACTGTTATTACTGTTATTTCTTCTTTTAAGGTATCTTTCAAATAATGGCATATTCCCATTATTTGGAATTCAGATGGCAATAAGAAGATACAGATCAAATAATTCATTGATATTAAAATATTCTTAGGCATTCGATACAGTTACGAATGAATAAAGTTTATCGAGGAAGCTGGAAATTATGAATTTATTGATATTAAAAAATTTATGAGGATTTGGGTGGAGACACAAACGCAGTAGGTACTGAATAATAGCCTGGGAACTTCTATCATTACTATTCTAGTAAGAAATAAGTTGACTCAAGTCAATTAAGAAAAAGTACCTTTTGAAAGTTACATGTAAAATATTTTAAATTAGATACAGGGTATGCAAACATTTTTGTATAAAGAAACAATTTATACTGTCATAACATTTAAATGCTTTTATGTTCTGAAATTCGTTTTCTAAAAGTTCTTCGCTTCTGTCCAATGTACGTTTTAAGATATGTATTATACGTTAGCAGAATTATTTATATTTTCCCAAGAAACATAATAACTTCTCTGGTATGAAAATAAAGTCGATTTAATATTAAAATAATTATTATTACAAAATTCCTTTGACATTATAATCATTTTATAAGTACAAAGAAAGTGTTTAAAAAATGTGTTTGTTTTTTAATCGATTCTTAATTGAAAGTAATATACTTGTTAAATACTTTTGTTTGAAATTATTGCCGTCGTAAAAACAACATAAATGTGTCATGTAATAAAACAATTTTTTTAAAACTCGACTTTTTCATGCTTAAATCAATAATAAAAGAAAATTAAATTTTAACTGTAAAACCTTTAAATATCTTTTAATCACCGAAGCGCCGTTTACTTAGGAATGAAAAATCCATTAGCATTAATTTTCTTTATTTGAATGGCAATTATATTAATTAAAATTACATAGAAAAAAAGGACTGTGAAGCTCTATAATTACAATAACTGAAGAATAAGATTGATGTCCATTTATTTTGAGCAATTATGTATTCTTATAACATTCATTAAGTCTATAGAAACTAAAGAAATGAGACAGTTACTGGTATAAATTTCTTTTTTATTTATTTTTCTTCTCATAGCAGTGACGGGTCATGAAACTTTACGAAAATGTAGTTCATTTAAAGTATATTGATTACAAACGTAATCAGATGACTTCGAGCTTGAAATGTAGATTACTCGATTTGGGTGTGTTACAGGGGTCTATACTAGAGCCATATCCTAACATTTTTATTGCAGGCATCTGCTTTTCGCAACATTTTAAATTACATATGTATGCTGTTGATATTCAGCTGAAGTATAGTAATCTCTCAACTGAATTCTGCTCTAAAATGAATAATATCATTTATACATAGGTCCTTTTGAAAGTAAATTGCAAAAAATAAATATAGTTTAAAAAAAACTAAAAAACTCGCTTTTAAAGCACATCAAACTAAAAAGTGAAAAATAATTATTAATATAAACTGAAAACAATAATGAACGAAAAATACTAGTATTATTGTGAAAAAAGCGTGGGGTTGCTCGTTATACGAAAAAATATGGCACAAAGCGCCCCACGCTTTTTTCACAATAATACTAGTATTTTTCGTTCATTATTGTTTTCAGTTTATATTAATAATTATTTTTCACTTTTTAGTTTGATGTGCTTTAAAAGCGTGTTTTTTAGTTTTTTTTAAACTATATTTATTTTTCACTTTTTAGTTTGATGTGCTATGAAAGCGTGTTTGTAGTTTTTTTAAACTATATTTATATTGCTTATTGATGCTGATATTATAACATATTACGATCCAACAGATATTTCTGAAAAAAAAAATGTTTTTTATTTCAGCCATGGGATTTGAACTCACGCCCGAGGAGTCCGTCGTTTCGCGTCGACTAAGACTTGCCCGCTCTGCCAACGACCGAACTGAGAATCACGGAATATACTTACAATATTAAGCCTCTTGCTCTCACGCAGAGGATACGTGAGGAAAGGACTGGCGATCCTGATCAGGATAACGATATAAACTTATCAAATTATTGTATTGTTACCGGTTCTTCGTAAGTATACAAAGTTTCAATTAAATCTGTCCGTTTAAAGTGGGTCAAAATCGAGTCCAAAGAGTCGGTTACAAACAAACAAGCAAACAAACAAGCAAACAAACAAACATACCAGTGAAGCTAATAAAAACGTGTTAAAAAAGTGGTAAGAGTAAATTGCTTTTATTTTCAAAGATACGAAAAATTTATATTATGACTTATGAATTGTTGTTCAGTATAGTAAGTTATGCAAAATATAAAATTTTCAGATTTAAGAAAAATTGTAAATACAAAAATTGTTAGAATTACTGTGAATAGACAGGATGCTTTTTTAGAAAAGCAATTGACTGTTGTTGTTACGTCACAGAGTCTAATTCGTTTTAAATGAAAATCCTGTATAATTTGCATATTAGGAATTATTTCGCTCCACTTTGTAATTGACATCCGGTCTGCCTTGATATTTCTCCATTCATGTACATACCAAATTATTACAAGCTCAACTAATTTATTAAAAAAGTCACCCCGAATTACAATAATTAATATGTTATCACTGTGCAAAGAGAAAAAATAGCTATCAGCAAAACCAAATGTCATCCCCTTAATAAAATTAATATCTCGTTACACAAAAAAATATGTGTACGATGCTTGATCGTGTAAAGGCATATTTACTTCCCCTACTGTAATTAAGCCGTTTGACATATTGAAAGTTCCGTAACAGTATAATTAATATGGATCCCTAGAAAATACGATCCGAAATTAGGTTATCTCAGGGGCTTATTCGTAATTTGCATTGTAAGTATTTTATGGTAAAAGGATTCCGTGTAATAATTATCGATGATTACAACCGGAATATTTATTTGCGGTTCCACTAAATTGAATATATGTATTAATTTCTTGATTTGTATAAACAATTTATAACTTTTGACACTCTCAATCGTCATTCCGTGCTATAATTTATCGATATGTTGTTAAAGGTCTTAATTGCTTAAACTCGTATCTAACAAACCAAGTTCAAAGTTATTATTCATGCACATGCAGAATCGTCTACATGATACATTAATCTAGACGTGCCACAAGGTAGTGATTTAGGGTCATTACGTTTCATTATTTTTATCAGTGAGGTAGTAAGTTTCATGTCAATTGTTAAAAAGAAAAACCATAGTTAAAGACCCGCTTTCTTAAATATCTTAACAGGTTTGGTTATCTTTGTATATATACTGACCAATGTAACAAAGTAATGATCAAAACTGTAATTTTTAAATAACATGCAGATATGATGAGATAGTAACGGGTTGTCAATAAATCATTCTAACACTTACAAATTCGTTCTAACACTTACACATATTATTAAATATGAATTGAACGAAATAACTACTCAGCGGGAAAATACCCCGACCTGCATTGGATTACACCTTCAAATCATGATAGATCGATAGTCAATATCATTTGTCAATTCCTAACCAGACATAGACCGGTTTCGAACTTATTAGTTCTCCTCAGTATGCCATAGGTTATGGAACAGACAAATGATAGTGGCCAACGTGCTAGTCATATACTAACTAAGGTAAATTGAGTAGTGGTGAGAGGTATGAAACTTCTCGTATGGTCCAAATGCTACTATCCGACCGACATCGTAGATGTCTCTGTGGCGGATAACGACTTACACATGAAGTTTAACAATAATTATAGAATATAAGAACATAAAATTGACAGTAAATCACTTGTACAGTGCGATTTATAGGGGTCACTATAGACACAAATTTCACATGACCAACAAATATAAGCCTCAACTTGTTCTTGTTCTTTGTTGGAAGACATTTCTGATACTTTCCTTTAGTTCAGAAATAGTCATATATTTCTATTTTGCTTCATGTATGAAGAACTTATGTATAATAACTAAAGCTGCAAATCGTTTCTGTGTATCATGGTCGTAGAGTACAGATGTACTTACTGTCGCCGGCATTCACCTTGACAGCGAAACTCTTTCTCCAGTCCAGTCTATTATTAGCCTTCGAGTTGTGTACACGTTAAGTCACTTGGGCGTATTGCATATTGTTTTTGTGTTCTTATTTTATTTGTTGTACTGTATTGTTGATATTAATTTAATAATAAAGCATGGCATACGTACCCAGGGGTAGAAAACGACCATTTGCTGACAAAATGAATAAATTCATAGATGAATTCCCGAATTTGTTCTATGATGGTGCTAAAATAATTTGTAAAGTGCGCGAGAAAGATTTGATGTGCTGGGATAAGCGTGATTGTGGACTTCACGTAAATAGTGTACACCATAAAAATAAAAAAAATTGCGTGTCTTCGACAACACAGTCTATGTTTGATTTACTATTAATGCTGATTGCTTGTGATGTTTCGCTGCACATACTCCATAAACAACCATTTCGAGAGTTTTGGAATAAATGCAATGCCCAGGTGAAGTTACCAAGTCTCACAATGTTATGTAACTATCTACCAACTGTACACGTAGACATGGTAAATAAGATGAAATGTGAATTAAAAAATACACGACTATGGTTATCTGTTGATGAGACAACAGATTGTAACAAAAATTCTATTCTAAATGTTATAGTACGAGTACTGAACCGTCTTAAACCGACAGTTCTACTATTACTAGCTAGCAAAATACTAAGTCAGTGTACTAGCGAAACAATTACCAGGGTGGTGCTGGAGACGTTAGAAAAATTTGAACTGTCAAAAAGTCAAGTGTTGATATTTGTGACTGATGTCGTCGTGACAATGCGTTCGGTAGGCAGTTCTTTGCAAGAACAAGGTTGTACCTTTATACATGTTACGTGTAAAGTGGATGCTTTACATATTGCAGCAGAAACTATTCGAAAAGGGTTTCCAGAGGTGGATGCATTAATAGCAAGTACAAAAAAAAGTGTTTCTTAAATCTCCTAAACGTCTCCGTGCATTTCATAGTAAGTGTCCCGGTATTCGTGAACCACCACAGCCGATTCTTACACGTTGGGAACATGGTTGCAGGGAACTTTTTATTATGCTAAATATTTCCAACAAATAAAAGCTGTCATACTACAAATCAATCCAGATGAGGCTGCAGCTATTAAGGAAAGCCAGACAAAATTCGAAGATATTTCTGTTAAAACAGCTTTAAAAAATATTGTGAAGAACTATGAACCATTACATGAAAGCATAAAAAAATTAGAAAACAGTGCGTTGTCGTTAGCGGAGTCCGCGCAAATAGTGGACGAAGTAAATCTACTGCTACACGCTATAGATGACGCAACAAATGAGCGCGTTAAAGAAAAGTTCGCAAGTGTGTTAAAAAAAGACACCGGTTTTACCAAATTAAGACAAATATGTGATGGTGCAGCCCCAGATCTGTTAAGTGCGTTCAAAGACTATTTTACATATGCGTGTATTACATCAGTAGATGTCGAACGGTCGTTTTCAAAATATAAGAATATATTTTCAGCAAAGCGAGCATTACTCATGGAGACAACCATAGAAACATACCTGATGCTGCAAAATGGCTACATATCTTCTCCAGTTTGTGATAAGCAAGCTAGTTCATCAAACTAGTTAAGAGGGTAAGTTTTACATACATTGTTATAAATTATAACAGCTTATTGTTTCTCGTATTAGTCAATTTCGCGTACGCCACTGTCCCACGGAACATTTTTGACAGCCCTAATAATAACTGTTCCATCTTTGTATATTTCTGTGTTTACTTAAAACAAAATATAAGTTAGTTGCACAAATAAGTCTAAAGTAAATAATTTTCATATAATGCGTCAGACTGATAACTTCTTTGACTTATACAGGGTGAGTCAGTTTTTTGTAGACAAACTTTAACAGGAGATAGAACACATGTTTTTAAAAAGAAAAGTTCCTATATATTTCATTATAACTTATAAACGAATGCTTAGATTTTTTCCATGTTTGGGGGATAATACCTATTAATTAAGGGGTATAAGACAAGCTATAAGAATGTTCAAAAACTTGCACAGTGGCGGAGTGGAGGGGGTGCTCAACCCCTTTCTTAAACAGAACTTCTACACCAATGACTATTTTTTAAAAAAACTGTTGTTTTCATTATCTACATACAGTTTAACAAAAATAATGTCCCTTCTTCTGTTTCGAAATTCCTGTGCGTTTCCGATTTACTTTGTTTTTAGTGTTTGATTTGGTACTAAATTAAGTAATTTAGTTATTATCAATTATCGGCTAAATATTTAATTCTTTCAACGAAACCTACCTAAATATGGTTTGTTAGGGATTCTAAAAAGCCGAAATCTTTTATTCTTTATCTCTTTCCAATGTAATCAAAATAGATATTTGTTATATCAAGCCATACTCAAATACAATACATACAAATACATACTCAAAAAATTCGAGAAAAAAAAATTATATTCAACACCCTGTATCTCGGAAACGAAGCGTTCTACGACATATGTTTACAGGAACTTTTCTTTTTAAAAACATGTGTTCTATCTCCTGTTAAAGTTTGTCTACAAAAAACTGACTCATCCTGTATAGTATACAGTTTAGCCCACCAGGGCTAGAGGTTGCAGTTCGTGGTACCTGCATTGCAGTTCGCTTATTTATCTTTTCCATTACTTATGGCATACTGACGGGAAGATAAGAAGTTCGAAACCTGTCTATGTCTAGTGAAGAATTGACAAATGATCTTAGCTACCAAACAAGACTTGCAGGTTTAATTCAGCGCAGGTCGGGGCTTTTGTACGCTGAGTAGTTGTTTCCTATAAATCTTATTTATTATATAGACTAGTTCAAATAGTGTATTTGAACATGTGAAGTCGACTGAGGGTTGTTGTTACTTCTATCGATGTTGCAATAAATTAAAAATATTTAGTTTCGCTTTTTGGCTGCAAGTGCAACTATAAATTTTCCATCTAATTTATACAAGCACTTCCTTAATTCTTTAAAACATGATCTGTTGCATATCAGTCTGAAGAAACTAGAAATTTACCGAAAAACCACACAATCTTCTAACATATTTTTAAAGCGTTATATTTTAATAAAAATAAGAGCTTTTGTTGGAATAAAATGAGAGTGAACTATCTTTTATTGATCCATGCTCTATAAAATAGAAAATATACAAAAATATTACGAGACTACGTTGATAAAAGCAACATAAAATATTCACTTGCATATACGTGTACATAACAGACATTGTAAATGTCATGACTGACTTCTCAATTTATACGTCAACAAAAAACACGAGACACTAACGACACTGATGAAAAATAAGAAGTATACCGACTGTTCTTATATTCTATTCCGGTGCCCACCATCTAATAAGTTAAGCGTGGAAATAGATGTAAATGTTTTAATCTGATTTGCAAAAAAATTGGAAGTCAAATAGGTGGTTCTAAAGAGGAATGAAACCTTCGATATGACACACAGACGAAGCGGCTACTATGCACATTATGCCATTCAAGATGGCGTCACCAGGAGATGATTAAAACTAACAATTAAAGTTACAGAAACATTTTGTAAAATCTAGTAAACTTTAATTCAGTTAAATTCATCGCAGTGAGCAAAAATTGTAAGAAGAAATGTCAAAATATCAACCTGTAAGCTCTGAAGTTCCAGCTATTTCTAATTTCTACCACAAGCGACAAAATTAAGGAATTCATTCGTATCTACTGAATGAGGTACAGATCTACAGGGTGAGTCTTAAGTGTGTAGTTATATTTAAACCACCAATTATTGACATCTGTAGAAACCCTCTGACACATTTTTTTTTAATTCCCACGTGTAACTGAGTTATCGACTTTCAAAAAAATATGATGAAACTATTTTGGAACTGCTGGTTATTGGAAACATTCTACATCTTAGCAAAAATGATGTAATGGTCTGAAGCAACGTTGCCGCATATCATATGCAATTCTCTCACCTAGGCGCGATCTTACAATCGTGAGTTAACATAAGTTGGAGGTTACCTAGCATTATATTTTCACAAAAATCGATGAAATTCTAATACAAACCACCTCAACTAAAAGTTAGTTCAGCATAAAATATTTGTTGCTATAACCACTTCCAAAACAAAGGTAAAATTGAAAAAATTCGAATTTTAAAAGTGTGAGTTTAGCTAACCCACGATTGAAAAAACCAAGCCCTAGCATTTAGTTCATTCCCGAATTTATAATAACATTGGATGAAATAATTACCTACTTAAACGATTAATTGCTCCATTTGAAATAATTTTTAAACATTTTGAAATACCTTTCAATGTGAGAAATGTATAATTTTGACTTTTTCTTGCACCAATCAACATTTCTTTTTAAGCGTTTCATATGGAATGTACAACTAAAACTAAATATTCTGATGAATAGTAAACTTTTTGGGGAATCTCGAGAGGAATTTAATGTTCCGATCTCATTTTTTCAAAGTTTATAAAAGGATTATTATTTTTAAGAAGTAGGTACTTACCCTCTGCTATTACAATAATTTGAAATGTATAGGGGTTCAAGGAATAAATCAGCTCTCTACTATTTTAATTGGCCTCTAATAGTAAAACACTGAAGGTGCAACACAATAACAATCAGGTAATGGAAAATAGTTTGCAGTATTTTCACACACTTCTGTCACTTTTACACTGGTCATACCTAACAGTTTGCATTTTTTTTCCTCCATAATACTCTGGATGGTTAGGAGGATAGTATATGTCATTTTTTATAAAAAAGATCAATTTTTCCTTGAGAAAACAGCACTTTATTCGGAATAGGCCATTACATGATAAAAATTCAACCACGCCACAATGTGAACTGCGATATTAGGGTGGCGTATGTACCTAAGGATCTTCACACATCTAACCACGCACCTAATCAGTATTACCAGACATACCATTTTCATGGTATTTATCCATTATTTTTCCTTGTGTACTTGCACTTTTTTTAAGTAATAAAACTATTATTTAAAAATCTACCATTTTACACCAATATTAGAAAAAGTTAATAAAAAAGTAAAATTTAGGTCGTGAGCCCCGACCTCGGTCAGTTCTTCCATTAAAAGAGAGTAAACAGAATTAAATTTTATACCGTGTACGTAGATCTTTATAAATCGGAACCTAGCGTAAACAGCACTACATGTGCAAGCTCAAATAAATAATAGTCTTTTGCTGTATTCTATTGTTTCTGTTGCGATGGTAAGACCCGTTTCTTCAATGCTCAGTTAGCTAAATTAACCGTCAGTTAGGTCAATAGAAAATTTTTGAAAAGCATCATGATTTATTTATAATGAAATTTATAACCTATGTGAAAATCTCACAAATCTGGCAATACTACACCTCATGTAAAAATCAGTGTTATTGAAAGTTCGCAAGTGTTCGCATACCTGTCTGCATTGGCATTTACAAAAAAAATGTTTGATACCGTTATATATAGTTTTTTGTGATTAAATTTGTGATTCGAAGTTTTGAGTTACTATGTTACCGAAATTTATTATTTATAAATTGTTCCTTTGGTGGTTTATTTTGTGAAAAGAAGTGAATAACTATAGCGACTAATTTTGTTATTCTAATGCTGGATAGGCATATTTTCAAGTAGATGAAAATGCTAAACAAGCAAAACGGCTATAGATTGCTATCCAAACGTCAAGCCCATATGATATATTCATGTAGTAACTGTTGTATTAGGTAAGTAAACAAATCTGCTTTTTCGTTCTTTTAAAGTAACTGCGTCTTTTTAAAATGATTATTTTCAATTTTGATTCATTTTTAGAAATGAACCATATTAAACTTAAACTATAAATTAGAGACAATAATAATATTTTAAAATACACAGAAAAAGTATTGCATATTTTTAATATTTGGTGCTTACGTGACGAGTTCTGTTTATTTATAAAAAAAGTGTAAAGATTACCGATTTTACAAGGAAAAATAGATAAATACTTTTAACACATTTTATTTTAAGAGCAAGCTACAAGTGACAAGTGTCGCTTTCCACAAAGGACTAATCAATCGCGCCTTGGCCGCCTTTAGGTTTATTTCTTATTTTCGGCCAGTGAATACAGATATCAAGCTTTCTTAAAAACAGTTCAATGTTTTATAAACTATTACGTTTGTGTTGGTGCGGCGTCTACACTGATATTAAATAAGTCTAATATCGTCTCACAAAATGTCCGTGACAAAAATGTAATAATTTTTTTAAAATTCAAAATTTGCAATTCATGCAATGCATGCAATTATAGGATAATTGTGACGACGAACTCTGGCAGTGGCAACACTGCCTTCATTTACGTCATTCCTGTGAACGGTGTTTACAAAGTTATCCAGTGATTATCAAAATGTCAGTGGATGGAGGACGAAAAAATTATCAGATATTAAAAATTTTTTTCTGTTCAAAAAAATTTTTTGACAGTGTCAATCAATTGTACACGACGAAATATATTGAGGGTTAAAATACAACTACACATTTAAAACTCACTCTGTATATACATACTGGCAGACTCAAGACAGCACAAATATATTAGGATTTTGTCAGATTGGTTTATGTTATAAGTAATTATGTACGTGCCAGGGTGTTTAAAATCATCGAAGCGATAAAAACACGAAAGCAAAAAGATGTAGTGTTGCCACTTGAGCTGCAGTATGCGCTCCTCGTTTTTTGTGTTATTATTTACAACACGTTTTAAATTAAATGGACTTCGATCTAAAAATAACTAATGATTCCATCTATAACATTTGATTAATCGGAGGGGTGTCAAATTTGAGGATTTATTACCCCAAATACTCATCATCTCTAAAATAAAATTTATGGTATAAATTGAATATAAATTTGCTCTACACAAAAGCGTACAACACACAAAGCCCAAAGTTCATTTCGCCGTTCGTCGCGTTTGAAAATAAAGTTAGTAAATTTCTCTTGTGGGAAGATCTATAGCGAAGTGATTTTAGATCTATTTTTAGTTGCCAACTAATAATCTCAAAAGGGATTTATTTAGCAGATTTGCCTACTGCTTTTACTATCACATGGGTGGAAGATGTAATAGTAGGGGCGGCAGAATGTTACGGACGCTGAACCGCCGGGATTCTTGAGGACATGAATATTTCTCCATTTCTTATGAGCAAATGATCTTAGAATTATGTTCATTATGTTTCTATACATTATTTTGATACAACGTAAATTTCCCAGAAAATTGCCGATTAAAGTTAATATCTGTTTTTAATTTAAATTTAACAAAAACAGTTACGAAACTGTAAGTAAAAGAACACGACGTAATCATTTGCTTTTTCTAGTTACGTGATCTTTCTCTTTTTTGGTTAGGTTTACGTTTCTGGAACCACCGTACTATTAAAACAGATCCTCCGAATCATCTTCACCAGTGCGTTTGATATAATTTCTTCCTCTGTGGCTCTGCCATATCGGAAACATAGTGATAGTATATTATTTGGTTGGCACTAAAGTGACCTACCGCTTTCTAACAAACTGCCATTGTCCCATTGCTTTGGACTATTGTGGTTTAGTAATTATTACGTTTAATTTGCTCTATTGGGTATGCCCTCAATAGTGATATTGAGGTTCAATCGGCTTAAGTATAAACTGATAAAAACAAGTCTTTGCCAAGACATTTCGGCTTGTAGGAGATGTTAATACTGCCGCATATTGTTGATTCATACAGGTCACATCCTAGAGATTAAAATCCTTCTAGATACTTTGAAAACTTGGGAGATAACAGGAGAATCAAGCATTTTCCTTTCCCTTTGAAAGTGTTTACCAAATCGCAGCCCTTATATGTGTGTAAACCTAACACATCTGTATATTTTTGTGCTCAATTTTTTTTAAATTTCTCAATGTTTTAGTGCTTGGGATATTTAATAATTTCCTCTCAATTTACGATTTCGGTATGTTACAAACAGTGTATACATTTAAACAAATAAACACAAAATAAACTTATGTTTGATTTTCACAATTTAATTAACTGATGACAATTGTTTCGCCACACAGTGGCTTCATCAGATGGTGAGTACAAGATTAAATTCTTTATTACAAAGTGAGGATATATATAAGTATCAACTAACTAATTTAGGGTAATAAAATTGCGAAAATCAAACATAAGTTTATTTTGTGTTTATTTGTAAAATGGATTTTCATCAAGTAAAGGTCGAATCAATCAACTAAGTGTATACATTATCTTTGTCGCCGTCTTTCTCATGAACTTTAAGATATAACGAAATAATGTACATAAATAATAGTATATTTTACAACAAGAGATGAAAACATGTTTTTTTTTCGTGAGATGAGAACGTATCTCATCTCGAGTAGGAAATGCTATTTTTTCTGCGACATTGCAATAAATATTGAATTAGAATTTACAAAACTTTATTTATTTCTAACGGTCACTTGATACATACATATTAGGTATACGTAATTAAGTAGTGACAAAAACGTCTTTCATATTGAGTAGAAAATGCTATATTTTTTTTTTATGAATGTGGAAAATACAATTATCATTACTGATATTTGGATTTGTATTAACAGTGCTAACTTCTGTGGTACTTGTTGCAGGTAAGTTGTCCTTTGTCGATTTCGTTGCTATAGGTCGTTTTATTGGTATGTTGTCGAAGTCATCAACATTAAACTATAGTTTCAGGCATATTTGCAGTTTCAGACGTATTTTCAATAGATTGGAATATTTTCTCTCGTCGTTTCATTTTATTATTTATTGAGTCCTCAATGTATTGCTCTGTCACTGTGCTTAATTTCCAACCTCCGTATTTATTTCTGTTAGATTAGCTACATTAGCTGCAAGAACAGTGGTAGAAGACCTTCTTGATGAATGACATTTATACAATTGAACATCTGGCAAATTAAGGAATGCTGCAATTTGCTTTGGAACATTTCCAAATTTATTGATTCCAATCACTTGTTGTGTACATTTTAACAATTTTGGTAATTGAGGAAGAATCGGGAGGTTGTAATGTTTATTCCTAATGGACGAAGATCCATATACTTCTTACAAATTTTGTAGTAATTGGCTGTAATTGCAAAAGAACGTGGCATGTGAGTTTTGTATTAGGTATAGTAACGCTTTTTCCAAATCCTGAACATTAGTTATTTATAAATCTCGTAACTCCTGTGAATGGCAAGCTCCAGCAATGTCAAAAATTAATGCTACCTATGTAAAATGATTAAAATGTATTTTCACATTAACAACATTAAATAACGTAATAATTACCCTTGCAAACAGGAATTTTTCGTCATTAATAAATGTCTGAATTTGTTGTATTGTTAAAACTTTAGCTTTTTTTGCTTTTGAACTCCGTCGATCTTCGCTTTAGAAATGCTTTGAGTTTAGCGTATTTCGAAATATCCACGTTATGTTTGATATTAATTGTATTGCGTAACATGGAATACATACTACACACAATAGATGGCTTTAAATCGTTGAATATTTTACTAATATAAGCCAGAAGAATGTTTTCCGAGAAAGAGTTTATCTGGTTATCATTTCTCCAATCCATGAACTTCTTGTAAACAAATTCATACCTTTGTCGGCATTTTTCCGGCAAAATGTTGTCGGAAGCAGAGTTTAGGGATGTGCATGATTCACTGTATTCACTTTCTGAGTCCATAATAATTATATAAAATGCGATTAAATTATAAACAAACTGTCACAATGTTAATTGTTTGTTTAGTCGGTGCTATGGTAGGTAAAATAGATAAACAGGTTATTAAATTACGATTACTGGTTTAAATAACAGGTCCTTTATCTCACAAACTCTTTATTAATGCTACCGGTTTCGTGATATTTATACTAAAGTATTACCACATCTTCAGGCAACAAGAGTTAAAATACAAATATACAAAGATTTGTCCACATTTAAAAGCAATATACAGCCAAACAACAAAATAAATCACTTTGAAAAAATTAATTTTAGACTGTAAAGTTAAAAAGTTAAAACAAATTCAATTTGTTTTAACTATTTCTTCTATTCACTATTAAAAATATAAATTTGACATTTTCATTTTCACTTCTAGAGATCAAAATATGTTCATCTCTAGAGTAAAAAAAATGCCACTTTCATATAGAGTAGACAGTGGAAAAATTGTTATTTTCATATACAGAGTGTCCCAACCAAAAGTAGGCAATCTGAATAACTTTGGAGATAAAATTTTTTTGAAAAATTGGTGAAACACGTCGACCTTGTTTCCAAGGGGGACATATTTTAATGTAATACTTGTATAGCTATCATCATCCCTCTACCCTACACGGCCACCCCCTCAAAAAATTCAAAGGGGGTCGAGTGATACATCTTTTGAAAGGTCTTTCAATTCTCTACATAACTGTGTATTTTTTTTTAACTTTTATCGATTCGTTCCTGATAAATAGTTGTTTCATTATTTTAGGTTCGGGAAATAAAAATAAAAGAAGCAGTTTAAATTATCGTATGTACTGTTCAAAATGACCCCCATCGACTTCCAGACAGTAGTATAATCTATCTTGAAATTCTGTACGAACATTTCTGAACACATCTGGAGTCAATAAACGGCATTCTCGAACAATTCTTTCACGTAACTGTTCCAGAGATGCGAGTTTTGTTACAAATATGTCCGATTTCAAACGTCCCCACAGAAAGAAATTCAAGGGAGTTAAATCGGGTGACCTAGCGGGCCACTCCACAGGACCTCTTCTTCCAATCCATCGCTGAGGAAACCGATTATCCAAAAATTGACGGACTGCTATAGCAAAATGTGGGGGTGCCCCATCCTGTTGAAAAAACAGTTAGCCCTCTAAAAGATTATCGTCTTCTTCGAAGATTTGGATAATCATTAGGTCGATGTTATTTTCCAACAGATCGACGTGCCTTTCGCCATTTAAATTGTCAGGAATAAAAAACGGCCCGACAATGTGATCCCCTAAGATGCCAGCCCAAACATTTAACTTCCGAGGCCTTTGGGTATGAGTTTCCATGAACAAATGTGGACTGGTTTCATTCCAATACATACAATTGTGCCTGTTTACCTCCCCATTTAACTGAAATGTCGATTCATCAGAAAAACACGTATTGTACAGTAGATTGGCATTACCGTTTAATTGTTCACTAAAAAATCTCACAGAATTCAAGCCGACAATCGGGATCATCTTCGTTTAATTCGTGTACCAATTTAAATTTATATGGATGAAATTTGTGGGCCTTTACAATTCGATGGCCACTGCTTCGTGATACACCGGAAGCCTCAGCTACTTTCCTGATCGATTGAGTATTATCCATCTGCAAATGACCCAGAACTGCCACTTCGACTGCTTCATTTCTAATCGGTCGCTGAGGTTAATGCTTTTTGTTTCCTACATAACCTGTTTCCATAAATTTTGTCAATAATTGTAAAACATACTGAGAACCAACCCTCCTATTTGGGTGATTTCTATTGAATATGCGCTCCGTAGCTCTAGCACAATTATCGTTTTTAAAATAAATGCTGACAAATTCTATTCTCTCCTGAAGGGTATAAACCATTTTGAGAACTCACTCTGGTAAAATGTGTCTCGATTTAAAATTGATTGTGAACAAATTAATGTTCAAAGACTATCAAATACTTATGAGTCTTTTATTATTCTAAAACTAACCGGACAAGGAAAGTGTTCCTTGTCGAAAAAACTCGTGTTGATTTGAGAACACTAAAAATTGTAGTTTTTTTTTTATAAATTCCAGTACCCAGTGACGTGTATTTTATATTTTTTTAAACGATTTCGATTTTGTGTAATCATCGAAAATAAAATTATTTTTCTCAAGAACAAATCGATAATAGTTCAAAAAAAATACACAGTTATGTAGGGAATTGAAAGACCTTTCAAAAGATGTATCATTCGACCTCCTTGTCATTTGAATTTTTTGAAGTGGTGGTCATGTAGGGTAGAGGGATGATGATAGGTATACAAGTATTACATTAAAATATGCCCCCTTGGAAACAATTTTTCATAAAATTTTTATCTCCAAAGTTATTCAGGGTGCCTACTTTTGGATGGGACACCCTGTATATGAGTAGAAAAAATAATTTTATAAAGATGATTTTTACACAAGAACATTTTTGGTTCTTGAGATAATTTTGGATATTTTTCAGACCACTTTTGGTGAAAATAATCCCATAAAGTCGTAGACAGGGGGTATACGTAGATCAACTCTGGCAATCCAGGAGAAAAGAACAGTTCAACAATGTATTCTAAGTTCACTAACCTATAAACCTATACGGTTTGCACCCTGCATAGATAATAGCAGATTTAACTTATATTAAACTAGATACGAAGTAAATGTTGTGTTAAATTATTTGGCAATATAATGATGTTACATCTAACATCAATATTCGAAGCGAAGTCGTAAACAAATATAATTGAAAATTGTGGAGGATTTAAAATTTAACGTTAAAATAGATGTTTACTTTTCGCATGCTTCAAAGCTTTGTTATTATAAATTAAGTAACAGCAATGGCGCCACCTTTTCCTAGGAACTTTCACTAACTTTCGCCAACTGCATTTAAATCTGGTAAATATTGAAGCGTTTTGGGGTCGCACCACATTGCATAGCAAACAACTTTAATGAAAATTATAAATTTTGATTTTGTCGAAAGCAAATTTGCATTTGCCGCTCTGTTGACATTGTGATGGCTAACTTGAAAATATGTAATTAAGATAAGCAAGGGATGGCGTTACCCCTTTTGTACACATATTATACATCTGGATTTTATTAAGTTAAGTAAATAGCTTCGTAAATTTCGTTTAATTACCCCAACACATATAAACAAAAATTTGCACATTTACGTTCTTAATTAAAATTAAATGTTTATAAATGGGATTCTGAAATGTTGAAATATGAACCCTTTTTTTTCCTTGGCACGCATAAGCTGTGTTAAATGTGATTGATAATGGTATGCGTTAAGTGCTTATGTAATTTTCTTGTGGATCAAATGAAGTACATCCATAGGCATAGGACGTGAAATGTGTTCATATTTTCTATTTCCAATATTTTTAATAATTATATTTGCAAATAAATTACAGTAGTAGTACCTCCATTTGTAATTTTATAAAAAAAATACGATAATAATTATTTTGAATTAAACCTATGCTCAAAAATATATTTAAATCCGATCCTGATTCTTTAAGTTACACCGTTAATGACATTATTAACATAACAAATTATTGCTAACTTAAGAACGTGAAAATCTATCTTTAGTTAGGACTACAGAAAACAAATGGACATTATATTACTCTGGATTAGCCTGGAGGCTTTCGCCTCGGTGTCTGCGTGACTTGAGCTAAGCCTGATATATTTGGTCGAGATGTTGGTCGCCATATCTTAGTTCTAACGCTGCCTCCAAAATACTAATGTTTTGTTGCTGTGCGGCAGGAATTGTTTGGAGCAGGTCTAATGCTTGGCCCCTGAGTGCTAATACCAATGCTATTGCTTTTTCCTCATGGTTCCAGTTATTTGAACGTGCAGCTGTCTCAAACTGTCTCTTATGTGTTGACCATGAACCTTAACCGTCGAAGGACGGTGCTTGTAACCTAGCACCAAACGACATTACCAATTGGCTACTCCTCTTCCTTAGTTGTTGCTTGAACCGGGCTACTTCTCCTTCAATAATACTGATTTTTCTCTCAATTTGACCGACTTCTTCTTTAACTTCATTGACTTGTTCTCCCACTTCACCAACTTTTTCTATAACATCGACTTTAAATTTTTCAGTGAGAGAGAAAATAGCTGCCTGCTGTTCCTCTAGGCTTCTTTTTACATCTTCGATTTCCTCCAATCGTCTTATTTCCAGGCCCTCCATCATTTTTCTTAAGTATTTTTTTCTTCCTGGCATTTTCTTTCCTGTTCTTCTCTTTCTTCTTGTCGTTTTCTTTTTCGACCTTCTATAATTTTTCTCTGTTCGTCTTTCTCTTCTTGTCGTCTTCTTTCTTGTTCATCTTTGTCTTCCTGTCGTCTTCTCTCGTTCTTGTTTGTCTTTCTGCCGTTTTCTTTCTTGATCTTCCATAATCTTTCTTTGTTCATCTTTCTCTTCCTGTCGCTTTCTTTCTTGATTTTCCATAATTTTTCTCTGTTTTTCCATCCATTGTAACAATGCTGCAAGCATGTCCGTGTTTGCTTCTCCGCTATACTTCTTGTTGTTGGCATTAACTCACGACACGTAAATTAATTTCAGAATAAGATTTATTACACTATAAAGTCTGTAAAATGGTGATATCATGTCTATTTCAATAATGGAATATTCCAGAAAAATCTCGAAACCGCACTAGAAAGTCTTATTTAGGTCTATACTTTTTGTGTTGACGAAATTCACTTATCTCCACTAATTGTGCAATGGAATGTTCGAGAATTTTCACGAAATATCACTATTAAGACTTATTTTGAGTCTATAGTATATTTCCGTTAATACAATTTACGTATCTTCTGTGGTTTCCACATCGAATGTTCTAGAATTGTCACTAAAAGTCACTTATAATCTTGTTTTTAAGTCTACAACACGTTCCCGTCGACACAATTCACGTATCTCCTGTAGTTTCCAAATAGAATGTTCTAGAATTTTTTCCGAAATTGCACTAGTAGTCCTTTTTGTCTGTCTACAACACGTTATTACTAGCGGCTTCGCGTATTTGCAGCTATTTCTAGATCGAGTGTTCTAGAAACTTCTCGAAAATCCACTTTAAAATCACTATTCAGTCCAGAAATAGTCCTCCAAACACTGTCCAATAGCTTAATTCTCCGTGTTACTACTACTACACTGTAGAACCTTTTCGAATATTCCAGAAATTTCTCTTCCAATCCACTTCCGACACCAAATTGTTACGTGTTTGCTATACCCACAAACACCTATACTCGTAGAATCGTTAAAAAAATACTTAAAGTATTTTACTTGACAAAATCAAGTAAAAACTCAAGTTTTTTTATGTGAATAATTGAAATACAAGTACAAATATCTACTCAGAAAAGTACTTAAAGTAAAGTACTTCAAGTACTAATAAATACTTGAAGTATAATTTCAAGTATTTTACTTTAAGTATTGACAGCTCTGGCCTTAAACCACTTTGAAAGAAATATTGTTATTATGAATGTTCTGCCCATTTTAAAGTCGTTGTAGAAAGAGAAGTCTTAAAAAGGCTTTATTGTAAGGAAGTTACAAGAAAAAACTACATTTAAAACTTTCCCTTCTTTGCGATCCAAGTAGGAGAAACTCAATACAGGAATTAACAGAGTGTAAAGACAAATGAAGCAATTCTTGCGTCTCCAACGCCTTCTGTGCCAATTCAACTAGTCTTATGCCCTTTCGAAGTCAGACAGTGATAAATTAGGCAACACTTCATCATTTTAAATGCGATGGAACAAGGTTTCGTATAAATAAATACAAGTCGTAATAATCTGAGAGGAAGTAAAAATTAAAGTGACGCCTTTGACGTGTGATTAATTACATAAGAAGAAGGATGCCTCGTTTTAAGAGGCAAAAATTCTTAGTCTGATAATTAATTCAGAAATGAATTACTTTAATGTGAACGTTCAGGTGCAAAAGGAGGAATTAAACAAGTTAAAACGTTTGGCGTGGGCGGAGCTTCTGGTAAAATGGAGACATCAAAAGTTTTATAGACGGCTGAATGATTTCATTAATGGGGTCTCCCTGAAATAAATAATAATTAGCCGGAAAATTTAATTTTTATGAGAATTTATGTACCATAATAAACAATACAATAAATCGACTTACAACCTCTTGAAAATTGATAATGGTAAGAGGCTGTGAATTACTTTTACTCTGTTATCAACAAAAAAGTATCTAAATTTGCACCACTGACATATTATTCAAAAAATATTCCTCCCCGGTTTACCAAAAAAACAGGTGGTGGTTTCTGGCATTTGTTAAAAATCTAATTATCCTGGTGATCAGGAAGACTTAAAACATCGACGTGTCTTATAAAATTTATTTACATTCCTTCGAAACTGACCCAAAAAGCTTCTGGGCATGTGTCAACAATACAAAAAAATCTAGTTCTTATCCAACACAATGAGCAACAGCAAAAATATCCATGGCAATTACATCCAAGTGGTTGGGAGAGAGTCAATAATAATACAGGAGTGGAGGCCACAAAGATGTTTCTAAAAATGTTCTCATATACATGGCATTCCATTTAAAATCATGTTAGTTGACCCTGTAGAATCGTCTTGGCCCATCCAGAAAATAATAATCGGTTATAGACTTTTTGTCTAGTTTATTTACGTTTTTAAACCAAGTTTCTAGCTATCATAGAACACGACACTTCGAGGTCGGACGCACTATTGCCCCACCCTGTATAATAATCACCTTAATTTATACTAATTTCATATGACTTAAATGTTATATTAGTACTTTAATTCTGGCCCGGTAAATGGAATGCAAATTCTGTTGGGCATGTGTATGTAAAATTAAAATAAAAATAAAAGTAAATAGTATAGTTAAATCTTTGCCTGTTAACGATTGTACGGACAAAAAGCAAGATATTTTTTAAAGACCCATAGTAGTAAATATAAAAAAATAAGACTAAAGAAACGTAAATAAATAAATCCTTATGTTTAACAGTGTCTCGTAATACTAGTTCAAGCATTGTACTTACCCGTTTAGTAACATTTCTCCCCGATTTTTAATCCAATAATTAATTGTGTTGGGATACGCCTCCACATAGCATTCCAACTGGACGTCTGTATTTAGAGGTGCCCCAAGGAGCTGATTCGGGACTTTTATTACAGGTGCAACTGAAACAAAAAATAATAGGTAGTAGAATTATTATTAGTTTCTTACTTTGTAACGGTCCATTTTTAGAAATAAAAAATTTGGATCGCATTCGTTGTAAATTAAATAAAATGGTTTGAGTATACCTTAAATTTCAAACTCGATTAAAATATTTTCGATAAACAGTGTTGTATTACCCCTATATCGTGACGCTATTGGACCACCATATTGTCACCGACGTTTTTGTGACCAGTGCGCGAGTTGGTGGAACGATGTTTTCTGGCAGCGTTTTGGGCGCGAATGACGACCGACGAGCGACCGCCACGGCCCAGTGTGACCCGCTGGGTGTGGTGCCTGTTTTTGTTTCACGTTTAAATGTGTCTTGCCTTTAGACTCCGCTGAGCCGCGGTCCGAGGTAGATCTTTTGTGGTATCTTGGAGACAATGCTGAGCCACGAGCGAGAGAAGTTGTGAGTTAAGTTATGTTGAGTGTCCTCTTGGAGATACGTTAGATTGCAGTCCTCTGCGTTGGATATGATCTGTTACCTTGAAGTTTTTAAAGGTTTGTGAATAAAAAACTCAAAAGATATGTGAGCTGTGCCCCACCAGCTGGTAAGCTCCTCTTCAATAAAATTATAAACTAACTAGGTACCTAGCAAAGAAATAAGCTTGTGTTAGCTGGAAGTGCCCGACTAGCGTAATTCATATAAGTTGACTTGCATTGATTTGCCAATCTGTCCGTTTACTGAACTTTATGTGTAAAGCATTTTTGACTTAATTTACCGATTAATTTGATGAAAAACTGATCAAATTAAGTATACGTTTTTTCCCTCTTTTTAGCGTTACCCGTGAGTGTAATTCGTCGGAACTTTGTTAAAAACACTTTAAAAAGAGGGTGGTGCCTAACAAACTATTTTATACTAATTGGACAATTTCTCCTATATAATTTGTCGATTGCCGATTGTTTTTTTATTATCTCTTTAAATTTAAGATCTTTAGAAATTTGTCTGGTCAATTACTCGCTTCCTCGCCAACAGAAAAGAGTCAAGAAAACATGCTAATTTTGAATATATGTATTTGTTTATAGATTTTGTTTTATTTCAGTAAATAATTTGTGACTTATTAAATAATAGAGTGGGAAAACGCCTTGTTACAACTTATCAAAACCTACATATAACGAGCGAGTAAAAAAAATATAATGTCGTCATATAAAAGTATTCTAACAACTTCAGGATTATCGATCAAATTATTTAGGTGAAAATACACTAAATGTATTCCAGTAACTGTAAAAGACATATTCAAAGAAAACATGTACCGCCGCATGTACATAACAACGAACATTTTCGGTTATTTTGGAACAAATATATCCCTAAGTGGCCACTGACTACAAGGGAAATACTACAACGTCATGTTCTTCATGTAAAAGAAAAAATTGAAAATAATAAAAAACTATGGATAACTGTTGGTGAAACTACGGATACAAAAAACAACAATATGAAAATATTTTAATACACATTTTAACACTAAATCAAGTAACAATACCATATTTAATCACAAGTAAAATATTCTATCTCTTGAAAAATTTTACAAATATATATTTTTCCCCCTGTTTCTCGGTCTTGGATAACCACCATCAGCCAGCTTCACAGATAAAGGTAAGACAGGAAAATAACAAGGATGTACACGTGTCACGCCTAGGGGTTCGTCAAGGCGACTTAACCATACATATGAACTGAACCACGAATCATAGGTGAATTCACAAAGGTGGCATAACATAGGCATATTCATAAATCATTCAGTTTAGTTTCTTTTTTTAAATAATACCACATTGAGTTAGAAAGATACGTAATAACTGATAAGCTTCTACATTTTTGCTTTCAAGAACATGGTTTAAATTTAGTGGTGACTGAAAACCCTATTTACTAATATTGATGTTTAATGGCTCTGTAAAGGGCAATTAAAGAAGATATGCTCAATATCCCCTTTTGTCCACAATTACAGAGATCATTTTCTATAATTCTAATCTTAAATAAGTGGGTAGGGAATCTACCATGTTTAAACTGCAAACCTGTGATAGTTGTGAATAATGTTCTTGATATAAAACAATTGTCGTACCACCTAGTTTCAACGATGAAGGAATTTAAATAGTAGTAGTTTGGGCCTTGCTCTGTGTATATTTGATCATATCGAATTTGCCATATATTAATGATCTTTTTCTTACATACTGAAAAAAAAATCGGTCATTGGAACTTTGACGGAACACCATTTACGACTGCTTCTTAGCCATTTTATCGATTTGATTTTGTGCAAAACCACAATGTGCTTTAACCCAGACAAAGTTGAGAGACAGTCTCATTTGTGATAAAGAGGCCAATTTGGCAACTATATCTACAAAAACAGGTGAGGTTTGATGTTAGCAGTTGCCAATACCAGTCAGAACACTTTTGAAGTCGGACGGAAATTCTACAAGTGTAGAAGTGTAGAGTAATGTTCCTTAAAACGTTTTCTTAACTGCCTCTCATGTTACCGAAGTAACTCCCAGAAAATCCTAGGATTTTATGTTGAATAAAGAGAGATTAGATTAATAATTTAGACTACATTTCTCATAAACTATATGGACATCATTGAATTATAGGCTAAATTTCAAATTCGATTAAAATAACTTTAATAAACTTTATTGTATTATTTAGTGCCCCGCCACTGTGCGGTCGGACAGAATGGGTTACGGCTAGGCTCCGTCGCGTGCCTTAAAGAAAATTTGGTGTGTGCTTTTCAGCTGCCCGGAAAGAACAAGACATGCCATCGAGTGAACAAGATTAACGTCGCTGTGTGTAAAATGCTAATGTAATTAATACCAAAGTTCCAGCTTTATATCAACAATCAATATTTATTTATAAATAATGATGAAACACAGTACTTATAGGTCTAAATATGCATCCAGTACTGCAAATGAAAATAGTATTAAATATTCTTACTATCGTTTAAAATAATTATTATAGGTATGTTTTAGAGACATGAGTTTTGCTTTTATGTAAAAACGAAGTTATTTCTTTACGTAAAAAATCAATCTTAATACTTACAAGATTATATAAACGTGACATAAAGTAGTTCACTTATCAGTACCTTGTTATGCAAAAAAAATTAAAGAAACATGTGTAAAACCTAGAATAGTTCAAACACAGGTATGGAAATTTATATAAAAAAAACAATTTACTTGAAGGCACATACGAAAATCGAAATGTCGCATTTTATAGCAGTAACAGTTTTAGTCCTTTTCTGGTATGTAACAGAAATAAGCTGTCAATGTTCAGAACTAGCGTGCGAGACGAAGGCATTTCTATTTTGCCCAAGTCAGGAAGTAACATGTGAGCCCAATGAAGTTATAACAAGAGGTGGATATTGTGATTGTTGCGACGTCTGCAGCTCGATTGAAGGTAAATACAAATATACAGTTAATGATATTCAATAAATATTTAACACTTCTTTTTTTATTACGCATAATATATGAGGCATGTAGAATCAAATCCCGCTAACTGCAAAAAGAAAAATTGTACAGGAAACGAAAAAAAATATTTAACTTAACTATTCTTCCAAAAATTTCCGCAAAAATTTTGTTACACCTTCTTTACAGCAAAATAGTGTGGTTTAGCTAAAAAAATTCAACACAAGTTCTTTTTTGTTCATTTTGACGCATTTTAAATGGAGTTAGCGTACTTTGATTGTGAGTGGTGCATATGGAGGATTTTGATTGTAATTATCATGGATATAGCGGGATTTGTTTGTAACATTCACCGTAGTTGTCTAGTGATTATCAATTATTTTTTTAGAATTGTAAGAAATAGACGAAAAATGTAAAAGTTTATTTAAAACAAGAAATAAATTATTTTATAACTCTATAAGGAACAACATAAACCAGTAATTAACCAAAAATATCTATTGGTTTTGTACATTTATCCATATTATTACTTAAAAATACAGACATACTTGCAAAACATAACTTTTACATTAACAGTTGACCAGACGAGACCATTATCCACGTGCTCACAGCGAATTGATCGCTGCTGTTGGCTAAAATGGAGATGATTGTAATGATTGTGTGAAAATGGCGTTTTTTGAAATTAAACCTGACCTATTCACTCAGTTTTAAGCGGGTTTTAATAGGATTTGAAAGTTACCCATCAGAAATATAAATTTCGTTGAAAATTGGAGAGAGCGGGGTTTAATTCTACATACCTTAATATTGTTAGAGGATCACTCTTATGCAATTGACGAACATATTAAACAATAACCTATATTTCTGATTACATATTTTGATAGAGCTTATGATTTTACGTATAGTACTGCAAGAATATTACGTGGTTATAAGCTGCACTTATTTCCTCTTTATTAATTCTATACCTAAATCAAGAAGGTGTAGATTTGGTCATAACAATCTTTACCATCAGCAAGATGGTACTCCTACTCATTATACCGCCAAAGTTCGCTAATGCTTCCATCAAAGTCTTCCAAATAGATAAATTGATAGGGAGGTATCTATGGAGTAGCCTGCAAGGTCACCAGACCTAGGCCCACTCGATTTCTCTTTTGAGGGTACTTAAAATAAGGTCTAAAAAATATATATGCCTAACAACTGTAAACAGGGTCAATTCTAGAAGAAACCCATCTTATTCACCCGATATCATTACAAACGTTACATAAGGAAGAGATTATTTCTAGTATTAGACACTGCCAAGAGGTCAACGGGGAAAAGTTAGAGCATATAATGTAGTTGTTTATGCAGTAAGATTTTAATCTAAATAAAGAATTATTTTAATTTTGATTTAAATTATCTCAAAAATTGTATGTACCACCTAAAAAAAAATATGTCTACCAAATGATGCAATCAAAATATAAGTTGTTATTTATCTTAACTTTTATTTTTTAACAAATATGGTCTTAAAAAACAAGGCGTCTCACAAATAACATTTGAAATACTCTGTTTGACACATTCGAGTGTTTTATGACTTGTAATAATTTTATCGAATTTATGGATTATTTTATTAACGCACTGTATATATACTCCTTATATGATAGAGTGAATATTTTAGTGGCAAACAGCATAAAATAACCATATTTCAATGTACGAAAAATATTAGGGTACCACAAGAGAGTGTTTTAAGACCATTTTCTATTATTTAGAAATATTAAGGCTTTGTTTGATATAATTGTCGTTATCATCTATTTGTGGATGATACGGTTACTTAATATGAGAGAAAGTGATGCGTTGTTGGTAGATAGAATGAGTCAAGTTTCGAGGAAACGAGTGGATGCTTAGGAGTTAATAAATTAATACAAATGTGTCTATATGCAGAATTTAGAATAAGTATTATTTACAGAAAAAATTAAGCGAGAATCATTATGATTTAAATCTTGTGGGGATGTATTGTATCTGTCAAAGAAATTAAATTGTTGTTGGAGAAATCCTATATGACAAATTGAAATGTGTTAGTCACGTCAATAATGTGTATAAAAACGTAATCAAAAAGTGATAGTATTAGGTTAATATAGACCTGTCTCATTCTCATTTTTTTCTAGATACCTACGACAATACTGCATAGGACTTGTAATGGTTCTATGAAGTGAAAAGATATGTAAATTGTATAAACAATAAATAAATAATTTCCTTTTCTTTTCTTGTATTTTTCTTACTTATCTGGTATTGAGTATTACTATTGAAATTTTACAAGGTATACATACCATTATATAACTTTAACTTTAATCTACGAAGCTTTTCAGTTTTTTATATATCTGAAACATTAAGACATTTAATCTGTCTTTGGTGTATGCTCTAGTGTACAAATAATATAGCGTCTTTCTCAATTAGACGCAATTGGCAAAAGAGTTGATTTCTCTTTGTTATACGGGTACTTGATATTTATCAATAACACGTCCTTTACGATTACCGGGTAGTGTCAGAAAATATTGAGAGACACCAAAAATTATCTGTGCGCTGTATTATAATATAATTCATGGTACAATTTAACAGTTGCTAGCCGTTTAAGGCTTTGTACATGGACTGTTTACTTTTTAGAAAGGCAGCTGTTGCCTGTTAAACATTATAATCACGGTCTGTCTCCTTACAGTAAAAACAATACGAATATAATTATATTCACAAAATCTGTTATAGAAATTTTACGATCGTAAACCTTACATTTTTACACTATTCAAAAATGTTCACTTTAATCATCATTAGGTAAATTGGACCTTATGCCGTTTTAATACAATTCAGATTAGGAAAATAAATTAGATTCCCACTAAAACAACCCTATTAAGTGGGCTAATGGAAGGTGCAGCTCAGAATTTAAGACAACTCACACGCAACAGTACCATAATAATAGTACAAAATGGTTGCTTTAAGGATTTACAATCCTATTAGATAGTGGTAGTAATGAGGTTCTACGCATAAGGGTTTATTATCAGAATGGACGAGGTGTAAATTAGAAAAAACTGTTTGTGTATTTTATAGTTAGATTGGTTATATATATGCCAGATTTATAACGAGTCGAGCAAATTAAAAAAAGTAGAATGCAAGGATGAAGCTTGTTCATGAATTTACCTCCTGGGACTGAGAAAGAGACGGAGATTTAGTGTTTAATTCCAGACGAATTAAAGTACTATAGTTACGATATAAGCATGAAATTTATACCGAGACCTGCATTAGTTGCTTTAATTTAATGTATTTTTTGTCTAGTTTCCTGTGGAAAATATACAAAGTAGTATCAACGTCAAAAAAATTGTCTTCAGTGGCGGCTGATCAGGGGAGACAGGGGAGGTTGAGCCTCCTTTATAATTTTGGGAGAAGCAGAATCTTCAAACTAATATTTTTCACAAGTAGAAATTTCTACTTATGTATATCTCAATTCTCAGTGTTGTTTATAATTCATTAATTAATTTTCAGTGTAAAAAAATTTTTCATCTCCTTTCCACAACTTGTAACATTGTAGTCCGGATAGTCCACTCCACGTATGCATATTTCCCGGTCTCTCATCTCGCTTTCGCGCTTGCTCGGATGAACTGAGGCTAGCGGCCAGCCAACCTGAATTTTTGGCGGGTGCCTCAGCAAACATTCTGGATCTGTAAATTAGGGCAGCTAGCCTCTAGCACCCCATCTCTTTCTAGCGCATGTACACTTCAGTTGAGCGTTGATCCCCTCTCTCACAAGAATATGAACAGTTTATAGAACAAGGACAGTGGCAATTTGTGGTTTCGTGGAAGAACATAAACATACATGAACAATTTAACAAGTGGTTGAAAAATGAGTGCTCTAGGTGAAAATATTCCCAACGACCTGTCTTGTTGTCGAGACGTGGCGAGTTATTTGTTGTTAAATGGATTTAGTTCTCTTAGTTATGATCAAAAAGTAAGAATTAAAAAAATGGTCAGACCTACACTGTCAATGTCGTCATTAGTTTTCAGTGGTAAACAAAACAGAGGGTTTAGTGGTAGCAATTATCAAAAAATCGAGTGGTTAACGGCATCAACAGTCAGAAAGAAATTATATTGTTGGAAATGCTTGTTATTTACTAATGATAAATCTTCAATTTGGGGCAGGGCCTTGTTTAATAATTTGCAAAATTTGTCGCGAGGTCTAGAAAAGCATGAAAAATCTCGGGAACATATTTCATCTTGCATTAAATTCGAAATGTTGGGTAAGCAAAATATTGTAAATTTCTTGGATTCTGCGCATAAAGGAGAAATAGAAAATTTTAAAGAAAAAGTCCGTGAAAATAGGGAAATATTAAAGAGATTAATTGATGCCGTTATATATTTATCTTCTCAAGAAAATTCATGACGAAAAACGCGATTCGTATAATAAAGGAAATTTCAAGGAGCTAATAGATTTTTTAAAAACGTATGATCCAAAATTAGAGAACTTTTTGAATAACGCCACTGTTTTTTCTGGGACGTCAAAATCAATTCAAAATGACCTAATTGAGAATGTTAGCTTCATTATTAAATGCAAAATTTATGAGGAAGTACATAATTGCGAATTTTTCTCGTGGCAAATTGATGAAACGACGGACATTACGTGTAAATCTCAACTTTTCGTAATTTTTAGATATGTAATGCACGGTGAAGTTGTTGAAAGGTTTTTTTGATGTGAGTAGTGGAAGAAAAGCGGACAGTTTATTTAAATTATTAATCGACGAATTTGGTAAATTTGATTTGAAAAATAAATTAGTTGCACAAACTTATGACGGCGCTGCGGTTATGTTAGGACATCTTAATGGACTCCAAACTAAAATAAAAGATACTGCTCCTCAAGATTACTTCACTCACTGTTACGCACACAAATTAAATTTGGTTTTGGGTAAAGCCTGTAACAGAATTAAAGAAGTTAGAAAATTTTTTTTGAAATATTACTGGTGTTTCGTCATTTTTTTTCAAAATCTAGTAAAATATTTGATATTTTAAATATAATTATGGAACATAGAATTTCGAGTAATGCTCCCACTCGTTGGAATTTTTCATCTAGAGTTGTTTTCACTGTTGACACATACAGGAAAAAACTTATGTTCTCAATTTTATTTTGGAAAGTGAGGACTTTTAAATGACGATCAGACTTTAAGAGTAGCTTACGGATTAAAATCGTTATTGTTGGATAAAAACTTCATATTTTTTTCTAAAGGTGTTTGAAATGATTTTTGAGCAAACTGATGTTGTTTTTCAAATTTTACAGAATAAATAAACTATTATAACATATTCTAAAAATAGACTTAATTCACTTATATCTAAATTAAAAGAATTTCGCAATAACGGAATTCATTTAAATACTTTATATAATGTTTTTTTTAGAAAATATTGAAGAATTAGATGATGAGTCACAGTTAGAAAAAAAAAGAAAGACAACGTAATATAACTTTTAGAGGACAAACATACATTACAAACAAATTCTTACAGAAATTTTGGACACCATTATAATTCAAATTGAAATTAGATATTCCGATTTAAATACTTGGCAATATTTCGTTTTAGTAAATCCTAATAATTTTATAATGTTTTCTAAATCATTTCCTAACAGTCTAATGGACAAATTACTGGACCAATATCCCTTTTTTAACCATATTTCGTTAAGAAATGAACTATGTGTGTTGTATTCTGACCAGCAACTTTTAGCAAATTTAAAGTCACCTCAAGAAATGCTTACTTTTATATATAATAATAATTTAAAAAGCTGTCTCTCCGAACTGTACAAACTTTTATCTTTAGTGTCAACAATTCCGGTAACCTCAGCTTCTGTAGAACGATCGTTTTCAGCACTCAAACGCATAAAAACATTTACTAGAAACACAATAGCTCAAGACCGCCTGTCAAATATATCGCTTATTTCAATAGAAAAACGTTTTTTGTCAGAATTGAAGAAAAATTTACACTTTTGTAATCCATGCTGTATACTTCATAATTTGCTCTCAGCATCATTTCAATAAATTACTTAAAATTTTGAGATGCATTACACTAGTTCTCGTTTTACTATTGAAGATAAATGATGCCTGGGATAACAGAAGTAACTTTTGTTCCGTAAATCATGGCTGAGAGGTAATTTTTCTCTACAAGAAAAATATATGATGATATAATTGGAGGTTTGTTCTGGTTTAATAAATAATTGGTCGAGGATTTTAGGTGTTTCAAGCGAAAACACTATGATGAAGCCTTTGTCAGGTTATAGATTTTTTTCTAAATTCGTATTATTTAAATCTAAGTTTACTAAAAGTGCCGGTGTAGATTGATTAAATTAATTTTAAAGACATTTTTCCAAAATTATTTTTTTTAACGAAAATCATTCCATTCTGTTAAAACTGATTCAATATTTTTTTATATAGGGTGTGTCAGGTCATAAGCAGTTTAATGAATCACTTTTTGTTTGTAAATCTTCAAATAGTGTTGAAAATGGGGTGAGAAGGTAAGCGCATCACACTGTACAGGTTTTGTGCAAATATTTTCCGAAATGCTGCAGAATAATTACGTTTCAAACGGCAAACATTAGGGGAACCGTGTATAGGTGTAGCATTTGTTTACGCAAATTACAGCCACCTGTGAAATAATTTGTGTTTTGTATTGATTAACCCTAGGCTGTTGCTAAATACATCCCTAATGTATACCCTAGAAAACCAGCGCTACGTAGTATTACTGCTATTACTGAAAACGACCTTTACAGGGAATTATTTACTTTAGTTGTTAAGTTATACAATTAGTAAACCAATATATAATAAACTTTAAAAGATGTTGTAACTAAATATACAAATTTTAAAAATTGTTTGCGAATACTATCAATACCATTTTTAACAAAAACAAATGAAAAAAAGTTTTGAAGAAAACAAAAAATTACATATTATAATGCCAATGCACTAGTTCAGGGATGTACCCAGAGACGGTGTCCAGTGGCGGTTCTTGGGTCAAGAGATAGGGAGGTCAATTAGAAAAGTTTACGGTATTACCTACCTTTTAAAGTGATTTAAATTCCAAGTCGATCCTCCGGTCTTTTTGAGATGCAAAGCGGTCAATTACTTTTTCATTAGTCTTTTATCTTCTTTATTAATGCCCTTTCTATGGTATGCATAGCTAAAGAAGATAACCTTTCCTGACCCACGGTATTTCTTAAAAATGTCTTTATCTTTTTTAAGGTGAAAAAACAACGTGCACTTTCGACGGTAGTCATAGGGAGAGTACACAAGATTTTTAACAGTTTGACACTTTCAGAAAAAGTATTGCACACATTATTGTTAATAAAAAGCTGTAACAAAGCAACTGCACCTTTACTATTGGAAAAATCTTCTCGGCTATATAATACTTTTAATTCAGTGTTAAGTTTCAAATGATTTATGACTGGATACTTCGGTTTAACTAATTTAAACATATCTTGAGGAAAGCTTTTTTTTATAATCTTTAAATCGATCTGCGTGAAATAACTGAGACACTGCTAAATGATTACTGAGGCCAAACTTGTTTTTGATCTCAGATGTAATTATATCACAAACTTCTAATGAAATTCTCCTTTTTGATTCTTTCGTTTTACATCTCTGGGCAGACTGCATGGATGTCTCCTCCAAATAGTTATTCAAAATTTTATTTCTGATGTCTTCAATTTTACTATTAAATACGCCAATACACTTATTTACTGTTATGACATCGATATTACATTTTTGTAATTGATTGAACAATATATCACAATGAGGCATAACTAAATGAAAAAAAATTTAACCAGTAAAGAAAATGTTCATTTTGTAAGTAGTTTTTAAACCAATAACTTGGTTTAGAGTGTTGTTTTCTGATTCATTATCAATGATTTTTTTCTAAACAATCTAATAATTCTGTTCGATAGGTTTAAACAGTCTCTATGCACTTTGTATTAAAATTCCATCGTGTTGGAGCCGCTTTAGGTAATCTCACCTTAACAACATTATCTAATATGGCTGTTCTTTTTTGGCGATTTTGCAAAGAATGAAGAAAAGCTATGTAAATTAGCAAAAAAAAAATTATGCTTTTATCCTGACTTGATGCTTTTTTGTAAAATTAAATTTAATTGATGAGCTATAACAATGAATAATATTTACTGAAGGATCTCTCATTACTGATGCTCCATCGTAACTTTGTGCTATCAATTTTTCGGGACTTTCATTAATTTTCAGACATTCTAACTCTTTTAAAATTACTTCTGTCAAATGCTGCGATGTCGTTCCTTGAGGCTGAATAAATTTCCAAAATCTCTCACATACAACACCGTCTAAAACGTTCTAAACACAAAGACTACTTGTACTTTATTTGAAAAATCTATTATTTTATTTAAAATATATCTATTTTTAGAAACGTTTTCGTTGTAAGCTTTTAAACTTTTTTCCATAGGCACTGTCTAACTGCATTCTAATATCAACTGTACCAAGTGTTGCTAGACTACAACAGTTATTCATATGACTTGATGCGAGCGAATGTTTCTGTACTTTTATTTTTAAATATTTCAAGTCAGTTACACCTATTTTGGACCATATAGGATCAGGATCATCACCAAATAACAGGCATGGGAAACAAAAAAATGCATTTTTTACCTCGCATCCGCAAATCCACTCGGATAAATCGTACATTGAATTTCGAAAATACCTCTTAACTTCTTTTTTTCTTATCAAGAGATGTTTGCTTTATCGTCATATTAGGTTTTGGACGGCCACCATTTTTGAATTTCACTCGGTCTTCATTACCCAACTTATGTCCATCTTTTAGTTTTAATATACTTTGTACAACACTCATATTTAATAGTAAACACCAAAAACACTGTTTTACTTAATTTCACGACAAGTAGAGATTTACTAATAAAATGTTCACAAATAAAAATATTAAAAACAACGCGACAGAATTACCGACCAACGCGTACCTAGTCAGCATTAAGACTGTTCTACTAGCGAACATCGTGCGTTCACGTTTCCGTAAAATGTATCAAGGACATTGTCCCCGCCAGTGTTTTCTGTCGCTTTTTGACGATTCGCGCATAAGAATATTTCACTTTAATTCGTTGTAAATTCGGTCCGTAACTAACTTTGAGGACAAGTTGTGGATTGACCCAAGATTTTTTAAATTCTATAAATGAATAATGTAATGAATATGAATGTGGAGGCTCGATATTTGAATAGTATTGTGCATAGAATGAACTAGAAATTTTAATATATTTTTTTAAGAATATTAAAAATATATATATTATATATTTTTAAACTTCAGGAAATGAATAGCTCTATTTTTTTATTTGTATGTGGGAGGTCATTGACCAAATGACCCTATAGAAGAATCGCCAGTGGGTATTAATAGTATTAAAACGAATTAAATAGCCATGGAACTCTAAATTTATAAAGACGGAACTAGAATTATCGTTCATGAAGAGCCGGGAATATTCAAGAAAGTTCTAGATCACACATGGATGGTTATATAAGGCGCACGGTGGGTAGAGGAGCTCAGTCTTAATTTGGAATTATACGAGTACAGAAGAAATAAGTTAGAGACTGAAATAAGTGATTTCTAAGTGTTTAATAATTGTGAATGGCCTTCGTTGATTTGTTGTTCTTAGTTATTAATTAGTTAATAACGTAAGTGAGTAAGTGTAACCTATACTTTCAATCAACGATTTGAGATGTTCGTGTGCATACCCAACACGTACGTAAAAATATGAAGACCTAAATTTGGCACTCCATTTTATTTTATGCCCTTTGCCAATTTCTCAATTATTGTTTACGGAATAAACAAAAACGAAGACCGTATGTTTTATTCCATTATTTTCAATTTAAATAATGGGAAGTTTATATATTTAAAGGCCACCTTTGCGCTATGAAGTCAAAGTAGGACACAAAGAGAATTGTATATTTTATGCAGGGTCGTGGATGTCGCAGCTGAAGCTTTACGTTGTCTCTGACTAGAAAATTAGATTCAAATTGCTTAATGTGATTTATAACTCTTATATATAGGTTCTCACTGTTAGCATGATAAGAAAAATGACATTTTGATATATATTTTTTCCTGGTTAGTGTAAATACAGCAGTAAATGTTCCCTGTCTCCTATATTTTACAAGATATAGCAAGAATCACTTTTTCGTCAGAGATTTAGTACGATAAAGAGGCGTCAACATTAACTTAAAGAGATCTGAAGTTGGCCATGTTAAAAACACTTCGATGCTATTGGTTTAAAATGCACAGGGTGAAACAAATGTGATGGGATTTGGTATTTTTAAGTATAGTGAGTTATCTTATAACACAACAGCCGATTTCTTTGAGACACGTTCAAAGGATCATTCAGGTTTTAGCTATCTCCTGTTTTTACTCATTTTTGAAAATTTTCAATGTCTATTTCAAATTTTCTATTTTTTTTTGTTTTCAATACACTACCAATTAGCATTTTTTAAAATGAAATGATTAAAAAATTGATTTCGTCATTTTTTTCAAAAATTTGTAAATTATTACTAGAGCTCTCCAGAGGTATTGGGAATTTCTTTTGTCATATCGGTCATATCCTGATATGTAAAAACTAAACGATATTGTGACATTGCACTTTCCGTTACCTAACAAACTGAAAAATAAATATAATAATGAGTGTTAAAAAACGAAAAAGATTTTATTATTATTATTATTATTATTATTTGAAGCAAATAATAATAAAATTTAATAACAGTTAGTGTTTGAATTATGCGCTGTGTTTCTCGAGAAAAAGTCCATACCTCTTCCTGATTTCCCTGCATTTCAGCGTTGTAAAAGTTTTATTTGAGCGTTAGCATTCCTCACTTTTTGCTCTATATCGTCTTGCGTTTCTGGAAGCGTTTTATACATCCAAAATGGTTGGTTAACTTAAAAAAAGTCTTTGACAAAAAAAATTCAATGGACTAAGGTCGGGGGACTTTGCAGGTCAAAGTTATCACTACTTAACGAAATATAAATATAGAAAGTTATAACACTTTCGAAATCATTCAAAAGTCAATTTTTGCCGTGTCGAAATGCAGTTTTCAAGTATACAGTGTGGAAATTAAGTAACGCATAAATTCAGTAATTCCGTTGATATTAATTTTTTGGAAAAAATCTCGAAGGCCTAAGTTTGACGGAAAGTTATCGACGGCACATTCGTTTTTATTTTGAAATTATACAAATAGTTGAAAAATCGAACTAATGTGATACACCGGCAACTAGATAAATTTTCCCAATTTAATGAATTTTTGATATTTGAACTTTGTAACGCATAAATTCAGTAATTTCGTTGATATTAATTTTTTTGGAAAAAATCTCGAAGGGGTATAGCGATTTTAACTTCAGCAAATATTTTCAGTCTATTTTCAGTTTCTTATATCATTTATTTTTTAAATTATGACGTCATCGACTTTTTTTTATATGATAACCTATATTTTTTATTATTGATTTTGGTAGTAGTTTTTATTCCGGTTCCGATCGTATAAAGTTTTCAATATGTTATTATTTGAAAAAAATCGAGAAAAACAGTTTTAAAGTTCAAATAACAAAAATTCATTAAATTGGGAAAATTTATCTAGTTGCCGGTGTATCACATTAGTTCGATTTTTCAACTATTTGTATAATTTCAAAATAAAAACGAATGTGCCATCGATAACTTTCCGTCAAACTTAGGCAACTAGATAAATTTTCCCAATTTAATGAATTTTTGTTATTTGAACTTTAAGACTGCTTTTCTCGATTTTTTTCAAATATAACGTATTGAAAATTTTATACGGTCAGAACCGGAATAAAAACTACTACCAAAATCAATAATAAAAAATATAGGTTGTCATTTAAAAGAGAGTCGTAGACGTCATAATTTAAAAACTAAATGACATAAGAAACTGAAAATACACTGAAAATATTTGCTGAAGTTAAAATCGCTATACCCCTTCGAGATTTTTTCCAAAAAAATTAATATCAACGGAATTACTGAATTTATGCGTTACTTAATTTCCACACTGTATAAGTTTCACAAGAATCGAGCACAGACGTCTTGGTCGGTTTTTCTTTCACTGGTCTAGAAGTACGAGAAATAGCCAAAATCAAGCAATTTGGGACGCACTCTAATAAAGTAAAATAAAAAAATAAAAAACCATAAACCAGTGTCATATTGAAAATTAAAAATGAAATGAATGAAAAAAAATGTGTAAATTTTTGCTGTTGTGTGATATTTCAATTTTCGTTTGTTCGAGTTGTAGTTATTATTTGGTACAATTTTAATTATCATTAAATTCGTACATAATTTTCTTAAATTTATCAACAATGCCTTTCGAATAGGTATAATGTTGACAATAATTCCTTTTCAATGTTGATTGCCGCCGAGAAACCAAGGAAAATCAAGTATACCAACTCTGCACTATTTCTAACAAGTTCCGCAAATAATTCGTAATAATTGCATTAAGAGACCAGCGTCTGACAAACTAAATAGAAATAAACAGAAAATAGCACAACCTGAGCTGGACACGCTTCTATTTATTTCCAGCAACTCAAACAGAACCGATAACTGACCAGGAGGAGCAACTCGAGCCCACTTCTTAATCCGGGTGAAGTCCGGGTTGAGTCCTAGAAACTTTGTTGAAGTAGTTATCGGCGTTCTGTGAGCACCAAAGACGTGTTGAAGGGTGGGATTTTGTGTTATAAATCATTTTTTTAGACCTAATAAATATTCTCGATGGATGAAAGTTATTTAGGTTCGGAGTTTCTGAGACTACATGTTTCCCAACAATTGAACTACATGTATACATACATGTATCAATGATCTACAGCCCAGGAAACTAACAATTTTATTCTTAATATATTCGCGTAAACGGTTTTTTCAGTGTTTGTATAGTTTGTGGAAACGTGTAAAAAATTACCATGAGTCCGAGTGTCGAAACAGCTTCAAAATGACGCCCTCATGTAAGGAATTTGACAACAATTTTCTGATTATGGGCCTAATAATTGTTTAAAACAATTAAATTTCCTTATGTTGCCGCTTTCGACGTCCATGTGTATACAATTTTTTTTCTTATTTTCGTTGGGTAAAATACGTAGTAAATTGTATAAGGAGGCCATTTTAAAGCTGTCCCGACCCCAGAATCACGGGGGTTATTAACACAATGCATCTGCAGTCTATACGAACATTACGTCAGAAACCGTAGATAGAGGAAAACAATGATTTTTTTATAAATTTAGAACTTGTGACTCTGACCAAGTGGATAATTATTTTTCTGAAACGTATATTGTATAAATAGCTATTTTGTAGCTGTCCCGACTCCAGATGCACGGGTTTTTTAACACCATCCGTCTATAGACCATACGAACAAACCTAGTACGTCAAAAAGCATCGAGAGAAAACAATTTTTTATAAATTTAGAAATTAAAGTAACCAAACGGATAATTTTTCTGCAACTTCATTTCAAATGCAATTTTTTTAATTGGATTAGAGTAATGGCTTAAATTTAAAACTTGACTAGTAGAAAAATTAATTTAATATGTCTCGTTTTTTGAAGTAAAATTTCATGTAAAATATTAAAATTTTCTTAAATGTGTCTCACCTATTGATAATTTTGTTCCAATAAAGTTTTAAAATTACATACGCGACGACAATGCTGATTTAGATTTGCACCTCTATCAACACCTCTAAGTTTTATCAATTGTTTTAAACTTCCATTAGTTCACATGTGTTAAGATTCTCAGGCTGGATAACAGAAAAGCTGTTTTCTAAACTGGATATTGTTCTTGTACTCAGCACCGGTGTTCTGTTTGCACGACTGAATTTAGTTTCCTCATGAGTCATCAGAATTCATATCATTTTTACGGACAATCACGTATAAATTGGTTACAGTAATTCTATACCCAGGGTGTTTCTAAAATAGAGTTCCCAACTTTTATATCGTAGTACTCATCAAAATAAGTCAAAAAGTTGAAATATATGGCATGGAGTTAGAGCACTATCAGTTATCACCTAAAAACAAGACCTCAGAGCAGATCCGAACGCACCTGCTTACGTTACAATCGCTAAGCTCCAATATGCGAGAATTTTCTACGCAGTTTCATGTCTTTTAGTAGTTATTTGTATGTGTTATTATATATGGATGGTTATTTCCTCGTGAAAAGTAGTAGAAATGGTCTCATTTATTTACATTATATTTAATAAATCTACTATGAGGTAAAATTTTTTAATATTTTTAAAGGAAATTTTTTGTCACTCATTGTGTTTTAAATTACTTCAGTAAAAATCTCGGGAAAATGGGTATCCAACTGAAATTTTTGTTTGTTAACCCTAGTATAAAAAACCTTTATTTATCGACTTATTGCCTCATAAACTGTGTTTAAATTGTCTCATTAGAATGTATTTTATCATTGGTATCGATTTTCTAATTTATTTCATTGACATTTAAATCTAAAAATTATTCTTATAATCATTTTTACAATAGTTTAACACGCACAAAAAACTAGGGGGGACAAGAGTGTTTCATCCTGTAACTTCTTTTAGTCAATTTTCTTTTAATTTTTACCATAAACGTAGATTTTTTGGGCATTTTACTTGGTGGCTTTTTGATGGTAAAAGTAAATGATCGCAATAGAGTCAGATTTGTAAAAAACACCGGTGATGGAAGAACGTGTCTTGAGAATAGTTGCACAAATCGAAGAATTATTGTAAGAGTTGTGCGTAAGCTTAACATAAGTTTTGCTGTCGTTTGGCAAATCTTTCGCGAACAACTTCTCCACCCTTTCCATATAAAACATGTCCAAGATTTAAATCCTAATGACTATCAACCGTGCCTACAAATCTACGAATGAATGTTGCAAAAATTGGGGCGGTTACTAAATTTCTTATCTCGTATTTTGTTTACCGAAGAGGCAAGCTTTAAGAGAGACAATTATGTTAATTTTCACAACGGCCATGCATGGGCTGATGAATATCCACAGTCTTTTTTCAATTTTACGGAGCTTTTAGAAGATGTACTCGAGAATTATCGCCGAAACATGTGATTTATGAGTGATGAGGTACCACCGCATTATATACTTAATGTAAGACATCATTTAGATAGAACGTATAGTGAAAATTGGATTGATCGAGGAGATTCTCAGTCTTCTACTCTTAAATGCCTATAATGTTATTTTTAACATAATATAAGTGGCATATTAACCAAATTATTTGAAAAAATCTTATACGTGTAATTTAAGTGGCAATTTACAAATTGTGGTGTTAAAATTGTACACTAATATAAATGAAAAAGAGGTGGGGTCTCTTGGGGCGACCCTAAGTAAACATTACATTGCATCATAAATTTCTAATAATTCTCATAAATTCGATTACCAGTTAATATGTAATTATTCATTGTTTCAAATTACGTTTCCTTATATAATAACATTACAAAAAAAACATAATACTAAGCACTGTGGACTATATACACACTGGCTAGTATTAAAATGATTTAATATTTTTTACTTTGTTGCGAATCATGTGCCAAACACCGTTCCGCGAAAGCAACTAACTCTACGCGGTCGTAAGCAAGACCAACTCTAGAACAGTGAAACACATGATAGTTGCCTATAAATTATATAGAACAAATCCCGACTTCTAGCATAGATCCTGATTGCACGAGTGGTTGCATATATTACAGGTATATAAATAAACTCATACACATCAATTAATTCAACTATATAAAGGTTTTTTAAAATACAGGATTTTTTTGTATAACTGCCGGCTCTGAAAGATGGCAAATATTTCCGCTGCTTAGGATCCCGTGGCTATTGAAACTACTGTCCAACATTTGGATATTGAAACAAAAAAAATTGTAATGAGAGATGCTTTTATGCAATGAAAATGTGCATAAAATAATGCTGAAATACGCAGGATGACTTCTGAGTTAACATTATATGATATTCCAGTAGAACATAAGACAGTCTGTTTCTAAGCTAAAGTTCTTTACTCTATAATAAAACAAACATAATCAAAGTTGTCAAAAGTTATCTGGGAATAATTCTGAGATGTGCAACTTTCTTATTGCAGCATGGAGAACAAATTAGGAACTAAATATGTATATAAGTATCTGTTCTTGGTTGAAATTATGATAAAGCACTTTATTAATTACCGAATTAAACACTTTAAATCTAAAAAACAATACATTGCTTGCAGAATAAACCTACAACCCGACAGACATACATATCTTCAATATGTTTTTAGAGTATTGTGAACAGAGTACTAATATTTTTCCATTTATTTGTTAAAAACTAGGTCATAATGTCCACTGTTTCTAAAACAATTACCAAATGCTATATTTTTCGCTATTAATATCCATAACACCGGGACACTAATCTGCCGTAGTTACTCCCACTTCTGATGGCACATATTAATTTTAGCGGAGTGACATGACTATCTGTCAACATAATGGAAGGTTTAAATGGAACTAATATGTTCTAACTTTGCTGTAAATCCTCCTAGAAACCAAGGTAGTCACCCAGAAATTGTCAGGACGATCGTTCTTCCTTGTCTTACGGATTGAAATCACGTGGGATTATCCGATATCAAACGTTATTAATGACCAGAATTATTGCTTTATTACGTTTTATACCCATTTTGCCTTCTTCAGCGTATTGTAAACTACGGCACCAGTTTTCACAGATAATTGGGTTTATTTAGTTGCGTTGATTTGTCAGCTCAGAGAAATAATTAGAAATATTTCCAATTAGGACAAAATGTACAAATCGAATGTACACGTCATTTATCGTTCCATAGGTTTTGCTGGTGCATAGTAACATTTTAGTTTAGCTTCTATATACAGGGGATTATTGCCATCTCTATTTTTAACGGAATTTATTGATGAAAACAAAGTATAAATATGATCTTTTGTTTGGAACCGGGATACTCGATTTTACAACATGACTGTTACGGAAAATAAAACTTTGAACATGTCATATACTTATACAGACTTCTGAATATAAATAAATATAGAGATGATGAGAATATACCAAAACTATCTTCAGATGATTCCAATTTGGTGGGCGAAACGCAATGTTAAGTGTTTTGCTGCTTTATATACCGTTCAGATTTAAATGTTCTAGTCCGAAAGACAAAGACTTGCAAAAACTCAGTGTGCGGTGACCGCGAACTTTGGCTGATTTAAACGTTTCATAACGTACTTCTGAATCTATTAAGGTTGACATAATGTCTCTGCTCTTATTTTCTGTGCAGTATATAAGACAAATCCAACTTATAGAACTCTATTAAAAGTTTCCTAACTAAAACAAGAAACAGTGCTCATAAAATCGCAACATTCAAAAGATCCCTTCACTTTGTTTACTTTTTATTTGAGTTAAGAGTTTTACAACATTACTATATCACAAACACAGTCCTGTGTATACGTGTAATTCCGTAATATCCATAAAAAGAAGAATTAAAAGAGCATAACTCTGTTATATTGGCAGCAATAATGTTCATAGCAGTTTGTTTATTTGGGAAATATTTCAGCAACAAATCTTACGTATGTACATTTCAATATACAGGACGTTTCTAGAGGTATGATCTAGATGTAAAAGTAAATAGTACAATATACGGAAATGTTGTCTATTATGATTAAAAAACATGTTTCTTTGGTACAGTTGATCAAATGAGAATTATCTGCCTAGCTTAATTAAAAAATACATGGGTTCAAGAAAATCCACGGAAAACATGTTGAAAATCTAATGCCAGAAATAGTATACCGACATCGTACTGTAAGCATGTTCGTAGATATAGTTCGATGACTGTAAGGTGCATTCTCCAAATCTGCATACAAATAAACCTTTTTTTTTTTTTTTTTTTTTTTTTTTTTTTTTTTTTTTTTTTTTTTTTTTTTTTTTTTTTTTTTTTTTTTTTTTTTTTTTTTTTTTTTTTTTTTTTTTTTTTTTTTTTTTTTTTTTTTTTTTTTTTTTTTTTTTTTTTTTTTTTTTTTTTTTTTTTTTTTTTTTTTTTTTTTTTTTTTTTTTTTTTTTTTTTGGGGGGTGGTGGGGTTTTTTTTTTTTTGGGGGTGGGGGTTTTTTTTTTTTTTTTTTTTTTTTTTTTTTTGGTTTTTTTTTTTAATATATTATTATTGTATTAATGTCAAAGAAATTCGTGACATCACAAAGAGCATATATTAAACAATTTTCAATTTTCAGATAAAACTGTATAAAATAAATACTTACAATTTACACTTAGTGATATTCTCTTGCTAACTGCTGGCGGTATGTCGTTACTGGCTATGCAAAGATACGCCCCCATTTGTCGGCGGTCTAGCCGCCAAAAAAATAGGTTGGAACCATTATAAACTTCAACTGAAAATAAAAGCATATATGAGAATATGAGGAGGAGTATGTTTGATTTTTTGTACATAAATATGTTGCAGGAAAAGCATTTACTTTCTAAACCAACTTTTAAACATTAAACACCACAGATAATATATTTGTAAAAAGAAAGGGCTACAATACAGGTTTGAAGACAACGAAAACACACCCAACATCCAAGTATGTTGGTGTTAATGTCTGTTTTCAACAAAATAGTTTTACGTAGACGCACAGTGGACGGAAACGCCAAAAAGCTGGCCAAAATGAAAAAAATGAAGATTTTTTTTTTGAAATGGAAACGTTTTAAATCGTTGTAGTGGTACCGCTAGCATTAGAAACGACCGTTAATACCGGTCCGGGTTCACTACCTGAGCGAGGGAATTATTTATTGTGCGACCGTGCAGCACATCACTTCGGCAGCTCGCAACGCTTCAAAAATCGATAAATTTTGTCTGCAGTGTAAAAATTCTCAAAGTGCAGTTTTCTGTATCATAAAAATGGATTCTGCATCAGAAAGTAAGTACAATTAAAATATCTCAGTATCAGATCAGTTTATTTATATGGTAATTAGTAAATAATTATCGAAGTGGAGTGCATTTTTGTACATGCAACGATTCATAAACTCCACAAAAAAAGCCATAAGTTACGCGGTTGGTGATGGTTGGTCTTGAAACTTATTGGAATGTGTTCAATGAACATTTTTTCGAAAGTGTATAAAAAAATTAGCTGCATCTTTTTGCATCTTTGCGAGATATTGACCAAATTGTGCGTGAATGCACGGATGCATGCACATTCGTGCACCATAAAGTGGGCTCCTTTTGAATGGACGAATGAATGTAATTCAGATAGTAATTGAATAAAATTAATTTTCAAAGTCATTACACATTTTTATGCCATTCCCCAGATCCTAATTTTCCCGAAACAAATGAAACACATGAATTCGCTTCAATTTAATAATAATTTTTGAACTATGTATATATTTTTGACCGCATTTTTTTTTAAATTCTATATGGCATTCTTCATCAGCGACCCAAAAAAACTGTATACAAAGTTTTGTAAAAATGCAGCGATAATTGGCGATTTTTGGTATGTTTTGGGGGGATTTCATGGCCGCCATTTTGTTTTTTCAAAATTCAACTTCGGATTCTTGATCAGCGACACAAAAAACCCCTGTATGCACAATTTTAGTAAAATAGCTCAATGCCTTTATAATTTGGCCAGCTTTTCGGCGTTTCCGTCTACTGTGAGACGTCTAGAATATTAATCACTAAAAAACTAATTCTGTTTTATTCCTAGGTACAACATTGAAGTAAGATCTCATTTACACTTTATTTGTTCAGATTGTATTCTGTACAAATATATTACAAACTCTAAATTTAAGAATACTTCTAAGGATCTTCAATACACTTGACTTCCTGTAAATTACAGTTTTATTTCTAGATAATGATTTATAATTTGCCTCACTCACCCCCACTTAAGTGGATATTATGAAACAAAAAATTAATTAACCACTGAAAATCTGTATATGCTTCTGTGGAAAACAAATATACAAAAGCTTTGTACGGTGTTTGATAAAAAACCTAATGTTATATACACTAAAAAGTATACCCGACTTTGTTTCAATTTTCCTTTGTGTTAGGTCGTCCAGCAATTGATGTTTTGTTTTTACTGTCGTTTAATTAATAAATCTGGACCGGGAAACATAGGGGAAGAGGGGAGGCTGGCCAATGAAGGTAACTAATTTTGTATTAGAGATATGTATTGGAAGATTTCTAATACAACCACTGCGCTCAAGGTTGGATGACCCCCCCCAAAAAAAAAAAAAAAAAATTTTTTTTTTTTTTTTTAAATTTAAAAATTTTATATATTTTTTTTTTAATATTCTTAAAAAATATATTAAAGTTTCTAGTTCAATCTATGCACAATACTTTCCAATACATCATTACATTCTTAACTAACAATGCACACGTGAAAAAAAAAAAAAATGTTGCCTGGTCAAGGTACATAACTTATTTTGTATTAGAGATATGTATTGGGAAGATTTCTAATACATAATCAATGCATCATTTTATCATATTTTTTCGTTGGAAATGTAAATGGACCAAGGTCATAAAAGCATAATTTTTTTTTTGCTTTCCTTTTTTTTTTTTTTTTTCCCACCCCCCACCGGAGGGGGGGGGGGGGGAAGGGGGGGGGGGGGGGGGGGGGGGGGGGGGGGGGGGGGGGGGGCAAAAAGGGGGCCCCCAACAGGGGGGGTTTTAAAAAAAGGGGGAGGGGGGAAGTAAAAAAAAAAGAAAAAAAAAGGGGGGGGGGGAAAAAAAAAAAAAAAAAAAACAAACAAAAAAAAAAAAAAAAAAAAAAAAAAAAAAAAAAAAAAAAAAAAAAAAAAAAAATTTTTATTAAAGGAAAATTTTAAAATGAAATAAGGAAAAAAAAAAAAAAAAAAAAAAAAAAAAAAAAAAAAAAAAAAAAAAAGGAAAAAAAGGTAAAAGGGGGGGGGGGGGGGGAAAAGAAAAAAAAGAAGGAGAAAAAAAAAAAGGGGAAAAAAAAAGGGGGGGGGGGGGGAGAAGGGAGGGGGAAAAGGGGGGAAAAAGGGGAAAAAAAGGGGGGGGGGTTTTAATAGGGGGGGGGGAAAAAAAAGGGTGGGGAGAAAAAAAAGGGGTGGGGGTTAAGAATTTTTTGGGGGGGGTAGATTTTAAAAAAAAAAAAGAGATAAAAAAAAAAAAAAAAGGTTAAAAAAGGGGGTTTAAAAATAAAAAAAAGGGGAAAAAAAAAAAAAAAAAAAGAAAAAAAAAAAAGGGGAAAAAAAGGAAAAAAAGGGGGGGGGGTTTTTCAAAGGGGGGGGGGGGTTTGTTTGAAAAAGGGTTAAAAAAAAATAGGGGGGGAAAAATTTGAGAAAGGGGAAAATAAAAAAATTTTGTAAGGTAAGGGAAGGGGGAAAAAAAAAAAAAAAAAAGGAAAAAAAAAAGAGGGCCAATTTTTAATGGGCTATCTTATATCAACGTTATAAAATTTATTCCCCAGTAGAATTAATTCTGGAAATGTTGACGACAACAGGATGGTGCGCTTCCCCATTATGCATCAGATGTTCGAAGGTATCTTGACCAAATATTTCTGAACAGATGAATTAGTAGATGGCCCTCGAATGGCTACCAAGGTAACCGGACCTCAATTCATTAAATTATTTTCTGTGGGGCCATCTAAAAAACTTATTTTATAAAAGCAAATCGGAAAACATTGTTGAATTAAAAGAGAGAATTAGAACAGAAATAAACAACTTTCTCAGAAAACTATAAACAAGGTTCCGCAACTCTATATTTATCGTTTAGGGTACTGTCAGCTACAACAAGGAATACAGTTCGAACATTTATTATAAATTGTTTTTTTTTATTAACTAACCGTTAATTCTGTAGCTATTATTTGTTCAAACAAAACATGAAAAATTGTAAATTCTTATACTCAAAATAGCAGTATCATTCAACTTTTTAATTTTAGACCCTATGTGACACGTTTTTGGAATCAGCTGTTAATTCAGACTCCAGAAATTGAGAAATAACGGAAACAGTGATGACGTCATAACCAAAAAAAAAAAAAAAGATGAGAAGCGCAATTGAAATTAAAAATCGACGTATCCGCGGATTTTTTTCTAATATTGTTGGTTTAAGAAATAATGAATTTATTCCATACTTTACAGACACACCGTAAAATAATATAATATATAATACTAAATACAAATTTAAGGCCTTGAAAAACGATAAGAACAGTTTTTAAACATGTTTTTTTTATATTTCAGATAATGTGACGAAAGAATTATTTTCACAAAATCTACTGAAAACTTAACAGCAAACTGTCTCTCCACCAAAATCTCTGGTAACTCAGTACTTTTAGATACATATTTTTTTTGAATTTCAGAAAACACTTTTGTGATAATCATTTGCCCAAAAAAATTTGTTTCTAACGAACTAAAGTAATAATAATAAAATGGCAAATTTTTAATATCTTATTGCAGGAATAATTATTAGTCTTAATTCAAAAACCATTTTAATGGAAAAAATTTGCACGTGGTTTTTTAATTAATTTGTTAAGAAGCCCCCGTGTAGTTATGTTTAAGAATCCTTCAGGTATTATTTCCGTATTTTTAAAAGCAATTTTAACATCAAATTAAAAGCAGTTTTGAATGAATCGTTTGCCGACAAATATATGCACGTTATATTATAAACAGCCAATTATTTCTTACGTTCTCCGTTTCTTACAAATTCGGTCCTTCAAATACACCAATTATAACTTTTCAGATGCATAAAAATATCTAATTTAAATTGGCTTAAAAGAAAATAGAAAAACAACATGTATATAGCTTTTGGTAACATTAAACTTTTCTTTTTATCCTTTGTCTGTCTCCATCGCTTTCAGTAATATTCCTTTTTATATCGCCGTATTATTTATAGTGCCGTAAAAGTTAACGTACAAAAGAATGTTATAAAATGCCTCCACCAAAGAAACAATGGATTTAACACATAAAATGCTGCATGTTTTAGTTGCGAATGTGAAAAAATATACATGCCAAAATGAGCAAGTTTCTGCATTAGCGTAGGCGAATTAGCATCCGTTGGTAACAAAATCGGTAATTAAATTTTCATAGGATTATTGCAATTGTTTTCCTAAATAATCCGTAAAGCGTCCCCCAACGATCCGGCCTGTGTGGAAAAATGACGGATGTAGGGTACTATTGACAAGTTTTCCTCAATTTTCTCGGAAACGATTCATCTTATTAAAATGCATGTTGCTAAATTAAAAAAGCATAAAATTTCTAATAAGACCGCTATTTACTATTAATTTTCCTGGACTTTTCTCAGTTTCAAGATGAGGCAATTTTCCAAAAAAAAAAAAACAAGAATCGCGCCCCACGTTAGGCGCCAATTTGTAACATACTAACTTGAGTGACAATTTTTAACTAAACCAATTTGTGATTAGCTCGAAAGCTTTGGGATGTAAGACAAAATCTGACTTTTATATTAAAACAAATTAAATTCTAGAAAAAGAATGTTATGTAATGGCGCCAGTCACTCTTGACTGAATAGAAAAGTCAGGTTGATCCTTAAGTGTTATAAATCAAGATCAACAATATAACTAAATGATAAATGTATTACTATATTTGCAATTTTTGAGAGATTTAATTAAATACATACTTGAAAACTATGAATAAAACAACCGAATATATTTTAAAATTCATAAAAATGGTTTTATCAGAAAATATTCAAAACAATATAATACCAACTACCTGTGGTAGTTACAATACAAATATGGAATATTGGTAATTCATGGTAAATACACGGTGTAATAATTATCCATAATATACAACAAAATATGTACAAGAATAACCCTTAAGGTGTACCAAAATATTTACAACCAAAACCTTTAAGTTTTACCAGAATATTTCATACATAAATGATCAATAAAAAAATTATATGTTATATCATAGGTAGATAACAATGTCTTAAGTTTAAATTTTGTGACCACAGTTATAGCAAAATTATTGTTATGAGGTTTATATAGTTCATGAAATTATATATTTACTGAAATTATGGCCCAAATTCGATCATCATTAGTATAAATGAAGTTATAGGTTATTGTATGCTGTAATATGTGAATAAAGTCAAAATGGACTAAAATTAAAAAACACTTATTTCCATAAAACAGTTACATTTTACGTCACAAAATAAAATTTCTAATCAAAATGACTTTAGTGCTTAAAAAGCGGTAACAAAATATTTTAATAGTGTTTTAAAGTATGGCAATTTCCAAAATAAGGCACGACGCATAAGGGTACGTCACATTCTGAACATATGTAGGTCGTCTCCTTTCGTGTTTTGTTTTTGGTGCATACAACACATTTTCTTTGTCCAACTTCTCGCTTTTCAGTCGATGGAACTCTTGAAGAAAAATGCCTAACTGTCAATCCCAATGGATTTCCTACAGCTATCCAACCATCACTATTTTGCAATTTTCCTTTATGATTATTCTCTAAAACTCCTCGTATTACTTTCATTTGAAAGTTAGCAAGTGGCACCTTCTTTTTCTTTACATTCTGATATAATACATGAGAATTCAACAAAGCTAGGTCAGTAATATGAAACAAAAGCTTCTTGTACCATTTTATACATGTACGGACGTACTCCACAAAACTCAAGAGCATGTCCGTCTTATCAACAGCCCCCATGGAAGCATTATAATCTACAATACACTTAGGTTTCATAATTTCTCGCCCTGTTGTACGATCTATTTTGCCAGTAGGAACGACGTCAATGTCATGAACAGTTGAAATCATGTATACCTTGTCACACCATTTCAATGCTAGCATATTATTTGAACTTCGAAAAGTAAACTCCTTCCTATTGACATTTTGTGACATAGTTGGCATGTTCTTGCGATTTTTGCGAACTTCGCATGCACCTGTTTTATGTGTATTTAACCATTGATATAAAGATAGGTTACTGTACCAGTTATCTATGAATAATAGGTCACCAACATCTAAATAGAGATCTAATAGTGTAAAAACATCGTCACCCGATTTATCTAAATTATCAGATTTTTTCAGCTCAGTCTTAGCCCCGACGTATATTATAAAATCTAATATGTATGCGATTTTGGAATCACAGAGTACGAAAAGTTTTATCCCAAGACGATGCCTCTTTGATGGGATCTACTGCTTAAAAAATAAGCGCCCTTTATAGAGCATCAAACTCTCATCAATGCATAACTCACGGCAAGGTTTGAAAGATCCTCTAAAAGTATGGCGCATATGGCCAATTATTCGCCTTAGTTTGTATAAACTGTCATCTCCATGCGGTATCGCATTGTCCGCAAAATATGCAGCATCCGCAATAGAATCAAATAATGATCCCTTGACATAATTTCAGAAAAGGATGGAATGGATAACAGGCGATCTTTTGTCCAATACTCTTGAATTTTCAGTTTCTTTACTCTTGTCATGAGAAAATTTACAGCAAAGATACCATTAATTCATTGGCATCTGTATCTCTCCAGTCCCCTAAACGAGATTTTCTCGAGAGTGCAGCATTTTCCGTTGTGAATTTGTAAAAATTATTAGTTTGCTGTACAATAAAATACATGATGTCGTCATTGAAAAAATTATGAAGGCTTCAAAAGGCGTACTATTTCAAGATTCCTTACCGTACATCCTGATCGAGAATCGTCAAAATCATGGACATTTGATACAAAACGAAGGTAGCTCCATACTATTTCATCGTCTGATACATTATTATCATTGTCTATCATCGGGTCATCATTGTTACCTAGTTGTTCTGCGTCGTTATTTATTTCCGAAACTGCTTCTGAAATATTTGCAATAGTATTTTCAAGTACCTCCTCCACCTCCTCCTCGGAGTCACTCTGACTTTCCTGACTTAAAAAATCATCTTCACTGTCACTTCCTGTAAGAATTTCCTCTAATTCATTTGTTGTGTAATAATTTCCTTTCTCTGGCGGCGGCAGCGGCATTATTATATTCGAAAAAGACTCTAATACGTAATATTTACAATAATAATACATGTTGTGCGCCCCGCGTCCATTCATCAACTACCGTATCGCTTTGGATCCGATTGGACATGCCCGAATACATTTTGCGCCATCTTAGACTCCCTACTACCAGAGAGGGGGTGTTAGAAGAAACTCGTGGGGGGGGGGGGGGGGGGGGGGGGGGGGAAAGGAAAAAAAAAAAAAAAAAAAAAAAAAAAAAAAAGGGGGGGGGGGGGGGGGGGGGGGGGGGGGGGGGGGGGGGGGCCCTCCCCCTCCCCCCTGGGGGTCCCGGGGGAACCACCGGTTCCAAAGGCTGACAAAATTCATGGTGCGCATCCCGTTGGTTATTGCAGCTATCATGACCCGAGACTATATGTATAGTCTCTGCTACTTACTTAAGACGTATGCTTCCGTTAGACGCAGTTCATCGTTAAAGTTTAAAACGTATATATATACGTCGTTCGCACCTGGGACACAAAATTTTGGATAAACACGTCGACAGCATCGAAAGGGTTAAAAAGCCGAAACACCAGTAGAGTTCTAATAAAACATTTTTGAAATATTCAAAAGCAAAAAGTTTCTTTATTTTTATTAATATTATTAAAACATATTTAAAAGAAACACATTTTTTTTTAGACGAAATGTTTTTACAGCTATTCTTACCGCATTGGTATTTTAATTATTTAGTTATGAATGCGAGAATTACACTACAGAATATTTTTTTCTGATAAATCTCCAATTAACCATACAATTAATAATTTTTACGTAATATCATGGAAAGCAGTTTCATCAAGGATGCAAAATGTCCATTTTTACATAATTTTTAAAATGTTGGGCCCATTCAATATGCTGTGAAGAATTGAAAATAACAAAAAAGTTATTCTAGCGCACACTTTATGTTAATCAAAACTTGCAAGGAAAAAGGCTCCTGAATGTATAAAATTTAATTAACCGGTGTACTGTTAACAGTTGTTCGTTATTTCACTTTTTTTTGCCTCATGAATAAATATTAAAATTGCTTTGATTTATTGTACTTTTATACTCAATTTTAAAGCTATTTATTTATTCCCTTTGGGTACCTAATTCAACGGGTAACAGGACTATATTACTTGAGAGGACGAATTTTACTAAAATTACTTCGTGTTTTTAATTCAATTTCCGCTTTAGGTTTACTCCTGGCTTTCTGACTTAATGAATCTAATCCCACGTTCTCGGCTTTCGCAGTACATTTTTAAACATTATTCATAATTAATTATTTATAACATAAGTGACATTAATTATTTTAAATACAAGAGAACAATTTGCATATCTTTGGTCTTAAGATATTCATACGTCACGTTGTTTATAGTTTTAATTAAATTGCACCAGTGGAGAATTTTGAATCTTTTTGTTTGTTCAGTTAAACCCAACAAGCACAAAGTGGTTATATTAGAATTGTTAGAATGTCTATAAAGGAAATTTTAAACAAAATATTTGTCATAAAATTGTTTTTTCCCTTCGTATACGACAGTTATAAAGCGCAAATAGGCACCGTTTTACAAAACATTTAAGTCGTTTATGATTATATAGCAGAAATCCACATTAAATATGTAACTATTTGATTTTAATTTTAGAGCCTTTATATGCATCACTGCACGACAGTATAAATACCACATCGGTTTTATAATAGGTTTGTAAGCTTCTTACATACATTTTAAATCAAAATTACAGATACTATAAAACATGTTCAATATTATCACAGTAACGGTATGTAAAGAGTACCAAACACTGCAGTTAGAACCCTTCTTTATACAATAATTAAAAGAGCACACGTTATGTTTATTTAAAACTGACAGGTTATCAGTTTAGGAATACTAATTGTTGTATAGTTACTGTGTTATGGCGATTCCGCATAAAATAAAATTATTGTGTTTAGAAATTGTCGATATACGTTCCCAAAATCAAAATGTAAAGATTTTTTTTCTGAATTCAACGCTGTATCAAAACTCGATTTTCGTGCAGTGTTAGTTGGAAAAAACAGTAAATAAATGTTTTCAATATTAATTTGGGTTTCTAATAAAATTACCAAGTGTGCCATGGAAAACAATCAAATCCACAAACCGACGCAAAATGTCATTTGAGCTCCCACATTAATCTTGTATTAACAAGTGTGCCATGGGAAACAATGAAATCGACAAAGCGACAAATGTCATTTAAACCTTCAAATTTTTACTGCTTTTATTATAAATTATCGTTCCTTCCTGAAATAATACATTTTGATAAACTTACCTTACTTACAAAACCATTGAAATGAGTGAATGTTTTAATAAAATAGACTTTTCAAAGATACTAATATTACATAATATGGTATAGATTTTGTATCTAATCACATTTTTTTTATATTTCTCTTCTATCTCTACCTCATGAAAATCAATTTATAACATGTTATTCTCCATCCGGAAATGCAGGCTTCCATTTCATCTCCCATGGTATAAAACTAAACGTGAAAATAATGCGTACCTTTAGAGTAATCCCTAAGTCCCTTTCTAACAAGAATCGGCTGGCCGTCCTCTCGCTTCCACGTTATCCTGGGGGTGGGGTGACCCGCAGCTGTGCACAAAAGAGTTGCATTTTCACCCTCTGATATCGACATATCACCGCTGGTGTCTTCGTTTAGGATGTCTGGCGGCACTGAAAAGAAAACAAATACAAATAATTGTGTGATTCTCTTGAAATTAGAAAGGGAATGAGGAATTTGTATGTAATCTGAAAGAATGCAGAAATATTGGAAAATATTTTATATTGTTCTGCAAATGACATAATACGGCCAGTAACAATTTTCTCTATTATTTTTCATAATGAGCTCATGCCGGTAATTATCAATATCAGTTGTACAGCCTTTTTGAAAATTGGTATTACAGAAGCTATTTTAAGTATATATGCAAATAATCCATTAAGGATTAAGTTTATGAGATACAGTAAAGGATAAATTATTTTATCAGAAATACCTTTTATTATTTAAACAGTCAAGCCGTCCAAACCAGATGATTTTTTATTTTTAAGATTTTTAACAACATTTGCGAGTTCTCTTTCGGTTACAGGATAAAAGAATATTGAATTTGTTCTATATTCTGATGGGTTGTATCCAAAATTTTCATTGATTTTATTAGGTGCTATAGTAGAAAAATGTGATGCAAAGCAATTTAAGACTCGATTTCCTTCTGATATTAAGTTACTTTGAACATTAAAGGTTATATCTCCCATCCAGGGGCAGCTTCAGTCTTTCCAAGTTTATTATTTACTAGAATCCAAGTTTGTTTTGATTTAGTTTCGGCATTTATAATTTTGTTATTAAAATAATTAGGTTTAGCTTTTTTTATGTTTTTCATATATGTTTTTTTACTAACTTTGTAGAACAATCTTATGTTTGGACAATTAGACCTTTTCATTTCAAGATAAGTTTTGCGAATTGCCTTACCTTCTTCAGTTAACACTTTCATTACCCACCCTGTATCAATTTTAGAAATGGAACACATAAGTTTTAGTGGACATGCAACATTAAAACACCACATATTTTCGATAAAGAAAAATAAATGTATCGTTTACATTTAGATTAAATATGGTATTCTAGTTTATACTTGCTAGACGATCATTAAATTCCTGAATATTATGTTCTTGTTTGTCGCATTTGTATACCATTTTATTATCAGTATCTTGCTGATACTTAACACTTATCGAAAATATGGCAAAATGGTCTGATAACATTGGGTTAAAAACCGTTACCTTATATATTTCAGGAGGAATATTTGTGGCTACATAATCAAGGCAGGTGGAGCTCGTTTGATTTCTAACATTTGTATAAACTTGTGTTCGCTCTCTAGAAGTGATATTTAAATTAAATGAATCAATGATCTCACAAGGTATCTTAGTGGTCAACGAATCATCAAGCAAATTTACATTAAGATCACCACATACCACGATGTAGTCCAATTTATTACTGACTGATATTAATACAGATGTTAAATTTTTAAAGAACACGTTTATATATTCACTAAGGGGTCTGTAGACGCTAAAATTTTTTTATAAACAGATGGAAAAACCACACATGTCTATTGAATATGATTACTTAGAGAAAAATTACTAAGAACTTTATAATTATCTAGACGTCAGCCACTAGAGTACGCTAGCGTCAAAGATAACCTACAAAAAGTTCGCCACGAGTGACATGTTGATTTCGCTTGGTGTGTCAATATAAGTGGTATAAAAGTTATCTTAATTCATCCACCCTACGGACTTCTTTTTCATAAATTTTTTTTTGGTAGGTAGTAGTCCTGCAAGTTATTTTGCACATGACATATCTAATTGTTGTTCCATTTATGAAATATCAAGAATAAAGACTATGCAGACTATGATCTGCACTTGCTCCTCGATTTTTTTATGACTGTATCCTTTTTAATTGAATTTTACAATATTCTTTCATTGCAGGAAGTACAAAAAATGTTGATAAATTACGTCAGAAAGAGTGAAAGGGAAATAATTACTCTCCCGAAGATTTGGTAAGGGTTGTAGAGGAGGTGAAATCAGGAATATGTAACTTTTACCATGTTTCTCAGGTATATAATATATCACTGAACACATTAGTAAGGGGAAGATGATGAACTAAATCTATTTCCTATGGACGACTTACTGCTTTTTTCACTGGAAGTTGAGAAGAGTATGGTTTTGGGACTAATGGAAACGGAAAAGCATGGTTTTGGGCTTTCTAGAAAGATGTGCTAGCTCTGGTCGAAGAATATGTTATTATTAATGGGATTAAAACCTCTTTCAAAAATTCCAGACCAAATAGTGATTGGCTGTCTTTATTTATGAAGCGAAATAATTTGCCTATAAAAAAACCTCAGAGTGTCGAAATTGCTAGAAGAAAGTGTGTGGACCCTTTTGTGATTTATAAATATTTTGACCAAGTAAACGCTACCATTGAGAAACTAGGTTTGAAAAACAAACCACACCTGATATTTAACTGTGATGAGACAGGATTTGCGAAGGATCCATCAAAGACAAAAGTGGTTGGAGGAAGAGGTCTTCCTTCTTCAAAAACTACTAACTCTCCTGGGAGAGAGAACATTTCAGTTCTTCTAACAGTAGCGGCTAATGGCGCCAAGGTCCCACCTTTAATTATTTTCAAAGCTAAAAATATTTGGGACGAGTGGCAGCCAAAAAAAGAAGCATATCCAGGTATTACGCTGCAACGACTAGCGGGTGGATGAAATCAACAATTTTTGAGATTTTTTGAAAAATCATTCTTGCCATCACTTGGCGGTGAAAGACCTGCACTTCTTACTTGCGATGGTCACAAAACCCATGTAAGCCTAAAACTGATAGAGCTAGCGAAGCGAGAGAATGTTATCGGTTCTTATATATTCTCCTGGGTCTGGAATCCCACGCAGGTTGCTATAGTTGAACCGCGTGTGCGATGCTTGGTCGACGATCTCATACAGAGCCATCCAAGTGGAAGCCACAAAGGTGCGACTGGCTCCCTGTTAGTGGTTTTCCTTTAGTGTCTTTTTTTGAGTTTTGTCCATTATCTTAACTGAGCTACACCGTGTTGATGAAGACCAATTAGTCAGAAACACGTGTCCACGGTTTACATTCTTCTGCCATTTGCAATTTTTGCATTTTCCACCTTGCATTTTTTACGCGGCGTGTACCCATTAATTCATATTGTTTTTGTACTATATATACAATTTCGGTGATGAATTGATAATATGATTTTTTCACTTTGGAGACATTAATTTAAAAAAAAACCAATTTTTTTTCAAACTAGAATGTTCAGAACGCAAAAATCTTTTTTTATGTCGCAAATATCTAAAAACCGTTTTTCAGTAAAATGTAACGTAGTAAACTGGTTTAAAATTAAAACAACTGAAAATCGTATATTCTGTACTTTTCGAGTGTATTATTATTTGTGGAGAAATGGAACAGCCAACTTTTGTAGTCACCTGGTATAGTAATGTCAACCCTGGAATTTATGTCGTTTGCCACTACCTCTCAATTTCTAATTATATCCAATACAGTTAAACTTTTTTTAGAGTTCCTCAATCTTACTTCTACTATTTACTCCTTGTTAAAAACAGTTTTCTCGAGAATCTTTACCAAAAGTAATAATAACTTAACGAAGCACCTTAAACAGAGATAAGTAGGTACAATATTTTATTTTGGTCTCAATAATATGTGGTAATATTTTTGGATTTTCAGAAACACCTTATATTTTCACAGAAATAAGTAGAATAATTACAATTCAGCATCTTGCTAATACAATTTATATCTAATCTAGACATGTCGTCGTTTCGTCATTTCTCCACAAATTTAAACTCAAAGGCTTCAAATTCATTACAAATTCAACATTACGTATAACGTTTCACCATTTCAGCTGCTCCAAGCAGTGAAACTGTAAAGGTAACTAATTGGTTTCGTATGCTTGAAATACAGATATCCCATTAAATTGTAGTTTATGGATCCCAAGCACAATAAACCACTAAATAGTATTGACATCAACTCTAATAGAAATTTGCTAATCACAAATCCAAATCGCACAAACCATTGTTTTCGGTCGTTCTCTATCTGCCTCCTCCAATTCTAGCCTACTGAAGAGCAATCTTCGCAAAACCGGGAATAAATAAAACACATATCCGTAGAAATAAAACGTAGGAGAGGATAGAATCGAGTGTTTTTTTATATTTATTGATTTAATGATCGTTGAGTTCGTAAATCTTTCTTAACATTTTATTAATATGAATTTTCATTAGTCTTGACTTATAATTTTTTTTGCATATTTGGACCTGGTTACAGCACAATAATTCTGCGAAATATAATGTAATTGCTTCATAACTAGGGCTGTCAAAAATCTTAAATGGGACAGTGGCGTATGCGAAATCAACTAATACGAGAAACAATAAACTGTTACAATTTATAACAATGAATGTAAAACTTACCCTCTTAACTAGCTTGATAAACTAGCTCTCTTATCACAAACTGGAGATATGTAGCCATTTTGCAGCATCAGGTATGTTTCTATGGTTGTCTCCATGAATGATGTTCGCTTTGGTGAAAATATATTCTTATATTTTGAAAACGACTGTTCGACATCTACTGATGTAATACACGCATACGTAAAATAGTCTTTCAACGCACTTAACGGATCTGGGGCTGCACCATCACATATTTGTCTTAATTTGGTAAAACCGGTGTCTTTATTTAACACACTTGCGAACTTTTCTTTAACGCGCTCATTTGTTGCGTCACCTATAGCGTGTAGCAGTGGATTTACGTCGGCCACTATTTGCAGCGACTCCGCTAACGACAACGGACTGTTTTCTAATTTTTTTTAGGCTCTCATGTAATGGTTTATAGTTTTTCGCAATATTTTTTAAAGCTGTTTCAACGGAAATATCCTCGAATTTTGTCTGGCTTTCCTTAATAGCTGCAGCCTCATCGGGATTGAATTGTAGTATCACAGCTTTTATTTGTTGGAAATATTCAGCATAATTAAAAGCTGCCTGCAACCATGTTCCCCAACGTGTAAGAATCGTTTGTGGTGGTTCAGGAATACCGGTACACTTGCTATGCAATGCACGGAGACGTTTAGGAGATTTAAGAAACACTTTTTTGTACTTGCTATTAATGCATCCACCTCTGGAAAACCTTTTCGAATAGTTTCTGCCACAAGATGTAAAGCATGCACTTTACACGTAACATGTATAAACGTACAACCTTGTTCTTGCAAAGAACGGCCTACCGAACTCATTATTACGACGCCATCAGTCACAAACATCAACACTTGACTTTTTGACAGTTCAAATTTTTCTAACGTCTCCAGCATCACCCTGGTAATTGCTTCGCTAGTACACTGACTTAGTCTTTTGCTAGCTAGTAACAGTGGAACTGCCGGTTTAAGAGGATCCAGTACTCGTACTATAACATTTAAAATAGAATTTTTTCTTACAATCTGTTGTCTCATCAACAGATAACCACAGCCGTGTATTTTTTAATTCACATTTCATCTTATTTACCATATCTACGTGTACAGTTGGTAAATAGTTACATAACGTTGTGCGACTTGGTAAGTTCACCTGGGCATTGTATTTATTCCAGAACTCTCAAAATGGTTGTTTATGTATGTGCAGCTGAACATCACAGGCAATCAGCATTAATAGTAAATCAAACATAAACTGTGTTGTTGAAGGCACGCCATTTTTTTTATTTTTACGGTGTACACTATTTACGTGAAGTCCACAATCGCGCTTATCCCAGCACATCAAATCTTTCTCGCACACTTTACAAAGTATTTTAGCACCATCATAGAATAAATCCGGGAATTCATCTATGAATTCATTTATTTTGTCAGCAAGAGGCCGTTTTCTACCCCTGCGTACATCTGCCATGCTTTATTATTAAATTAATATCAACAATATAGTACAACAAATAAAACAAAAACACAAAAACAGTATGCAATACGCCCAAGTGACTTAACGTGTACACAACTCGAAAGCTAATATTAGACTGGACTGGAGAAAGAGTTTCGCGGTCAAGGTGAATGCCGGCGACATTAAGTACATCTGTACTCTATGACCATGATACACAGAAACGATTTGTAGCTTTATTCATAACTATATAAATTTTGTTGTTGCTGAACTATGGTAAATATATTTATTGGAAATTGATATATTGCCTCTTAATAAGCTACTTATTGTTCTTTACTTCTTTAGTTTTGCTTGTAAATTTATTATTATTATTACTATTACGGGAATTATCATATTTTGTGGCATTTTTCTTATTTTTTGATTTCTCCTTAAGTGTGGACTAAAAAATTTAGGAATAATTCGATAAATATTCCAATTCCCACTTAATTTCATTTAAAACAAAAAAAGTGTGATTATTGAATAGGTACTAAGGCTAATAAATAAAATTAAAATGTGACTTGAACAAAACCCAATAGGTACATACAGTGCGTCCATAAAGTAACGCATAAATTCATTATTAGGTAAATAAACAATATTATTGAAAATTCCCGAAATACGTCGATTTTTGATTTTAATTTACTGTTTTTTCAAATAATAATTTAATATACAGGGTGGCCTACCTTCGAGTAATGATGAGTCCGCATCCTATCGCCAACACCAATCATCATCTAGAGCCCCACTAATTATATTCTAATTCTTTTAAAGCATTGTAATGTGTTTTTTGCGTTTACTTTATTAATTCAGTTTAATAATTACTAATTTTTGTATTACATAATATATATTCTATTAAATATTTTGACATATAATGTTGTGTCATCATTGTCGTTTTCACAGTTAACTTGTTTTCAATAGCTACTTTGCAAATTTTATCGCCAAGATCTGATAATAATTCATAATTTCAATTTTGTTTGCTAATATCTGCTGTTAGAAAAAAGTTATCGAGTTGCGGATTTCACTGATATCTGAGGCGTTTAATTTTATATTTTACTGTGTAAAAATAAACATACTATTCAATTTAAATTTTTTAAGAAATAGCACGATATTTGTTGACATGTCAGATAACGCCCTCTAGCGGCGACGGTAATAATCAAATGAAAATACCATAAGCGCACTCGATAGACAAAGAAAAGCCCTTTGTAACGAGACCAAGTTTATTAAATTCCGTTAACTCTAATCGGAGTAATCGACATTTAAAAAATATTTTTTGACAGCTCCCCACCACTTCATTTTGAAGATAGAAAAAAAATTGTAAAACTATTAAGATTCGAAATTCTCCCAGGATTACGATGCATATATTTTTTATGCCATTTCATTGGGCAAAATATGGAGAAAACCCTAATTTTCTTTTTGGTCATGGCTGTTACTTGTGCGATGATTAGTTTCTGAGATATGGCCGGGTCCATTTTTAGTTGCCGGTACATCATGTAAATCAGCTATTTACATCTAAAGAATAATTCTTTATATTTTTAGTTACTTTTACGTTAGTCTAAACAGGGTTAAACTAGTTGCAAAACTTATAACGTGAGAATTAGCCAAGTAAAAGAACAGTATTCTCTAATTATTTAACTTCATTATTTATTAATATTTGAAAAACTGCTGGAAATAGAAATCGCAGCAGTAATAAAAGTCGCAAATGACATAAAACATTGGAACTTGTGACACGTAATTATCAGATTACTAATAGAACTAAAACTTAAGATAAAATTGCAATTTGAATCCTACTGGTAAATTAACAACCTCAATTTAAATATCAACATTCTGACTTTATGTCGCAGGATCCTAGGGACAAAATGCAATAGTAATCAACTTCGATGCTCCTTGGAGACTATTTGCAATGCAATGCACTTAGAGTTACCCACTCTTCTGCGATACACAAGCTATATAATATATTCACATGACCAGTAAAGTCACTCTCAATGTACATTGGCATAAACTAAATATTTTATATTTTATGAAAATTTCTCATGTGATAAATTCTATAATAAATTAGAACTGTGTTGTACCAATCAAGTCTAGTGCTGGGCATAATCGAATGATTTCAATAATTGAATAACAGCTATTCGAATGCATTTAATAATCGAATGATCATTCAAATTATGGTTAGAGTTCGAGAAGTGGGAAAATTTACATCAATAGCTTGGCTCTGCGACATTTATAATTCATAATCATAAATAATCGACTTGCCTGAGTGCACTAGTACTTGCATCGTATCCCATCGCTTCATTCATGTATTTGAATGATGAGCTGCTGAAACGAATGACGATTGTTCAATTGGCAGTCGTCGGCACCACTATTCGAGAACTAAATCAGTCGATTTTTCATGACAAGGGTATTCGAGATATCTCGAATATTTAAATTTTTATTCGAATTATCCCAGCACTAATCAAATCATCTTTTCAGTATTATTATTATTACGGAGTGTTCCAGATTCAACAGGTAACATAGATGTTGTAAATATGAAATAAAAAACATGACTGTAGAGTTACACTCTCATCTTCGTCGAATGCAAATGCTGTGTTAACATAACATTGTTACACCAATGGCCAGTCCAGAATGAAAAATAGCATTTTTTCATTGTGGCCTCTTAGTGGTTTTTTTTACAGAAAATGGTATATTTCAGATTTATCTCTTTTTACACAGTTGCTTTTCGTATATATTTTGAAATTTTTTTGACGTCAGGTCTAACCGGAACTGACGTCATAGATTTTTTTAAATGGCAATCCAAAGTTTTTTCTCAGTATTCTGTTAAATGTTAAAATTCTATATTCTTCCATTTTTTGAAATTTAAAATCGGTTAAGAAACAACAGAGGCAATTGTTTTATTTTCCCTAGTTGGCCATGAACTGTGAAAGTGCGATAAATTGTTTATCAATTATCAATTATTGGAAGTTGTTAAGTAGGCTATGAAATTTGTTTTAAATATAAAATATGTGTAATCACTGTGATCTAATTGTAATTATGCAATTTAACATTTTTCAAAGAAAAATGCGAAAAGAAGTAGTTCAAGCATTCAATAATATTCTTTTTTCTATTATTTTTAAACAGCATTTTTATACCTTTATTATGACAAACTTTGTTTTGATATTTCTGGGAGCATTGGTAGGGAAATACATATTTATGGATTTAGGAGCATCCTTTTAACAATTAAATTTATCTAGTTGGCCTGAAACATCGGAGGTTTTGAAAATAGTGTGGTAAATGTACATTAGATATTATCAGGTAGGCCATGAAATATGTTTTGAAAACAAAACACGATAAGCATTTGAGACGCGATTTGACATTTATTAGTTATTATTCTAATTCTGTTATTTTTAAAACCGTCACCAGGTATAAGGCGCCAGGTATAAGTTAGACACTGAGGTAGTGATTTCTAATTGTTTAATTGTGATTGTAGTTAAGTCCTTCAGTACGTTATTGTTGTGAATTATTAATCAGTTAACAAAATAGTGAGTAAGTATTACCTGGACTTTCAATCAACAAATCTATTAGTAGGAGAGCCAGTGACATTTTTCGGTGATGATTTAGTTAAAGCCTATTCTTTGAGAGGATGTTGAGAGGGACATAACTAAGTGTCATCCGCGAGGATTAACCCGGATTCCAGTCATAAGGGGGTGGCAGAACGCCCCCAACGTGTAAGAAAAACTGCATCTTTTTATTATTTAGTTAAGGCTGAAATTTTCTACAGTAGTCCTCTGATAGCCCACAATCATCGATATAATATTTGCAGAACGATTGGCCAGTCATAAGGGGGTGGCAGATCACCCCCAACATGTCGTGTGAGCGATGAACTTTTTATTATTTAGTTAAGCTTCATCTTTTAGTAAGTTGTTGTGACAACTATTTCAAGTATAAATGCCAATTTGCAGAACAAAATGGCGGCATTAACATCCTGGCAGAACGATTTGAATATGTAAAAATTTTTTACTTTCAACCGCATATATTTTTGGAAATATGCAACATACGAGAAAGTTGTATTATTATTTTTTGTGGGAAATTTACTCTACAAAAAAGATCTTTTGACATTTTCGTTTAGTTTCTGAGATATACTGAAAATTAAAAAAATTTGCAAAAATTGTTTACGTTCAGACGCAAATATCTTTGGAACTATGCTAGATGCGAGAATACGACTTGAAACACTTTTTGTAGGAAATTTAATTCTCTATAAAAATAGTCTCTTGACATTTTCGTATATCTCCTTTAGTTTCTGAGATATACAGAAAATAAAGACTTTTCTTTCCATTGCCGACAAACCGTTGGAGACGTACTAATTAATATTTCCCTAAAACCATGTTTTTTTATTCCTACAAGTTCAGAAACGTCGAAAAATGTCATTTTTAGCAATAGTGAAATTGAGCCCTATACCATTATACATTTTTCAACGCAGTCATGCGATGAAATGTTAAGGACAAGTCACCTTAGCCAAATTCTTTCCGATTATTTTTGAATCATCCGATTTTTTATATATTTCTGTACCCATTGAAAGAAAGTTCAATGATTTTTTTTTTCAGATGCTTCTATTGTTGCGTTCTCGAACTCGAAAAAAATTTCTTCGTTGCAATTGCGTTATCTGATTTTCATAATGATACTGATTTCAGAAAAATATAATCAGTGCCTATTGAGAACCCCAAAATATGATGAATATTATTGTAATTGTATTACTATAATAATTAAAAAAAACCCGATTGCCATGAAAAAATTTATGAAAATTTTTTTGGAAAAAATCGAAATTATTGAAGTTCCACGATCTCGATAGATAAAAAACATTGTAAATGTATGTTGGATCATTAATATCTTTTTTTGATCATATCAAAAATGTTCCAAAAAAAGGAAATACACGAAATAATTGGCTGGAGTAACGAAATCAAGGCGTGCATACAGGGTATTCAAATAGTTCTGCCAGGGTGTTAAAACCGCCATTTTGTTCTGTCAATTGGCATTTACACTTGAAACTTGAAATAACTGCGATAATAACTATCTTGAGCACCAGAATGCCCTTCCTCACGAATGTTCTATTCATGAGGAAAATTTCTTATTTTCAGTATATCTCAGAAAGTAAAGGAGATACGTGAAAATTTCAAGAGACTATTTTTGTAGAGAATTAAATTTCCTACAAAAAGTGTTTCAAGTCGTATTCTCGCATCTAGCATAGTACCAAAGATATTTGCGTCTGAACGTAAAAAATTTTTGCAAATTTTTTTTATTTTCAGTATATCTCAGAAACTAAAGGAGATACACGAAAATGTCAAAAACCTTTTTTGTAGAGAATTAAATTTTCCACAAAAAACAATTATACAACTTCCTCGTATGTTGCATAGTTCCAAAGATATATGCGGCTGAAAGTAAAAAATGTTTACAAATTCAAATCGTTCTGCCAGGGTGTTAATGCCGCCATTTTGTTCTGCAAATTGGCATTTACACTTGAAATAGTTGTCACAACAACATACTAAAAGATGAAGCTTAACTAAATGATAAAAAGTTCATCGTTCACACGACACATGTTGGGGGTGATCTGCCACCCCCCTTATGACTGGCCAATCGTTCTGCAAATATTATATCGATGATTGTGAGCTCTCAGAGGACTACTGGAGACAATTTCAGCCTTAACTAAATAATAAAAAGATGCAGTTTTTTTTACACGTTGGGGGTGTTCTGCCACCCCCTTATGACTGGAATCCGGGTTAATCCTCACGGAGGACACTTAGTTATGCCCCTCTCAACATCCTCTCAAAAAATAGGCCTTAACTAAATCATCACCGAAAAATGTCACTGGCTCTTAGATTATATGGTTTGTGGTTTTTGTGTGGATAGCAAACACGTGACAATCGTTTACTATTGAAATCATCGATTGTAATAATTATTACAACAATAATATCAATTTTCGTTAGTATTTGATAATAAACTTAAGTAAAGCTGATTCTTTAGAGGTATTTGTGGCAAACATTGACAACTTATTTCTGGTTTTCCTTGAGATTTTGCTAGCTGTTTGAATCTACTTGGACGAAAGTGCACACTGGCAACTTCACTCAAATTAAGATTCAGACAATATGTTTTAAAATAGTAATCTATCGGTGTAGACTGCGATTAATGGTGGTACAGTTTCGAGTAAGTTCCTCGGCGTCCACAAGTGAAAAGGATATTTGTATATCGAATACTTGAATACTTTCAAAAGCATTCGATTCATAAGTAGATTAAATTAATTATCAGCTACAGCTACATAAATTAAGAACACAGGGCCCAACACAGATCTTTGTAGCACATCTGAATCATAGAAAATGAATCGATGTGAGGTAGCGCGAAAGGCACATTCTCACTAAACATTTTTAAAATTCGTCAAACTAGTGTTACGTGTAAAACTCAAATTGTTATTTTCATAGCATATATGAATAAGAACAGTGGAAGGAATAGTGTAAGTAAAGTATGTTTGTATTTTGTATATATGTATTAATAGAAATTATTGATTTGACAAAGAGGTATTTTATGAAATTTCACAAATTATATAGGTAAACCGAAATTATTTACATTCGTAGAAATATATAAATATAGGGCCCCAATGACAGCATAATAATTTTTGTGAGATAGATAGAAATGGTTGGAAATAACGATTTGCTTATATGAAAACAAATGATTCAGAAGTTCAGATAAAGCGATTACCAATAATTACTTTTTTTTTCATTTGATTAATAACTACGATTAGGCTATCAGAGATAAAACACACGAATTCCCTTAGACGGACTAGAGAGGGATAGGTGATTATTTGATTGCTATTACTCAAATGTAAAAATTGAGTCCTTGAAATGTTTTTCCTAAAAGTGTATATTGTTTGGTGCGTCGCAGTCGGTATATTGCAAAACTAAAAATTGATTAATTTTACAGTGTTACAATGCAACACCCCCCGTCCGATTGCTGACATAACACAATTAGCTGGGGGTTGTACTTATTGACCGGTAGCTCAGTTAGCAGGTCGTGAATAAGAGCTTAGATTGATTTGAGTTCTCACCAAAATCTAGGCTGGGCGCCAGGACTTTTGAAAGTACCAAATAATGAAAAGTTTACTTTAAAAGGTAAAGATAACGTTAATACTTGAATTCTGTTGGGAAGGAAGTCGAATAAAAATATATTATTCAATTAAAAGTATAATCAACTTGTAAGAATATATATAAAAATTTACAAAGGCTAAGATGGCCTCTCTTTTAGTTACAAAAAAAACCTATAGTTTTGGTTGAAGACCAAGAAATAAACAAAAAAGTGACTGATCTCTTACAAAGATTCTTCTGACCAAATATAACTGTTCACAGGGAACGAAGATCTTACGTGACTTCAAATGGGTTAGTCCAGCGAAAAATCAGTACTGCAGTTACCCTTGAAAAAAAATGCCAGTTGTATAAAATATCGTTTTTCTCCTCCACGCAGTATATAATGATCAGTTCGATCCATCGGTTATCCTCTTCTCTTGGTCCAGGTATTTACATAAAAAAGGGGAGAGGTTTGTGAGGTCAGTATTATCGGCAAAATAAAGTAAAAAGCTGTGAAGTTTGAATTGTCCAGCTACGTAGACAAAATATTAGAGTCAATACAAATTTACTGAGTAAATTGCAAACTAAACAAACTAGGATCGGTATCCCACAATATCTTAGGAAGTTGAAGACTTCAACTAACTTAAGTATCAATAAAAGTTACGTTAAATAGAAAAATTACTAGTCCAACAAATAAACTAGGTGTAGCTATGATAATAAACAAAGTGAAATACGTATTCACTATATTTTAATATATTTTTTACTAAAAGAAGGTAATCTTCAATAAAATAGAATTTAGAATGTTTGTATACAGACAGAAAACTAGAAAGATAACGTAAATAAATATTTGCTAAATATAAAACAATACGATAATTTTAAAATTAAAGGTAAAATTAAATTAAATTATTAGTTCCTCGTAGAGAGGTAATAATGGACTCCAGATAAAGTTAAATAAAGATATATAGCTTGACTATATGTTTACTGCAGATAATCAAAAGTTAATCAATTGCCAGATAACTAGGCAGATATCTTTGCCAGAGAACTAGGCAAGGCTCCACTAGAGCAGCGTTCCTGACTAAATACTAAGTAAACGTTCAAGTAAGCACTCGATATTTTACATTTAGAAAATCCTTACGTTACTGAGGTCTGGTTGGTAAATATATGAACTGGTATAAAATGATCCACCACAAAACAAATGCAACACATTAGGTAATTCTCACAAAGGTTATAAACAAATAGGTTTAGTCAAAAAGGGGTACCAATCTCCAAATGTCACTAGTCACCGCATTTACAGATTTACCAACGTAGCCAAGTGATCTAAAACATCACCAGACAAAGACAGAAAATAACTACGATACAAAAATGGCGACATTCGTTGCCAACATGGCACGATAAATCGATACTAATCAATATTAATGATCGCTGTTTCAAAGAACAACCAGGGTGAACTGATCACCGAAAAGCAAATTAGCCCAAGGCGTAAATTAAGATATATACGGTACAACATTATTATGAAAATTACCTCAAAGGTATGTTAAATCAATATAGCAACTTTTTAAATAATGGTGACCATAAAATTACACGATAATACCAAAAAACATATAAATTTTACCAGACTGCTGAACTAGAGATGTTGTCTTCAGAACGCTACACTAGTAAGAAGAAAGTAGCACCGTAATATTCTGCTACCTAAATTCGATTATAGTTTGGAAAGAGACAAACATTTCAAAGTACAGTATGAGCAATAAAGACAAATAGATATAAGTGCAAAAAGCTACCAAACCAATTGTTCTAGTAGAAATCATTGGCGCCATCTGGACTAGACTGGCAGAAACAATTTTTCGCGGAACACAACAAACTGGAATGAAAGGCTTGCAATTTTGTTACAACAATCGTTTGGATTCTTTGTTACTAAATCAAAGTGTATGGATTTTACAGAGGAGGAACTTTCCAAAATTCATTAAATATTAAATTATATAGAATTTTTTTAGTTTTAAAAGATTCAATACTTTCATGGAATAAAACATATTCAAAAAAACATGTTCGTTTCAGTAATTTCCTGCAGTATGTCCAGTCGATAAAAAGTGTATAAATAAATAAACATTCCGCAAATGAATATTTAATTTATTTAATGCAAAATAAACAAAAATTGTACTAAAAACAAAATTAGAAAATTACTATAATCTCGATGGGCCATTAGAGTTATGCAAATAGGGTTTTATGTTACACCGAAAAAACCTCTGGTTATAAATTTGAATTAATATGTCTCAGTGGTGCCTCAATTGCTGTGTTATGAAGTGGAATTTACTTACTTTTTATATTTTTATTATACCATGTTTCCGTCTCCTAAACGCTTCCTTTTACCGTATCATTTAATACCCATTTGTAAAGTAAAAACATCTAGCGGAATCGGCACAATATCCTATTGATTTTATCTTTATATGCAGCAGCACTGATATTTGGTTTAATAGAATTTGTTCAGTACTGTTTTATTTTCTGAATTTGCCAGCAATGAATTACGCAGGGTGGGTAAGCAGGTAATGGACACATTTTCAGTTAAAGTAACTTTTGGGTTATTTCTAAAGAAAATTAAATAAATCAATGAAATAGAAGTTTTATTTAGCAGCATTTTACAGATGGAAGAGTGAGTTAGTCGTACTAATGCAAATGAACATTTTAACATGAATCAATAGTTGCAAGGTAACAAATTAATTTACTATTTTCACAAAACTGTAATGGACAACACTGCGCATTAGGGTGAATTTTTTAAATGTCCGTCAATGGATCTGTTGTTTTCATTTCATTTGCGAAACTACGATTTTCAAATAACCCTATAAGAATAAATCAAGTAGAGCTAAATCCGGACTTCTAGGTGGTCACCAAAAATTACCAAGACGAGAAGTTAAATGTACAGAAAGCATTCTTTTGAATAGGCTCATATATCATACAAGATGGAAAACTGCGCCATCTAACTTCTCTGCAACAATCTGTCAATGACGAACCAATGATAGAAGGTGAGCCTCTATAGAAAGTAAAAGAGGAACAGTGAGGAATACTGCTTTTTGTCTTATGCATTATTTTCAAAAAACTGAATTTTTTATAACCGCTACACGAGGCCACGCATTATCATCCACATAAACAGGATGGGGCAATAGTGCGTCGGACTTCGATATCTCGACTTCTACGATAGCTATAAATTAAAAAAAAAGTAAACTAGATAAAAAGGTCTATAATAAGAAACTATTTTCGAATACACAGGACGAGCCAAGACGAAATTACAGGATCAAGTGCCTTTTTTTAAATGAAATGCTATGTATATCAGTACAATTTTTTGGAGTCTTTTTCTAGACTGTGTTCATTTCTATATTATAATTGACTATCTCCCAACCACTTGGATGTAATGAATTTTTTTGTTAAAATAATGCCATCTGCAGATGCATATTGAAAAAATCACCAAAGTCACAATTATGGGTTTTAAGAAAAACATATGTGAGTACTAGTTACGAAACACTTAATTAATGTTATTGAATCATTAATACTTCCTAAAAATATACAGGGTGGCCAAACATTATTTTTCAATTAAGAACTTTTTAAACTGAATTTTCTCAATTTTTTCAAATGGAACATCTCTATATTTTTCAACGATGTAATGTAGAATTGAAAAACGAAACTTTCTTGTAAGTACTTTCCTACGGTTGATTGCAACCATTTTCGTTTTATTGACCAATAAGTACAAAATTCAAGAATAAACTTAGAAAATAAAAGTTTCTTCCAATAATTCATTAGAAAAAAATTATAATAAGTGCTCCACATGTTGCCCATTTTGATTGACTCACGTCTCTATGTGCTTTTGGAATGATGTTTTTACTGTTCCTAAAATTGCCTGTGTGATAGATCTAATAGCAGCTATTATCCTTTCGTTCATATTTTGTACTGTTGTTGGTGTGTCTTTATAATCTTCTTCACGTATCCCCATTTTTGTAAGATCTGGGAGTCTAGCAGGCCATTTAGTGGGTCCATTTCTTCCATTCTATTGATATGGGTAGGTATTACTGAAGTGGTCTCCAACTGCACTTAAATAATGTGGTGGAGCATCATCTTGCTGAAACCACATTCTATTTCGAATCATTTCAGGAAGACTTACCAATAATTGTGGCAAATAGTTTTCCAGAAAATGAAGATAAATAGTTCCAGTCAATGTACCATCAAAGAAATGTGGCTCTATTACATGTTGTCCAATAATTCCTCCCCAAACGTTTATAGACCATATGTGCCGGTTATCAACTTGCCTATAAAAGTGAGGAATTGTGACTGGTAATTTTTTCAATATGCATCTACAGATGGCATTATTTCAACAAAAAATTTCATTACATCCAAGTGGTTGGAAAATAGTCAATAATAATATAGGAATGAATAGAGTCTAGAAACAGGCTTCAAAAAATGTACTGATATACATAGCATTCCATTTAAAAAAAGGCAATTGATCCTGTAATTCTGTCTTGGCTCGCCTTGTTCATTCGAAAATAATTTCCGGTTATAGACTTTTTCATCTAGTTTTTAATTTCTGGCTATCGTAGAACTCATAATATCGAAGTCCGACGCACTATTGCCCCACCCTGTATAAATCCATTACCAATTTCATTTGCAAACAGGAATATTTTCTTACAAAACCTCAAGATACCGGATATCGTGCAACATTTACTGACAGATTGACGAATATTGAAAGTCGTTCCACCATCAAAATAAATTACACCACATATTGTCACCGAACCTCCTCCATAAGAAATTCGATCGAATGAACAATTTTCCTCGTATCTTTCTCCAACTCTTCGCCAAACAGGAGCTTGGTTATTATCTGGATGTAAAGCGACTTCAGACTTGGGACTATTCTTGCAAACCACAATTCACGTCAGACAGACGAGTTCTTCTGTGGTCTCTTGTTAGTTTGGGCTACCCATTAGTGCGCCGAGCATTTAAATACGTTTTATGTAATCGATTTTGAATTGTAAGTTTCTGGTACTTTGTTTTTGAGTTTTGTTGAATTAATAGCTCGTTTATTAAGAGTTTTGCGTATCTATTCTGGCTGTTGTTTTTCTTGTGTGGCCTCCTCCATTAGTATATTATGCCGATCCTATGTTTTGAAACTTTCACTATATCCTCGAAACAACACTTTGATTTCTGTAGCCTTTGAGCTATATTTCTCTCTGATTAGCCGAATTCCAGTATACCAATTATTCTATAAGGCATAGATTCATTAACTGTAACCATTTAAACGGTAATTATTGCCATCATGATGTAACATAACATTACATTTTTGTTTCAAAGCCTCCTACACTACATAGTTTAAAATACCACATATTAAAAAGACGGCAAAAAATGCAGGGTTTTGGAAAAGTGGTTATTATGCGGTGATTCTAGGCCATTTCCCCATGTAATTTCTTATGGGACTATGTCGAAAATTGTTATGGTCCCGGTGGGGCGTGGCTAGGTACCGAAACATACCGGTACACAGCGGGATGTATCGAACAGGTACATAATGCAGCAAAACAGCTGTTCAAGTTGATCAACTCTAACTGCTTGACCTACTCGAACGACTGTTTGCTGCATTATGTGCTTGTTCGGTAAGTCCCCGTTTGTGCCGGTATGTGCCGGCCTGTCTCGGTATGTCCCGGTACCTAGCCACGCCCCTCCAAAAAAATAAAAATGCTCGACGTAGTCGCAAGGAATTATATGCATACATGGCCTAGAATCGGCGTTATGCTTAGAAAAAACAGAATGATTTTAATACTGAAGTAGATAGAGTAAATTTTTAAAAACTAATTTTTGTAGTGTAAGATGTGCACTTTTTAATTGCATTACGGTTAAATCGATTACTCGTCATTTCAGGTCACCTGTCAAGTTGAACTGAAAAAAAACGTCGTTATGTTTCACAATGCATAAATTTTTTAAGAAAGTAGATAAAATACAACGTAATAGTTTACAATCAAAACTTTGAAAAAATCGTCAAATCGATAAAACTGTCTAAAAATTACGGTTCAGACTCACTATAATTTTAAATGAGTCATTTAAAATTGCTAGCAGTATACGAAAATATGCAAACCTATTGAAATGATCATTAAAATGTAAAATTCCGGACGCTAAGAAGCATCGAAGATTTGAAAACGTTTGCTTAATATCCATAAGTATATTTTTTCAGCTATGATGCGAGAAGAGCCATTATATGCAAATAATACTCTAATATCATTTTTAACGTGTTCCGTTCCGGTAACGTATTACTCTGATATTTTTTTAAAGGAAGGAACGACTCTTAAAATAACATGAACATCATTTGAAGTGGAAACGACACCTTATTACCATTTTATTTCAATCATATTTATTTGAAATACGTGATTTCCATGAAGGGCATGGGCGCGTACGGCTTCTGAGTTAATATAAGTGTTGAATAAATTGGATATATGTGTAACTGGGTGATGCTTCTCTTATAAGCGCTACAAACGGAGTTTGAATCGCGATAATAATTTTATTTTATATATGGATCATTTGTCAAGGCTGAATATTAGTATCATCAATAAATCTCTTTAAGTTAGGCGATGTAAACAATGTTATTAATAACAGACCACAGAGACATCTGTGATGTCGGTCGGATAGTAGCATTAAGACCATACGAGAAGTTCCATACCTCACACCACTACCCAATTTACCTTAGTATATGACTAGCAGGTTGGCCACTATCATTTGTCTGTTCCATAATCTATGGCATACTGAGGAGAACAAATAAGTTCGAAACCGGTCTATGTCTGGTTAGGAATTGACAAATGATATTGGCTATCGATCTATCATGATTTGAAGGTGTAATCCAATGCAGGTCGGGGTATTATAACGCAGGGGTTTCCCTCGCTATTTTGGGTTACCTTTATTTTAGTTCTCCAATGAAACAATAAAAAAATTAAGAATACATATATTTATGGATTAATATACAAAGCAAAAGGCTCCTTCAGGAGTGGTTAACAAGTAATAAACCTACGATAATTTAAAACTAGAACACCGAAATCATAGTTCCATTCACTTACAGTTTTATTTTTTCTTAAAGGGCGCCACCCGCCTTTCTGTATTGTTCACCTATGTGTATATGCTCTAAAAAAAGTTACAAATCACTAATGCCGTCGAAAGGGGGAAAGAACGGCTTTTCTTCACTAAAATGTATCACACAGCTCAGTCTCAAGTTAAAAAAAGTCTAGGGGGCTTTTTCCCACTCTAGGTCAGTGGACAGGCATATCAGCTCATTCACACAGATTGAATTGCAAAGTTACAGCTCACACTCAGAATGGAAGCTGGTGTTTTAATCATTAATAGGTACCTATTATAGCAATAATTAGAAAGGATCCTACCTTCTCACTTATCTTTCCTTTGTCACATACGTAGTAACTACTTTACCAGAACAGCTTAAACAGGCCAAATTGTGAACGAAATTTTCAGCAACGTACGCTCTCACTCGCTCAAAGGCTAACTTAAGTCTCTTCAACGCAGAAAAGATAACGTAGAACAAGACGTACCAGACCATAAACCACACATCTGCTCTCTGCCGTGGCTTGGCGGAGAGTCCCCGCGTCTCAGTTCAAGCGTTCCCACATAGCGGTGTTCGCGCGGGCGCACTCAAGGTCCAGCGGCGCACCAATTATCAAAGATTTACAAATTCGTAAAGTCGGTTCTAGAATTTTTAAGGTTTACCTCAAACCAAACTATGCAATTAGCATTAAATAAAACGTAAGTTAATTGTTTCTAAAAATGGACCGTTACAATATTTGCCCGCTGAGTAGTTGTTTCGTTCAAATCATTTTTAATAACAGTAGTTTAGTCCACCTGGGCGAGAAGTCGCCGCTTTCGGTATTTGCATAGCAAGTCGCTATCCGCCACAGAGACATCTATGATGTCGGTCGGATAGTAGCATTTAGACCATACGAGAAGTTTCATACCTCTCACCACTACTCAATAACAGACCAATTTCTGGGTTATGTTCTATTGCTAAAGTGTTTGAATCACTAGTAACAAGTAAATTATGCCCTGAAATTGAAAAAAAAAATAGTTCCGGAACAGCATGGTTATCTAACAGGAAAGTCAACTTGTTCAAATGTTGCCACATCTAGTAATCATATTACCGAAGCTATTGAAGAGGGATGCAGCTAGATTCTATTTACACTGATTTTAAAAAAGCGTTCGATCTGGTGGGCCACACCATCCTGTTACAAAAATGCAAAGAGATAGGTCTTGGTGGATTCCACTTCAGTGGCTTGCTTAAGTCTGATAGGACTATTGTAGTCAAAATAGAGAATTATGGTTCAATTCCATTTTGCCAAAAATCTGGCGTCCCTCAAGGTTCTAACTTAGGTGCACTCATATTTTTAATATTCATAGATGATATATTATTAGAATTAGAATGCAAAACACTATTCGCCCATAATTTAAAAATTTATTCCGATTGTCAAATACTGCAAAAAAGATTTAAATAAGACCTAGTGTGTAAATAATAAAATGGAATTAAATATAAATAAATGTAAAACGTTAACTTTTTCCAAGAAGAAGTCTTCAATATTATTTAATTATTAATTATTTTGCAGACGATACTGTCATATATTATAAAGACATAGATTGGATTAGATTAAAGCAGAAGGTAGAAACAAATTTTACACTTATTAAAAAATGGTTTAACAGTAAGGTACTTACCATAAACTATGATAAAACTTTTTTCTCCCTTTTTCCTCATATAAAAAGAATTTGCCAGCGTATAATACACTAGAGATCAACGAGGATGGTCAAATATTACACATAAATTCAACAAATAGTGTTAAATATTTAGGAACATTTATAGATTGTTATTTAAAATGGGATGTTCATACAGAATACATAACAAGTAAACTTAGATCTATTATATATTTATTTTACAAACTCAAAAATATTCTGGAAACACACGATCTCAAAACATTATATCATGCCTTAGTTAATCCGCACTTATCTTATGCTATAATAGGATGGGGAGGATTACTAAAAACTCACTTAAAATCTGTGGAGATATTACAGAAAAGATTTTCTAAAATAATTTTAAAGAAAAATGTTATGTATCCCACAAATCGATTACTAGATGAAATCGAAATTTTTGATATAAGACAAAACTATTTTTATAATGTCTGCATTTATATGCACAAAAATAGGCATTTGTTACAATTACCAGCTCACGGATACAGTACAAGACAAAAGTCACATAATTTTTCCATTGAATTTACGAAACAAACGATAGGGCAAAGAAACAAATTTTTTGGGTCCCAAGATTTTTAGCTCATTACCATCTGAACTAAGATTAATAAACTCGTTAAATAAATTTAAAAAAGAATGTAAGAGATATTTACTACTGCAAAACCGAGAAGATATTTATTCTATAATTGATTTAAAAAACAACTAAATCAAAAATTGTCCTCTAACAGAGATATCATTTTCATTATTAATATTGGTATTAAATCATTATTACTGATTTTGGCAAATATTAAATAGAGTCAATAAAACCAACTCAGATTGTTACAGGGATATCTACAGTATATGACCTATCTAGCTAGATATTATATGTGTGTATAAGAGTATGTAAGCATGTATGTAGTATTATTGTATATGTTTTGTAAGCATGTGTGTATGTGTGCTTATGTATATGTATATATTGTATAAATATGGGAGTATATATAGATGTGTGTATGTATCTACATGTGTATATATATGTGAATATACACATGCATGTATATATGTATTTATAGATGTTAAGTTTGGCGCTTATTGAGCCTTTTTATATACTAAGCAGTATTTATAAGTTACAATATTGTTTATTCCAGTTGTGATATTTTCCTATATTATTACTCATTACAATTGCTGTTATAGATATGTTCATCCCACGCTCAAATATCTTAGGATATTTTGTGGTGTATTATGTTTATTTATGTAGTATACTTCTTCTTGTTTTTAATCCGAAATTGTATATTATTGTATGAAATACACATTATTATTATTATTATCATTATGATATAGATGGAGTGGATTTTGCTCGTGTAAATTCTATAGACGATTTAGGAGTGAGATTTACTCGCGATTTTAGCTTTAACCTACATGTTGATAAAAAAATAAAAAAAGCATATAAGATGTGTGTATTTATCCGTAGGCACTGTGCCGATTTTAAAGATATAAATGCAATTTTAATATCATATAGATTATTAGCAGTTAGTGGTTTGGAATAATTTTCAATAATCTGGAATCCAAAATACAGGAATAATATAAATGGGATTGAGATTTTACAAAATAAATTTGTCAAGTTTATTTTTTATAAACTAAATATTAACTATAATGAGCTTAACTACGATATAATTGGCTTAGATTCACTGAAAAACGAAGATTTATAAAAAAGATAACTTTTTCTTTCAAGATCATAAACAACATGTATAAAGTACCAGAATTATGGGATATATCGAACATCATAACACAACATATGGGCAACATTCAATGAAGCATCGTTTACGCCAAAGTATAAATTATACATATATCCATAGACTTATAAAAATTAAAGACACCAATATACCATATCAATCTAACTACGACTGTGTCCGGACAACCAGCAAAATGCCGTTTTTGGTTCCTCTCCTTTCGTGTCATTTGTTTCGTATTTACCTCACTCTCTCTCGATTCAGGGTCGATGAACTTGCTAATAAGAAATTTTAGCGTATGTCGTCTCTCGCTTCGTAATCGTCGCCACTCGCCTGCCGCCGCCATTAAATTTGTTTGATTGTTTACAGTTAAAGTGTTTATAAGAGAATCGAGTTTTTAAATATAATTTTTTGTGATTTTATGTAATTAATATCTTTTCACGTTAGTTATAGATTTAAAAGACAATTGTGGTATATATTGGATTGTGCCAAGGACCAATTTTATTCTTCGTCATGACTCATACATATTATGTATTTTTCTATTTTTTTTATCATTAATATGGTGCCTTTTTATTATAAACAATTTAAGTTTATAAACTCTTTTATTACCCACGCACAAAAATATTAATTTTTGATATTTACAGTGGTGTATTTATGTTTATAATAAACAGTTATAAACGTATTGTATTTTTTTTTAATAAAATAAACGTTATTATAATGTAACATGTAACCCTCCCCTTCCCTGGTTCTCCATTTTTTTGATAATTTTTTTCATATCTTAAACCATGGGAGATACGATAAAAGTTTATACGAATAATTTTGTAGGGAATTAAATTCCTATAGTAATCAAATGCCCAAACTTTGCGCCTCAGAAACTGCAATTTTCCTTATTGGAATCTGATATTAAATTTATAAAAAGCAAAAGTAAAAAAAAGTGGCTGGGTCGAGGAACTGAACCCGGGACCTTGAATCCAAAACAAAAACCCTAGCACATTATCCATCAGCTCCTACTTGTTGTTAGAAATAAACTTGTTATATATAATAAAGTTTTATTTCTTCCAGTGCATTGACCGAGAATCGAGAGAGTGATAAAACTAACCCTGAAGTAATACAATAGAAAGAGATCAGCAAAATAAATGTGTCGTGGATATGTTTCGGACACCATTAATCCATTGTCAGTTGATCTATATATCCGAGGTCTGTGCATATATCTAATGATATTGACATATTTAACATTACATGTGAGCAGTTAAACAAATGTTGTAAATGCGATTTGCAGTTCTAGATTGGCATTTCCTTATTTATTTCTATACAAAAATTTCTTCAATTAAAATAGTGTAAAATTTTTTGGCACACTAGTTTTAATATGATTTTTAAGGTTAGTTAATAAAATAATTTACATCAATTTTGGTTTGTAACCTGTTATGTATTGAGTAAATAAATAAATAAATAATTGCAGCGATTTTTAAACATGAAAGGTAACATATTTTATATGAATAGGTCACGAGGTGAACTTATTTTCTTCAGAAAACACCGAGGTCCAACGACGGTACCTTAAAATGAATCCAAGGACTCACAGGGCATTTCAAAAATAATAAATTCATCCTCTGCTGTTTTTTTATGTTTGTATTCATTAAACCTGAGCAGAATATCCAATTAAAAACACGCTAAACTGTGTCTAGTTTAAGGTACATTTTAAACTCATTGGGTTGGATCCAGTGGTATTTTTATAAAGATAAATCGCCAAGGATGGATCTAAATTAGCATTATTTGTGAGGATGTTCTTTGGGTATGCTCGGTGTGGCTTAGTGGACCACTAACCTAATTACAAGTCCTAACAAGCAAAGTTTGGACAGTCACTGTTGGTGTAAATTGTAGGAAGCAGTGTTTACATGAAGGGAATTAGAATAAGAAACTATTTACTTTTCAGTTCGTTGATTTTAAATCTTAATTCTTCGTTATATTTACGCAAGACGGCCAATCAATTCCTGCAATTTGTGTGGAATAAATAATAAATATAAAAACATAAGGAGAGAAAAGGCAAATTTTGAGTTTTCCAATCGAATATTTTTAATGAAAATTCTCACGTGAGAACATTTGCATATTTCTATATTTTCTTCTGAGAAACGGCTCCTTTGTTGCATATAATAACATTTGAGTCTTTTGTTTTCGAGTTATACACAAAAGTTCGATTTTTCGACTTTAGACACGTCAATATCTTGTTGTTGATAAAGTTATGAAAAAAACTATTTTTACATTCTTGATGCACTTTTTTTCAGTATATTACAGTGACGTCGAGAAAATTAAAAAAAAGGTGCAATTTCAAGTTATGGCATAAAGTTGTATTGGCTTGTTGAAGGACCCACAATTAATGAGATTTTCTTTTAACTTCTTAAAAACAGCTTTATTAGGTTGTCTTCTTTCTGGATAGCGATCGAAATATATTTCGGATGCAATATCGCAATTGTTATTAATTCCAATAAAGCATTCTAGCATACCATAATGATTTTCATTTGAAAAAATAAAACTTTATGCCATAACTCGAAATTGCACCTTCTTTTAAATTATCTCGACGCTACTGTATTATACGGAAAAAAAGTGCCTCAGGAATGTAAAAGTTGTTTTTCCATAACTTTACAAACAATCAAGATATTGACGTGTCTAAAAGTCGAAAAATCGAACTTTCGTTTATAACTCGAAAACAAAAGACGACAGCAAATGTTTCTTTTCCCCAGTGAATTTGTCTCAAGAAAAAAAAGAGATCGAGAATGTCTTCCATTTTTTCGTATCTCCTACAGTTACCGAGTTACCCTATTAAAAATTATCGAAATTTGCCCACCCTGTAAAACAAAAGTAATTATTCAACATCAACCGTGATGATGTGTTTTTGCAAACTTAAAAAAAGTTGTAAATTATCAGTTGAAATATGTTTCTCATTGGGACACCAATTAATATCCCATAATTATGCATACCCTGGATTTTTTGTAAGTGTCATTAAATTTCTTACTAACCCGCATACCGGGAACTTTTGTCAAAGTTTGTAATACTGTTTGTATATTATTACGTAGTTTAAGAGAATTCTAGGTACAAGGAAGCACTTTTTAATTTGTGGATACTATATAGTTGTCATAAATAACCTGTATGTCATTATCGATATAATAGAATACCTGATCTTGTCTTGGCTAAGTTATCAATGTTTAGGTGGGAGATATGAAGATATTTTATTAAAAGAGGATGATCATCATCCCGCACTTGCAGTATCTTTCAATTCAAAAAAAAGATAATGATAAGTCTTCTGTTCCCACTAACTTCAATAATATTTTTAATTTTCGTAAGGCTAATTTTGCTTTGTTATATGAACATATACTTAATACTAATTGGAACTTTTTACACGATTACGATGACGTTGAAGAAGCATGCGCTTCTGTCCATAGCCTACTAAATCAGATGTTTGCAAAGTATGTTCCTATTATTAGCACCACCAGTAAAGGAACTTTTCTTCCGTGGTTTAACGTAGATATAATGAAAAATATTAGGCTAAAAGAAAAGGCTTAGCGGAATTGACTGAAGATACTAACGTTTTAACAAATTTCAAGAGATTAAGGGCCAAAATAAAAATAGATATAGACATCTCGTTTAAGAATTACATCACCAATGTAAAAAAACTATATACAATCTAACCCTAATAAATTTTGGTCCTATATTAATAGTAAAAAAAGGAGTTAGCAATATATCCAATGCAATGGTGTATAACGAATCCTCTATAAATAACCCAAACAACATAGTCGACGCATTTGATGATTTTTTTGGACAATCCTGCAATTGAGAGACCCCGTGTATACAAGGCAACAGACAATATTGCCACGGGGCAACTATAGCCCAAATGGTCACGGTCGTTAGAGACGGCCGTGGCATGGTATTCCCTACCCAAGGTTTAAAGTAACAAAGTATAGATTACTGCGGGATGAGATATAATAGGAAGAAAAGTATAATGTCTTTTATACTTTGTTATAATCTCTTCTATACTTTGTTACTTTAAATCTTGGATAGGGAATACCACTTAGGTAGCTATAGTTGCCTCTGTGGCAATATTGTCTGTTGTGGCAGAGGTTACAAAACACTAAGATTTATACTATGCAATAGTAACGAGTTTAACAACTGCGACACTCTTAATCTGTTGTATTATTCACTTATTCGTACAAAGCTTGAATATGCTTGCTTTGTTTACAATCCGCACTACAGCGGAGATTTCTAAAATGTTTGGCTTTTAAATTAGGGAATACGGAACAGTAAAACTTGTGTTCAGTATTCCCTGTACTCTTGACAAAGGCCTAGAAAGCCGAAACACGTGTAGAGTTTCTAATAAAATATTTTTTTGAAACATTAAAAAGCAAATTTCTTTCATATATTTAAAATATTTAATGATGTTTCACAAGGAGCCAACCGCAGAATCAGTTCAGTTACTTAAATTTTCATGCCCCCAACTCACCGTGCTTTTATCTACTAACTACGCGTACTAATATTTTGAAATATTCTCTAGTTTATAACATGTGCAGCTTCTATAATAATCTCCAAGATGATTTTGACATATTTTTTGACAAAGTAAAAAAAAATGATGAAATATAAAAAGAAGTAATATAAGGAAAAGAAAAGAAAAGGGAGAAAAGAAGTAAAAATAAATGAACTTATAAGCTCCTCAACATGAGGACCTACGACACTACCATTTTTTTTATTTTCGATTGTTTTTGTTTTTTCTTCTCATTCTTTATGGATTTCCCTAGGTAATGTTTAATTTAATTTATTTGTATATTTATTAGTCTTTGTAATTTGTATTTGTATATTAATTAGTCTTCATAATGTTGTACTATATCCATCCTGTAAATGGAATTTGTTTTGTTGGTCGGTGTAAAATAAAATAAAATAAAATAAAAATAAAATATCAGTGGACTGAAAATTGACATCGTATCGCGCGAAGCGTGCACCGTTGACCGCACGACATCTACATGGAAATGAATTCTTTTCTCTGCCAATACTAACACAATATTAAGAGACCCATGTGTGTAATAATTCAATACACATACTCTATACCAACCACATTCGGACGACTTTACTAACATATTAAAATGTTTTTGGTTCTTTACCAGCTGAGAAACCAAAACATTCTTTAACTCTTTTAATGCAAAAACAGTTGGTGACAAATTTTCTAAACTTAAAAAATAGATATTTAATGTTTATATGTAATATGAAAATTAAATAACTTATTAATAGTATATTAATATTCCATTTGTTTCGAGAGACACGAGAATACGTTGCTCTTCCGTAACCTACCCTATAAATCATGGCGGTTTTAAGGGTTAAACCACTTCTTGTGTGTACTTTAAACAATTAGATTTTCCAACTGTTGACATGTTTATGTTCAGTTCCAGCTTTAAAGTGGAACTTGGGAAAATTAGCATAGGTTAAACGTACACAGTGAGTCTCAGAATGCGCACGAATATTATTTCTGTTCTCGTGGGTGACTGGTTTAAAGGAGAAATGTCTACTTTATTAATTTGTTTGCCCATAGTTGTTTAAATGATGTTAATAAATATAGTGAAAGAAAACAAATATAATGAATAAAATATGGTATATTGTACAATTTAATGAAAATCATGTTTGTTTAGGCAAGACTCCTAATGAAAAAAATTGAAACGAAAATATAATGACAGCAAAATGCTGGCTCCTATTTTCTATACCTTTGCGGAAAACTTACTCCACCAAGTGGTACATATCTTTCTAAACAACTACTTTCCGGCAATGTGCCACGATGAACACTGAATAAAAAAACATATTAAAACGTCCGAAAGAGTGTTGATCCTTTAATATAACGACACTAACTCTGAAGTAGTGTACTCAAACACCAAATCACTGAGCTGTTTGCAAAGATGACATTATAATATGCTATTACACTTTTGCCGATGGTCCAAAATTTATCTATTGAATATGATATTATAAAGGACTAGTCTAGAGCACTTGAATTGGAAGACGTGGGTCAATTTCTTGGCCTCCTCAAATACCCGATTTCAACCTACTTGACTTATTTTTCTGTAGATATTAGAAAACAGTATTTGTACCCTTTTTATAAATTTTGTTTTCATTTTGTAATAAATTCTTTCAACAAATGGCGTTGTTTAATTTTTCAACTAACAGTGTGTTCGTTATTTTGATGCTGATAACGAAAGCCAGACATTTAACCACTATAAAATTTCAATTCAATTTACTTCTTGACTCGATTTGCTATTGGACGGATCTTACTTTTGAGAGACTCTGTATATACATCAAATTTGAAGTTATGTTAAAAGTTATCAACCCTGGAGCTTGAAGAAACGGCGAGCCTGCTGCAGACAATTTTTTTTCGATATTAAATAAATTAATGAATTAAACTCTTATTTAGTAATAATATAATAAATAATAATAATATCAGACTTCTTAAAATATTTTTATAATAAAAAAAGTGTTAATTCACATAAAGATTTAAAATTTTTGTAAAATAAACTTATTATTATATTTTCCTTTAACTTCTACAAACATTGATCTTGAAGCGTAAATCATCTGTAACGATATGTAAGTTATTCCTTTGTTTTGGTAAAAAAACTGCTAATAAAAGTGAAGCGTGCGAAATACAAATCCAGCTTTACAACATATTATGTTCTGTTCCTTGTGCCCAGCTTGTATCTATACTCCATTCATTTCGTATGAGCCCATAAAAAATGTTTACCTGGGCTCGCAGAGCGACCCTTTGTCCATCTTCAGTCGTGCATAGTTCTCTAGCATAGGCATATGTATATATATATATATATATATATATATGTATATATATATATATATATATATATATATATATATATATATATATATATATATATATGTATATATATATATATATATATATATATATATATATATATATATATATATATATATATATATATATATATATATATATATATATATATATATATATATATATATATATATATATATATATATATATATATATATATATATATATATATATATATATATATATATATATATATATATATATATATATATATATATGTTGTTTTTCAGGTTTTCGCGGGTGGTGAATGTTAAATTCGTTTTCCGGGCATACTCCCGCGTAGGTGATAGGCCCCGAAAGGGACCGTGGTCGTCTGAACGACGTTTCGGCAGAATCTCATCTGCCATCTTCAGGTTCTAACCGATAACTGCTTACTGCGGCTTCTGGTTACTCGAACTCGAACGTCGTTCAGACGACCACGGTCCCTTTCGGGGCCTATCACCTACGCGGGAGTATGTCCGGAAAACGAATTTAACATATATATATATATATATATATATATATATATATATATATATATATATATATGATTAAATATGATTTGAAGGAAACAACTACTCAGCGGGCAAATACCCCGACCTGCATTGAATTACACCTTCAAATCATGATAGATCGATAGCCAATATATATATATATATATATATATCGCTACTTAAGGATTTTTTTCGAATTTATACATTATTTTACAGATGCACTATATACGTCTGTCTACGAGCACTCCCTAGTAAGCATAACTTTCGAATAGTAAATTATGAATTTTCTGCACTTTGCATTACAAAGCATCTGTGTTACATTTCCTAGAATTACTAATAATTTTAATCAAGTTAAATTTTTCTCTACTGCTGCACTTCATTTCAAATACCTATTTTATACTAATATTTTTGATGTTTCTGCTGTTGCCTTTGATGTAATATTAATACCATTTTATAAACAAATATTCCAGTCCCACAGTTTGTGATATTATTAATCCTCTTTGACAAAGGCATTGTAATGAAATATTTCCAAACAAAGCAAAAGATGTTTATTAGATTTGTATTCTGAATGGAACAAAAGAAGAGGGCTAGTAGTTTTGGCCTGCAAGTACCTACACCTACTGAAATTAATTACAATTAAATTAAAATCTTCGAATAGAATTCCTACAAAGCTATGATTTGGATTCCACTCATTTCATTTATGCCTTAACCTCTTGAAATGCTAGAAGTATCGCCGAGGTCTACACTAGCTCGAAAACTGTTTGTTATTTATAATACAAGCGATAAGGGTTCTTGTTATGTAAAATCGGGCGATTGGAGCAAAAGCAACTTAAAGTCAGTGGCGGTCGGTCCATGGAAGCAAGGGAAGCAGTGCTTCCCTGGGATTATTAAAAGAAATCACATAATTAGAACCTAATTATTATTTATCACATATATTAGTCATTAAAATTTACTTTTACCCAATTTCAATAGACACGGCCGTGCTTTTGAGCAGCTGAGATAATGTAGCATGATAAAACCGTAACGATGACGCACTCGATTAATCGAGCCAACACGAACTCGCGCGACTTCGATATATGTAAGCTGAGACAACTCTCTGATGTAGGTAACTTGTTGAAATGCGTCCAATCCCCAGTTCATAATCTTTATATCTGAGCTGTATAGCATCGTAATACGTTTTATGTTATAGATTTTAATATCGATTTTAATATTATACTTAATATTAATCTTCCTAGTATTATTCTCAGCTTTTGTGCTATATTTGTAAAAACTTTTTTGATGTTTCTAAACCTGTGGTGCGGCGACAAGTGATTTTTAAAACGTTGAATATTAGTGCGCGTGTAAGCAGATTTAGAATTACTTATTAAATTTGGAAGCTGTTCTTAGCACTGAGGAAAATATTATTTGCGTTTGTGTGGTGTGCAATTTGTTGAAAAGGGGATTTTCAACATATTCGTTTCAAGATAAACTGGATATTATTAAAAACGGGAAAACCAACACCTGATTTAAAACTCTTAAAAACGAAAGTTAAATCATGCTATAGGTACTTTAATATTGAAGTGTACAGTGCTAATCAGTGGTTAACGGGTTGTGAAAATTTGTGTAAATTATTTTGTTGGCCATATGTACTGTTCACAAATGAAAAAGGTGTTTGGAATAAAAATGACTTTTCAGATTTAAACAACATTCACAAAGTAATAAAAAGGCATGGTAAGTGTGAAACTCATTTGCGAGCGGTGCTAAAAGAATAAACATTTGGTAAATCACGAATTGAGCATTCATTAGATCAGCAGTTGAAAGAAAGTGTTAAAAAGACTTATTGACGTTGTTTGTTTTCTCGGCGAAAATGAACTTAGTTTTAGAGGTCATACTGAATCTCGGAGCGTTGCTAAATAGGGGCAATTTTATCAATTTAGTTGATTTATTAGCAAAACACGATACAATTTTAAGTAACCATCTGGAACACTCCACGTTATTTCGCGGTACATCAAATCATATTCAAAATGATTTGATTCAGTCGATAAGCAATACTGTTTTAGAAAAGATCAAGCAAGAAATAAAAAAGCTTCTTTTGTTGCAGTTATTTAGATGAAGCAATCGATATTACGAATATTAGTCAGTTGTCAATCGTAGCTACATAAATCCAAATGGAAAAGTCCAAGAGCGCTTTTTTAGGATTTTTTAGACGTAACAACGCAATGAACGGCCGCAGCTTTATATACTATAGTTTGTCAGATAGTCGATGATCTACAGAGTGGTACTAAACTTATCGCCCAAAGTTATGATGGGGCCGCTAGCCTGGTGAATTGGGGGGGCCTGCAGGCCAAAGTAAAAGAGACTTTTCAGAATGCAATATTTATACATTGTTATGCGCATCGATTAAAATTAGTTCTAGCTCAATCTGCAGCGTGTCTTACAGAGTGCAAAATATTTTTTTTCAAGTATTAGTGGAATGGCTGCCTTTTTTTCAAAATCATCAAAACGGACACGAGAATAAAAACTTTTTCAAAAATTCAACCAGTGAAGAGCGGCTTTCAAAATTGTCCCTGTTGACAATAGAAAGTAACTTTGTGAAGGAGATCTCCCAAAATTCAAACTTTTACGACGAAGTTATTTCCGACATCGCAAAAAAGGAGAGGCGGATTAAACTGTATTGTAAATAGGTAGGTATGTGCATGTTAACTACTTAACTAGCTGGCTCAATTTATAGTTGGCTAGAGAGTGCACGATGGCTAGTGTGACTGAACAAACTCTCTATTTCGCTGCGGGTTCAATCCTCGCCACCGGCGCTGGCAATGTCGGTGAATATGGTTGTGTGTCTACGTTTTTTTCATAAGTGTAACCCTCGCCCGTGCAGCTTCGGCTTTGGAATCGGGGGTTGTCTAATTTTTGTGGTGTTTTTATGTTTTATGTTTGCGGTCCTACAAGTGTACTTTTTTCTAGTATCATAACTTTGCAGCTTTCGACATTTGCTTTAAAATGAGTATACGGAAGCCACGCCCCTTTTCTTAAAATAATTTTTGCCTCGCTTCGCTCGGGGCCTCGCGCTACCCATCACTCTATATCACAAACTGCTTCCCCTGTCAAAACTCACCGCACGCCCCTGCTTAAAGTAATATGTAGCCATAGCTATAAATTAAAGGTATGAGTTTGACAAGTGGCGGAAATCCGGAATAATAATGAATACAAGTGCTTCGTTTCAAAGAAAATGATTTAATGCTTATTTTTTGAAATAATGTGGAATGTAATTGTTTGAGAGCTAAATATCGTATCGTACATAGGTATTCAACATGGGAAATAAAAGACGTTCTTGAAGAACCAAGGATTAGCGATTTGTTATTTTCGGTTAAAAAACAAAATTGAAATGGATATTTTAATACTATCACTACTAACTACTTAAAAACATGTTGTAATGGACTCCCATTCTGCAAATTTACTACTCTAGGCCAATGTTTAAATTGTAAAATAGCCTTTCTGATTAAATTTAGAGACATTTCTGGCCACAGTTCTTCTAGTCGACGACGCAGATCCTTCAGGTTGGCAAAAGATTCTCGTCTTTGGGCATACACTTATTTTGTAATGTATTCTATATGAATTATAATCAGGATAATTGCTGGCCATTGATTTGCTTGAATAATTATTTATATAAAAAAACATGCTGATGATATAACTCAAAAACCGATGTTCTAGAAAATACCGTCTAATCTGCTGCTTCTACGAAATGAATATCGAACGTTTCTGTAGAAGTTAACAATATCCACAAACAAACAAATTACGGGACATCATAGAACATGGGTAAAAAAATGAGAAACATCCTGTACCTTTTAAACAAATGAAGATATCGGAATGCGGTTTGCGCCAATAAATTTAGTTCAAAAGTCGAGTCCTATGGGAGCCTCATGGGAGTCGCTCCAGCATATTAATCACAGCCACTCCCCACATCTCGCAGGACTAGTGACTGTAGATTCCAGAATCATGTGCCCTAAGCAGACGGAGAGAACCCAGAATGATCGCCTTCTGCATTTGTCCTGCCAGCCACTCAGCTGATTTTGGCAGGTCGGTATGGTCTTCAATTCCGAGAGCAGCGTAGGCTTTATCTCTCCAAATACACCGATTATTAGGATAACCATTTTGACTGAGTAGCCTGGGTACAGCACTTGGAGCTCGTACCGGAGAACACGGTATTTGATCCGTTTCTCCTCCTCCTTCAAGGTGATGTTTTTCTCCGCAGGTGCCGAGAACTCGATGACATACATCACCTTAAGTTGATGGTCGCGGAGGACTAAATCAGACTTGTTTGCTTGGATTAGCCTGACCGTCGGGAACGAGTAGTTCCAGTAATTCAGGCATTTCTCGACCTCGATAACGGACTCAATATCTCCGGGGAGGTAAGGCAGTACTGGTGTCTGAACTACCCCGTACGAGTGCCTTAGATGGTACTATAGCACTCGTAACGCCGCGTTATGTCGGTAGATGTAGGTCGAAATCGCGTATACGGGGCATGCAGATAATATGTGATTGAGCGATTCCTGCTCCTGACAGCAGGTCCTGCAGTTAATGTCAGAAACCTCTACATGCCACACGCGACTACGGTAGACCAAGGCAGGCAGGCTCGGTCTCCGATTTAAGCCCGGCTGACCTTAGAAAGGCGAATGTAAGCCTGGTCGATAAACCCGGTGTTTCTATGTTCTTATAGAAGAAACCATGCTGGGGTTCATCTACGTGCTGCCGAAACAGATTTTCCTGTTCGGTAGCTCTAATTCGGGCTTTCAGGCGATTTGGCTGAAGTTCAGTGACTGACTCTACATTAGCACCTCACCAGCCACCTCGGCCCCCAGTTGACGTGTGAGGTACACATGAGGAACGGACGATCTAGGATGAATAATTCTGGGAATATTCACCATCATGCGGGTATCTCTGTCTAACTGGCGTAGCTCGTCTACTGTCCACCTCACTACTCCAAAGGAGTAGAGCAGGACAGGACCGGCAAGCATGTTAGTCGAAGACACATTGTTCTTCCCCGAAAGTTCGAAAGAACAAATCTTTCGGAGGCGGTGTCTGTACTTGCCACGGAGAGAATCTTTTATTTGTTTTACATCCGTAATATTAATAATAATAATAATAATTTTTATTATTATTATTATTATTAATATTATTATTATTCATACTGCAGATACACGGAATACACAGGTTTGCATCCTTGAGGGTGACTTGATGATTCACATAATTGCATATCATTAGAAATTTGTTCCTCTTGTCGAGGCTCTCCCATTATATCTTTTAATTTCCAGTTTTCCACTGCCAAAAAAGTTGTGGAATTCACTTTCAACCATGTACACTTCAACATCAGTTTTTTCTGAGACGATACTGAATGAGAACTTTCCTTTTTTATAATCTGATAAAGATACAGACATAAATCCATAAAAATTACTTGTCGAGGTCGTATATATTATAATAATATCTCTAATTAATCGCAACCTTTTATGTTGGCTGTCTTTATTGTTTTAAACCCATATGTCCCTTTACGCTTGAAGTAAGGGAGCAATCAACTGGTTGTACTTAACAGGTCCGTGTTAAATGTCACAAAAAGTGGACCATTTGCTCCTGTCACCCCTCTGGGGCGTAATCACATTAATACTGAAACAGCAGGAGAAAACGTTGGGAAAAGTAATACTCACTTTCGAGTATAAATACGACAAATTAGATTAGAGCAAATTACGTGATTTGAAACCTTAAATAATGTTTTTCGAGCTTCAATATATTGTTCTTGTTTAAGCACCTGATAAATGGTGAAATTAAATCTCTTGCTAAAACACATTTTTCTTTATCGGTGTGGAACTATCAACAGCTATTTTTAGTAACGCAATTCTGACAATTTGTAATTTGTGACTTACTTATTACCGACGTTTGTTTTTATATATTACAAAAGTCAGAAAATAATTAGTGTCCATATTTGCAATTGTTTATTGAAATTTTACAAGTCTTGTCAACAAAGTTGATTCCGATAAAATGGATTCTTCTCGACGCCAGGTAGAGAATGCTTCTTGTATTGTTACAGTCGTTTTCACGGCCATGTAACTTCAACTTAACATAAAGATTTATCAAGGAATAACCTCCGCGGAGCCTGGTATAAATTAATATAGGTTACCGTTAATTACAAAGGGAAGTATTACTGGTTGTCTGAATTCGCAATTGCCTGGAGGGGTACTTATTGAAATGCCGTCGATAGCTTTCTTGTGAACGATTCGTTTTTCTGACGTTTTTTTCCTTTTTATTAGATTAGAATAACTACTGTTCGACCGATTGTGGAAATAAATAGACCTTTCATCGAGCTTGTAATTTTTTTACTCACCCAGTTTGGGGATTTATGGTGAAATTGGTCATAAAAGGGGATAGTGAATTATCTAGTGAGATTTGTGCGATCTGTTGTGATTTTGGTTTTTTTTCCTGTCCCGTAAGCAGAGTTATCTGGATTTTAATTTTTTTTCTCATCGCGCCGAATACGTCTATCGATTATTCCTCAGGACAAGGAGGCTACTTCAGGCCGATTAATAACTTCAAGTAAGTCCCTTTTTTTTCCTATATTTTTCCTTGTATGTATGGTATTTTAGTCCCAAAATTACTCTCTAAAATTTTCTTTTGGAATGAGCGTTGCCTAAGGCCATTTTCCTCATTGCAGGGCTTTTTTTCTCTCTACTTCAAATATCGCCCTGGAGTGGACGTCTATGTATACGAGGTGCAGCAGCGAAGTTTTTGGAGACGACTGAGACACATTGGAACACCGCAGGAGAGGGTACACCACCCGCGAGGCGGAGAACAACAAGCCTATGTTTCCAGGTTTTTTTTTCAAATAATTAAATTATATAAGATACTCGATAAACATATCAATTTAGTTTAACGTGAACCACGCTGTAACAAACTTCTTTTGTATCCGAGTTTTTATTAATCATAGTTTTTTTGTTATTTTTAGTTGTGGAAGTTTTTTATCCCCTTTCGTCATTAAATAATCTTACGTCGATTGTTTGACATTATTATTAGATATATTAGTAGTATTGGGTTATGCATCAATATGGGGTTGTTTTGTACTGTATGATTCGAAAAGAGGATTGTAATAATTCCAGGTTTTTGATCAGTATATATACATATGTAACTTCGCCCTTAAAGTTACGACTGATTTTTTTTGTAGAGATTATTTAATACCATTTTGGGTTCTTTTTGTGTAATTTATATGCTAATTGCACGAACAGTCTCCCCTTTTAAACCCGAAACGCATTGGGTTCATTTCGTAAATTCATTATTTCATTATTTATCATTGCCGTATTTATTTATACGCAAAAATACGAAGATTGTTCTTGCAAATACGCATATCGAATTTTCCAGCGACTTTTTAAATATATACTTTAATTTTGGATAGATTTTATGGTAATATTTGTAAAAATACGGCGTCGCCAGGCGTGATCACGTACTCGTGCGTCGGATTTGAAAGGTCATTTTTGATATCATACGTTTGATTTTAAGCCATTATGGAAATTGTCATGTTGTACATATTTTCAATTAATTATATTCATATTTAAACTTCACACTTCTATAATAAACCGTGGAAAGTACAATTCCGCTGATTGCGTATCATTATTATCCAACACTTCCTTTACCACCATTAAACGAACCACGACCCCCGCAGAACACGCTAGCCAGTGGGCCTATCTCCCCCAAAAATTTAATCGCGAGGGCCACTATAAAAAAATATTTTGTTTTCAGCCACTGTACAATTTTTCCATTATATCTGGATAGAGACCATTAGAGCCCGAATGGCTGTTACAGTATCAACCATAACGTAAAGCAAATGTTAAGGAAGAAGTTTGATATCCACAATCACAACTGAGTCGACAAGGCATAGAATGGTGAATGGTCCTTTCCCATATACTCGTAATAGAAAATGATTATAAATAATAACTGTGTACTCACTTTACACTGTCTAATTCATTATTTTCAAAACAAAAATTATGGTTATTTTCTCATTTATTTCTAAAGCCCTGACGATCCCCTGCTTACGTAAACAGGGAGTATTCAATCAAAATGTGATTAATGCCGACTTCAACAAATGTCAATCCTCAGTCTGGAACTCTGCCGTGAGTTTATTGCAGTTGCCTGATGTATATAATGCAAGTTTCTAGCCTTAGAGAATCGAAGATATTTCCAATTAATTTCAGTGCATTTCACCGTTAGAAATAAACTACACTTAGAACTTATTTAAGTAAGTATGTCTATATTTTAAAGCATCAAATTATACTCAAATATTTCTACATTTAAAATTTTTTCCCCACAGAAATAGTAAATAATTGTTTACGTTTACCTTTACGAATGCTTCCCTTTTAAATTGTAGAAAAAAAATTGTACACAACAAACCCGGAAAGTGTCTTTACTGGGTTCGCCAGCTTTTAGTGCTCACTGGCGCTCGCCCTGGAAATTGCCAGCTCCACTAGTAACGAATCGCTTTCCGGCCTTGTTACTTATACAGGGTGTCCCAACCAAAAGTAGGCACTCTGAATAACTTTGGAGATAAAATTTTTTTGAAAAATTGGTGAAACACGTCGACCTTGTTTCCAAGGGGGACATATTTTAATGTAATACTTGTATACCTATCGTCATCCCTCTACCCTACACGGCCACCTCAAAAAATTCAAATAGCAAAGTGGGTCGAGTGATACATATTGTGAAAGGTCTTTCAATTCCCTACATAACTGTGTATTTTTTTAAACTTTTATCGATTCGTTCCTGAGAAATAATTGTTTCATTATTTTAGGTTCGGGAAATAAAAACTAAAAAGAAGCAGTTTAAATTATCGTATGTATTGTGAAAAATGACCCCCACCGACTTCCATACAGTAGTATAATCTGTCTTGAAATTCTGTACGAACATTTCTGAACACATCTGGAGTCAATAAGCGGCATTCTCGAACAATTCTTTTACGTAACTCTTCCAGAGATGCGGGTTTTGTTGCAAATACCTTCGATTTCAAATGTCCCCGTAGAAAGAAATCCAAGGCAGTTAAATCGGGTGACCTAGCGGGCCACTCCACAGGACCTCCTCTTCCAATCCATCGCTCAAGAAACCGATTATCCAAAAATTGATGGACTGTTGTAGCAAAATGTGTAGGTGCCCCATCCTGTTGAAAAAATAGTTCGCCCTCTAAAAGATTATCGTCTTCCTCGAGGATTTGGGTAATCATTGGGTCGATGTTATTTTCTAACACATCGAGGCACCTTTCGTCATTTAAATTGCCAGGAATAAAAATCGGCCCGATAATGTGATCCCCTAAGATGCCAGCCCAAACATTTAACTTCTGAGGCCTTTGGGTATAAGTTTCCATGAACAAATGTGGATTGGTTTCATTCCAATACCTACAGTTGTGCCTGTTTACCTCCCCATTTAACTGAAATGTCGATTCATCAGAAAAACACGTATTGTACAGTAGATTGGCATTACCGTTTGATTGGTCACTAAAAATCTTACAGAATTCAAGCCGATGATCGGGATTATCTTCGTTTAATTCGTGTACCAATTTAAATTTATATGGATGAAATTTGTGGGCCTTTACAATTCGATGAACACTGCTTCGTGATACACCGGAAGCCTCAGCTACTTTCCTGATCGGTTGAATATTATCCATCTGCAAATGACCCAGAACTGCCACTTCGACTACTTCATTCTTAATCGGTCGCTAAGGTTCATGCTTTTTGTTTCCTACAGAACCTGTTTCCATAAATTTTGTCAATAAATGTAAAACATACTGAGAACCAACCCTTCTATCTGGGTGATTTCTGTTGAATATGCGCTCCGTAGCTCTAGCACAATTATCGTTTTTAAAATAAATGCTGACAATTTCTATTCCCTCCTGAAGGGTATAAACCATTTTAAAAACTCACTCTGGTAAAATGTATCTCGATTTAAAATTGGTTGTGAACAAATTAATGTTCAAGGACTATCAAATACTTATGAGTCTTTTATTATTCTAAAACTAAACGGACAAGGAAAGTGTTTTTTGTCGAAAAAACTCGTGTTGATTTGAGAGCACTAAAAAACGTATTTTTTTTATAAATTCCAGTACCCAGTGCCGTATATTTTAAATTTTTTAAACGATTTCGATTGTGTGTAATCATCAAAAATAAAATTATTTTCCTTAAGAACGAATCGATAAAAGTTAAAAAGAAAATACACAGTTATGTAGGGAATTGAAAGACCTTTCAAAAGATGTATCACTCGACCCCCCTTGCCATTTGAATTTTTTGAGGGGGTGGCCGTGTAGAGTAGAATGATGATGATAGGTATACAAGTATTATATTAAAATATGTCCCCTTTGGAAACAAGGTCGACGTGTTTCACCACCAAAAAATTTTGATCTCCAAAGTTATTCAAGGTGAATACTTTTGGTTGGGACACCCTGTATAAATATTATTGTGTGCAAAGACCACATCACAGAATATTCTGTAACTATATGCTCATACTTTTATGATTTCGTGTGTCCACTTTTATGAATGTTATGAGTAGAATAAACAGTACCTTTTTGTAACTTATTCACAAATAAAATTGCGTAAAAACGATTAAATATTGTAATAAATTAAGGAAAATAAAGGTAGACGAAAGAAAGTAACTAATTTGTGAAGTTTTGTTTTATTTTGATAATTCTTTTTCACAAAACTTAAGAAATGTCACTGTATGTTTCTGGGTATTTGTCTATTTTACTCAGATAGATCACGATAAATAATTAGCGTGTATGCGTGTGCTTATATTTGGCCCTATTCAGGAAACTAAAATCACACTAATGGGAACGTCCCGTCATTGCATCAAGGTATGAGTATTTAGCTCTAATTTCAGCAACCTGTTAAATATTAACGTTTACTTTTTCCAGCGAAAAATTTAGGAAAATGGAAAATATGCGTGTTATTTTGAAGAGAACTTGCCAAAATTTCAGTAAAAAGTGGAAATCCTACTGTTTAAGAGGCCTGGATGATATACTTTATCAAATTCCTACAAACTACGTAGAAAATGAGGTAAATGGATCTGTCAAAGAGGATGCCACCAAGTCTGCCAAGCTTGGGTTCTCTTAATTTTTTTAGACTGTAAAGACAAGTTTAGCAGAAAGGTATCACGAAATTATAGCAATCAACTGTAAATATTTTAGTAGTAACCCTCTTACTACACGCTCTAAATCTATAACTTAGCACGTGACAATTTTAATGGCGATAAAGCCTTTAAATAACTAAAACCTTAATAAAGGAAGTAGAGAATTTATAAAGAAGAAGTTTAGTGCCCCAAGTCGCTATATTAGGCCATAACTTTGAGAGAATAAGAGCTTTTGTCCTTCAGTTGGTCAACCTTTGACCCACACTGGCCACCCTTTAAATTTAATATGTATAATTCTTTCAGCCTTACCCGAGAAGAGCGAAAATAAATGTCTGTCATAATTTCGAGGGTTAAAGTGGAATTTTCACTGAATAAAACCCGTTAAATCTTCGCCAAAATCCATTAAGATATATAGCATTGATGTGTTTAAATATACTTTGGGGTTTATGCTGCAATTTTAACTCTAACTTCTAACTCCTTACTCTTGCTCCTTCGAAAAGTACATCCGAAATCTAGTTTTAAGATAGTTTAAGCTGAAATAATTAATAAATTCCGTTAACATAGATTTTACATCGGAATTTTAGTTCAGCGAATAATTGAGTATACGATACCAGATTTTAAATAATCTTTCTAATATTCAACGAAACACGGTTTGAGATTTTCATTTTACTCGGGTATGCGACTAGAAGTTGCTATATTTTAAGAAAGTTTTCTGAATAAGTACGAAGTTTTCTGACCTACTGTACACATTTTCCGCAAAAACGTAGACTTGACTAGAAAATATTATTTTAAGTAAATCGTTAACTTAAGCAGTTAATTAAGAAAGTGTGCATTCCACTATTGGATATGCGGTTTCATAGATGACTAGCGTAACCCCGTCGAAATTCGACGGCGGGTGTATTGTAAAATGCGAGTGAGTGACGAAAGTTTCATGTTACAGCACCTCTTTAAATTTCTTGAGTACATCATAAAATTTCGTCATTATACCCCTCAAATGGAGGGTGTTCTTAGGACGTTAAATTTTAGACTTTTCTAGGTATGGGTAAACCTCTTTTGGAACTCAAGTGTACAAATATGTTAGCACTCGCCAAATATTTTTGGTAAACGCAGAGTTCCTTTATTTTACATGAAACACGCACAGAACGGCCAATAGCAGTTTCAAAAATAATTTCAGGCAGATACATGTAAACGCCAAAAAATTTTGCTTACCCATTTTTAAGGCGCTGAATTTTTTCATTTAGACTTTTTGGGCTTCGCGTCTCCTTTCCCTGCGCAGCAACTCTTTTTAATTTACTTTTTTGAAAATATTCACAACATAGATGCTTCCACACGGCAAAGACAGGACGAAATCTAAAACACACACACAACCAGAAGAAAAGAAAAAATCAGCCAATCAGAAAATCTAACACTCTACACGCAAAGCGACAGAGGGCCGGCGAACTCGCCATAAACAAAACGCGGAAAAACCTATCTTCATTCACGCGCAAAAACAGAAGAAAAAAAATTCCTTACAAAGGAACCCGTAGTGAAAAACAAAAAATGGTAAACAACAAAAAACATATCATAAAACAATTAACAAGCAAAGAATGAACTCAGACAACCGAACAGAACGGCAAAAGGAGTCATGGGGACCGATTTTTTACAAAGAAAAAAAAAACCAAACTAAAGAAGAAAAACCTTTGGCTAGGATTGCTTCCGGCAGTTATTTGAATGGGTAAATAATACATTGGAGATTTGCCTTCTCTATTTTCTACAACCATTGGTGTGACACTATTTACTTCTACATTACAAATTAGAATCATGTAACGACATTATTAAAATTATCTATTTTTAACTAGAAAAGATTTTGTGCATGTAAAATTGAACGTGCCTGATATAGATAAACTATTTACTTAAACTGGACAAAATCTAAAAGTTCTGAGAAAATAATATATTCTTGCCGAAAAACTTATAAACAAATTCTTCTTTTCACATTTTCCTTACTTAGAAAGTTTACTTAGAGTAGTCGGGTGTGAGCGTGTATGTGTGCAGATACGCAGATGCGATAACTCAAAAATTACTAATGGGAGAATTTCTAAATTTGGCAATTAAGAATTTCAATAACATTTTAGGTGACACATTAAATTTGATGAATGTGGTACCACCAGAAGAGGCGTAATACGTTACATGAGTTTTCCAATTTAGAGATAAATCAATATTAACTACTAACAATTTGTATGATGTGACTTGTTGAAGTGATTTTTCATTATTTTTTATGTATACACTTGAGGCAGAATGTGCACCAATAGGGTGAAATTTCAAAGTAAAAGTTTTACTTTGGTTTAATACTAATTTTTTTATTTTTGAAATATTCAGAAAGTGAAAGTAGGTTCGTGTTTAATAAATGTATTGCGTCATTTAAATATCATCTGCAATAGCACAAAAGAGCGTTGATAGGTAATTATCCAAATCGTTTGTATATAGAATAAAAAAGAAGGGGACCCAAAACACTCCCTTGAGGAACTCCAATATCAACCGGCAGTTCTTTAGACCAAAATAGTCTACAAATTGTTTTCGGTTGGCTAAATACTATTATGCGTTTAGCAAATAATTTTTCAAACATTTTAGAGAACACTGATAAAATTGATATTGGAAATTTGCTTATTGTCTCCACTTTTTAATAAAGATATAACTTTTGAAAGTTCTAGTAGGCTGGGGAAAACACCACCAAAACATTTATTAATAATATGTTAGCGATTCAGCAAGCTGTTTTGTACATTGTTTAATTATTTTTATGGAATAATCATCTGGACCAATCGAAATTGTTAGTTTTAAGTTGTTTGTCACATCAATTGTTTCAGAAATAATGACGGAATTTAAATATATCGATTCTTCTAAAGTAGGATGTGAAATATTTATTGGGATATTAGTACTATTTTGATCACTCGGCGTAATTAACGATTTTGGCAAGTTTATAAAAAAAATGTTGAATACATTGGAGATTGTTTCTTTATTTGTGATTGTTTCACTATTTATATCCATTTCAAGGTTTGAATTATTTTTTTTTACAATTATTATCTATTATCTCCCATACAGTTCTAAATTTGTTTGCAGAGTTTGTAATAATGTTGTCAAAATACATCTTTTTTGCCTGTCTTATTACTCGCTTATATACTTTTCTGTATGTTCTATAGAGATATTTATTGACGTGATTATTATTTTGCATTTTAAACAGTTCTTTGAGATATACAGATGATATTTTAATGCCTCTAGTGTACATTTTTTATTATTTTTGGAGTCAAGGTTTTTAGTAATTGACAATATGTTGACGCTAATAAATATTTAAAATTTTTAAAGAAACATTTCAAGGTACTCTTTTAAAAAATTAATTGAGGTAAGTCAAGAATTAAATTAGAATGCTTTTTTAAATCTGGATGATACACATACACTAGTATATGAAAGTTATGTGCTGGCCCACATCAGATTTTTTTATTTTCATTTCATTCTGTTATTAGCTAATATGCAACGAAACTAAACGTGCTCTACACACCTTGTACAGAAATCTGTTATTTCTTGTTATTTTTCTTTACATTGGAGTTTAATCTACGACTATTTCCACAGAATTCTACAAATACGTTTCAACCTCGATTGAAAAATACACATATTTTATACGACCGTTTTTAAATCCTCGTCATATATTTTCTCTAACATAAATTCGATTCAATTGCAATTTTTTACGATAAACAATATTTTTACGACCCCGCCATATAACGGACGTGAGCCATAAAGGATTACAAATTGCAAATGTGCAATCCACCGAAGTTTGGCCTCTTTTATGTTTATCCCAGGATTGTCTATGTAACCGTGTTCTAACCATGCGTCACCACCCGAGTAATGGTTTGTTTTCGAAATGAAGAGCTTGCCCATATGTAACTTTGTTTATCCTGTGCGCGATTTTTACCAAGACCTATCGACTAAATATGAAACGTTGCCAAATTGTTTTTGTGGTAAAGCAATTTGTGTTAAAAATGAAAAGAGAGTCGTATTACACTGATATTAATTTCTAAATTCGTTCGTTAACGTAAGCCACTGTGAAGCGGTTTAATTGCAATTGTTTTCCTTTTTTTTTTTAATTTAACAGACTGAGCAAACACAAATAAAAGAATATTAAATTCCGTAGAATTGGCAAATGCAAAATGGATGTACCAGATGCGGAATGCCAGATATACATTTATGCTCAAGCAATTACATATTATACGGGGTGACTGGTTGCAGTGTCTACATCTTTAAGTCTGAAACTGTTAGAGAGAGAAAATTTAAAATAATGTTCTAGTAAGTGTAGGAAACAAAATAGATTTTATTTTGTTAAAAATATCCAGAGTACAACAAATCGATATCTTGTTCCTAGCGTTTTCATTGTGAAATACAGTGGATTTAAAGTTACCTAAAATTATCCAGTGATTCGCGTCAATATGTGATCAAATTATAGCTGCATATTGGTACACGTGGGATCATTATCAATCCATAAACAATTAGCTACAACATAACCTTGAACCCAACAACAATCCTCCAAAAAATATGACAATTTACCAATATACATTATATTGTGGAGAATCATAGTCATTCATGAGTTTGCGGCCATGTTTTAAGTACACGGTGGACCAAATTAGATGGGATTTCTGGTTTTCTCTAAAACTATGGCAGATAGACAAAAACCAATATAGGTGTCCTGAGCTCGATTTTCGAGAAAGGCGCAAACCGCGATCGTCTCGTCTATCTTTTTCGACTACATTTTTGAATGACCTCTACATCTCAATTACCACGTGTCGAATCGAAAATCGAGTAACACTTTTTTGAGTAGAATCCGTTGCTGATAAGAAGAAAATTATACATGCCTCAGTTTTCGAGACATAGACATAACTTGTGTTTTTTTTTAAATAGAATACCCTGTAAATTATTTCATTGTTCGATCATAACTTAAATTAGCTTTCGAGCGATATGTGGTTAATTTTCGAAATATTAAATATATTTGAGAGGAGGCCATGGAAAACTATTAACAACAACAACACTTCTTATAATATAAAATGATTTTGCCAAAAATAGGAAAAACTAGACTACAACAAATGTTCGAATTGTGTTCCATTGACATCTATGCATATTTATCATATTTCTAATATTTATTGAGAAGGCCATGGTAAAAAAAAGAAAATCGAAATAATTGTAAATGTCAAAAACTAATTTGTGAGTTAATTGTGAGTGTGCATTGTTAAAAATGGTTAAATTTATTAATTATGAAAAATATGATATGATTAAGTGTTTTATAGAATGCGGAGAAAATTCAAATTTATCTTCCCAGCTTTATGTTAATAGGTAAGTTATAGACAGCAAAGTAAATATAATAAACAAATAAAACTTAAAAAAACACAAGTAATGTCTATATCTCGAAAACTAAGGCATACTTTTCTTCTTATCAGCAACGGATTCTACTCAAAAAAAGTGCCTTCAGAATGTGTTACTCGATTTTCGATTCGACACGTGGTAATTGAGATATGGAGTTCATCCAAAAATGCCAATTTTCCAAAAACGCTCTGTAGTCGAAAAAGATCGTGGTTTGAGTCATTGTTTGTTTCTCGAAAATCGAGCTCAGGACACCTATTGGTTTTTGTGTATCTGCCATAGTTTTAGAGAAATCTCCAAATCCCATCTAATTTGGTCCACCCTGTACATCTAGTCCTAAGCTTAGAGTTTTCCTGCTTGAAGACATAAAAATCGAGGATGTATATCACTCATATGTGCTAGAATAAATGTCAACAAAGTAAAGTAACTCATAATGCCACTTAACGTAATCTTTAATATCTTCTAGGAACAAAATCTCCATATATAAAGTTGGATATGTCTCCTTTCTACGACAGTCTTATGATTAAAACAGGAGCTCGGAGATTTATGTCTACTTTCCTAAGGTGCAGGATTGAATTTCCAGAATTTGAGAAATAAAAATGTAGTCCAATATATAAATGCCCAACTGGCCATGCATGATCATAATTCACACAGGGGCTTTGAAAGTGAAAGATATTTCAAAGATTTCGCTACATTTCCATACATTTATACATGACCGTGGATAAGCGACGAAGTGAGGAATTATTTCCTCGGTAAATCATCCCGGATTAAGGAGGTGTAGTCTGAGATGGTGCCTTCTATTCTTCTATTCCATAATATATTCTATAATATAAGCCTTTGATGACATTCTTAGTAAATGCATTATTTGCTGGGCACTGCTGAAGTAATACAAGCTATAATAATAATAATAATAATAATAACAACGTTAATAGAAAACAACTATAAGATTTATGTAATGACAAGAAAACTTACGATTCCGTAAGGATAGCCTAGAAATGCATGTGATAGGGAGCTTAAAAGCTTTTAAAACGAAATTAGTGAAAGAGTATGATAGGAATAAGCAAAAGGCCGCGGATATACGAAATTGGTTTTTTTGTTTAAGATATACTGGACAAGCAAAGCGATCCTTTTCAACTAGTTTTAAGAATCACATATTACACCTCAAATACAGGGGTAAGTTCAGGGTTTTAAAACAACCATTGTTTATGTAAGGTTTGTTTAAAACATAAAAACATTAAATACTAGAAGATTTTAGATATTACGACTATTATATTACAGTCTACGATAATCATACGGAGTGGACTAAACACCACTTATATCTCTATGAAACATTAAGTTTGTTGTCGAGAACATGGAGTCAGAGTACATTCACGGCCAAAATTACAGTGAGACATTACGAGTTCAATATTATCAACTTAGGGACTCTCACACAATATGGGGACTCGTGTATGTTCACCATTTTCCAATATGCCGGCTAGAGATTTGATTGAAGTTTTGATTACTCACTACATTCACGTACCATGGGGAAGCGGAATAATTTGGGAGAAGACTACATCGAGCAAAATGCAAATCAAATTCTAAATCAAAAGATCCAAATTAACTGATGACATTTTTTAGATATAACAAAACCTATAGAAATCGTGCAGCTTATCAAGTTGCTCCCGAGCAACAAAACGAGGCACAGGTAATAAGCTACCCAAGAAATCCAAGAATCTGCAAAGGAAAGCGGGTTTACGCCTGGGCGTTATAATTGTTTCCCACACGACCTATCCATCTCTCGGGATAATTAGCGTCCAACCATTCGCGCACCACCCGTCCAAAATGCGCCGGTGCTCCATTCAACTGTATCCAACTTTCATTTCGTACATCAAGAGGAACATCTCCCATTATTTCGAGAAGGTCATGAGTGAGGAAATCCCGAAACAATTCTGCATTTAGCCTAGGCGGCAAGAAGTGTGGGCCACAAATGTTGTTGCCAATAATACCCAACCAAACATTTACACTAAATTCATTTTGAAATGATCGAAGGCGGGTTTGGTGAGGATTTGCGTGTGCCCAAACATGCATATTATGGTGATTCACTACTCCAGCTCTGGTAAACGTCGCCTCATCGGTCCATAATATTTTTCTTAAGAATTCGGGATTCCCCCTTACAAAGTTAATTAGCCAACGACAAAAATTTAAACGCTTCTCTGTATCACCGGGATGTAAAATTTTGTACGGGATATAAATGATAAGCTTTTCTGTGGTCTCGATGTAGTACTCGTAGCACTTTAGACTTGGATGTTCCTAATTGTTGTGCTGCCCTGCGAGAACTTAAACTTGGATTTTCGCCAAAAGCTCTAAGAATTCTTCCGCTTCCATTTCTTCCAATATTTCTTCCAATATTTCTTCCAATATTTCTTCCAAATCTTCGATCTTCATTTCTATTTTGTCGGTTATTTCGTAATCCCCTTTCGCAAAAATTGCGATGGGTGTCTGTAAAAACTTGAACATTTGGTCGTCTCCTATTTGGATACCTCCTTCGGTATTCTCGAACTGCCTGTTGAGCATTGCCATCACAAAACCAATAAATAAAATGAATATCAGCATACTCTTCATTGCTGAACAATCTTGGCATCTTGTAGCTTGGTACACAACACTAACATTAGTTTTGACAGGTCAAACATTGACTGACAACACTGTTTCATTGTTTACCAAAGACAACTAGGATTATTAATTTTATCATTAATGTAGGAAAGATTTTACTGTTTTAGTAGAGAAAGCAGAAATAGCCGTTTTACTCGAAAAGTAAGCGTTGTACGAAAAAACTAAAAAGATACCTTCTTTCTTCCAAATTGAACACTGAATCGAACAATCTCAAAATCAACTGCACAAAACAGTGGCGTAACATAGTCTCGGCGAAAAATTCATCTCCCGCACCCTCTGGCGGCGCAACTGGAGGCAGTACAAAGATAAGATTTTATGAAACAATAGAGACTTAAAAATCATCACCGCCCCTAAAACTTCAAGTCGATAGCTTTCGTAATTTTAGAGTTATTAAAAAAATTGTTTTTTTTTCACAAGACTTTAACATCCTGTATCTTTGTTAGCAATCCCCTGAGGATGTAAGTTGATAGGAACTTTTCGGCTTATTTTAAGTCCCTCTATCACGTGTCGAAGTTTGTCAGGTAAACTTCGGACCACCCTGTAAATGTTTTAAAATCAAATATTATTAACATCGCGCTCCCAAAAATTCAAACGTATTGCCTTTTACAAATTTTCAGGTATATATTGGGTTATATTACCTGTTAATTTAATTAACTAACTGTAAGAGTTTCTCACTCAAATCGTATTAAAATTCCACTAGAATTAATTTATGACAAACTATAAAACTTTGTTTTCGTATAATGTTCTTAAATTAATGACTTGCAAATCCATCAACAGAATTTAATAATAAACTTTACTAGTCACTCAAGTTATAGTTATTTTGTCTTGTAAAGCACAGCTGCCTATCAAACCCTGATTCTATAATATCCTATAAGTGGTTAAAGTCCTTTGTTTAAGAAATTAATGAATAAAGTCAAAAGTGGCAAAGTAATACTGTAAATATTGACAAGTTCTAATTGAATATTATAAAATACAAATTTATAGGATCACATTTTCTTTGCCATGTCGTTATTTAAGTTATGATTAATGGAGGGAAATGAGCTGCATGAAAAATCGAACGGCCTTTATTGATGACAGTATACGTCAAAGGCGACAATTTATATTTTCTTCCGGAGTTTCGAGTTGCCATTTTACGGGAATGTGAAATGTACAGAAAAGATGGAAAAATGTATTTTTTGTTTTTTAAGCCGACGATTCCACGGGAATAAATTGCCAGTAATTTTATTTTACCGGTGTTATCCTTTAAGAGCCCTGAAACCCTTAAATGTTTATTATACTTAGAACTGTCATCCCTTGACGGGATAAGATGTGCAATATTTGTAGAGCTGACGTAGAAAAAATGTGTACGTAAATATGCAGAGTTAATACAAATATCCTGAGAAGAAAACTGTATAAAGCGTTTTGAAATATAAATAATGAGGTATTTTAGCAACAAAATCGGTGCTACCATATTTGTGTACATGAGTGTTTTGTATTAATAAATGTAAATATAATACAGGGTGTAACTTAAGTACGCTATAATATTACAGGGTGGTATTCTTAAATAATAGAAAGAAAAAAAAGTTATATAAACTGGTGTTCAAAAATTCTCCATTTTGGAGATATGGTGTTGAAATCCCCAACAAAACCTCAAATTTGTCTTATATTGTCATTATTATTATTATTTTTTTTTTTTGAAAATGGCTTTTGGAATGAATCCATACAGCCAGTCACACTATTTATAAGTAATAATAAATACTCCTAACCTAACCTAGCATAAACTGTATATCTATAGATACATAAAATCCGAGATATAATCGAAGGGAAACACAAGGGTACAAGTTCTTCTCGCCTAGAGGCCCGTCAAGGCATTTTTTATTTTCACAAACAACACTGGACCATGGATTAAGAATTAACATTAACTTAGGATAAAAACATAGGTAACGTCATCTAACTAAATATAAAAGAGAATCTATAGTCTGAGATTTGTGTTTTTAATAAATTGAAATAGACACAAATAAATATTTTTTTTATTTAGATGCAGTAAGTGCGATAGATTGAAGGGCTGTTCGACATTATTACTCAGTATATTATTGTAGAGCAAATTACATTCATTTCTGTTTTTGTGACAGCAAAAAAATATATGTTCGAGGTCTCCCTCAACATTGCAATGATCGCAAAGATTATACTGTATAATTTTATTCTATTAATTATAGTGATGTACCTTCTGGGAATATTGAAATCTTCGTGCCATGTTTTCGATGGAATTTCTGGTTGTATACGTGTATACCTATTTGGATGGTTATGGCAGTATTCTTGCCACACCCTTGTCCACCGTTGTTTCATACGTTGTTTACATATATGAATGCAGTCCTCAACACAAATTTCATTTACTTCCAACGTTTAATTCTCTATGCTTTCTTTAGCGAGGACATCTACCTGTTCATTATATTGCAGGCCTTTATGAGCTTTTACCCAAACAAAGACAATTCTTTTTACCACACAATTTTAATTCACATAAGCGGTTTTTAATTTTTGTGATATATGGGTTGAGCAGTGTATTTGGATTATAGCTAATTTTGATAGAGGTAAGAACTGATAGGGAATCTAACATGATTATAAAGCTATTTAAATCATCAGGAAGGTTATCCAAGACAGAGAGTATCGCAAAAGCCTCAGAGGAGTAAATGTACCAACAATCAGGAAGTTTGAATTTACCATATGTGTTATTATGTGGATATAAATAAGCACATCACATGGACTTTGATGCATCAATATATACTGCAGTAAATCCTTCATAATTGTGTAACGTTGTCCGTAGAATAATTTTGTTGAGAACCGGGTTTGAATGATAATGAGAAATTATGATAGGAAAGTGATCAGATAAATCGAAATATTTGTAATTTGGTGAGATAAGATACAGACTGATCATGTTATTATAGAATTGCTGCGTTTCTCGGAAACCGCTACATAATGGAGGCGAATATTTTTTGTTCCAATATTTTGTTAATAGATCCGATGTATTTAAATCGTATATTTTGCATATAAGTGGAGAGTGTTTGCAGTATGATCTTAGAATAAATTTTTCTACCTGTAGTTGATGTCTTAAACTAAGGGGGGGGGGTCGAGAGCTTCTACACGTAGTGCTTCTACAGGTGTTGATCTCATGGCTCCTAAGCACACCCTAAGGGCTCTATTCTGTATATATTCTGTATATTGTCATTATTAATGCAGCTATTTAAACCAAATTTGGCACACAGTACACTTAGATATGATGCCTTTAGATGTGTGGCGGAGATATAGGTAATTAGTACCATAAATTGATAGAAAAAAGTAGTAAGGCAATGTAGAAAATTAAAAGCGATCGCATCTTAAGATAAGTCACTGGTTAATTGTAGATCATGATACAATCTCATGGAAATTAGATTTCGTGGAAATTAGAAGATGTGATAATTAGATTTCATGAGATGTTTTTTATCGGTCTCTATAAAACTCATTTGGAAACCCGAACAGATATAGAGCTGGCTATTAGAATTAGATTTCGTGGGAATCAGATGTCGTGGGAATTAGATGTCGTGGGAATTAGAACTCGTGGGAATTAGATCTCGTGGGAATTAGATCTCGTGGGAATTAGATCTCGTGGGAATTAGATGATACGGAACGTCATAGCATATTCTAACTTAGAACAAAAGAATTAAACAGTAAAAACAAAACGTTAGCGTCGTAAGTACCTCATAACGAAATCAAGGCTCTTGTAGCTAGAAATTACAACATGTGAGGGATAAAACAGCTTAGAATCAAAGACTTAGGAGTTCTGTCTTTAAATTTAGTTATTCTATTTACAGAAATATTGTTTAGTGTATAATTGTAAATATATGGTTAATTTTTTTTTGGGAAAGACAGAAATTTTCACTTTTGCACATTTAATAGTAAGTTAATTTTTACATACCAGTCATTGTTCTATTCAAACTAATTTGCAATTGAAAGAAATCGCTGATAGAATTAACATCAAATTTTTTAAAATTATCTGCATATAGAAGATAATTGACATTGATCAATATTGACGAAAATAACGAAAAGAAGATGCCCAAGAATTGAACCCTGGAACCAATAAATGTATAATACGAGTATATCAGTTGAATTTATTTCGATGTCCGGAAAAACAACATAAAGTGTATAATACGTATGACACATGCGGGCGTTAATAATCGCGAGGACAGTAGGATATAGGAATTGACAGTTGTACATAGTGCTGTAGTGCTTAACAGTATTTCCAGCGTTGTCGGTTTTCATATTTCTCTCGGTACAGATACAGCGTTGTCGGTTTTCATATTTCTCTCGGTACAGATACAGCGTTCCCAGTTGTCATATTTCGAATTTAAACATGACAAACGTGACTATAAGAATAAAATAAATATAATCAATATAAATCCCAGTGAACACCAAAGTATAGGCCTTTACTGAGCCTTTATTGGGTCAGTATTACCAGTAAGGGCCCGGTAAAAGCTCAGTAAAGGCACATACTTTGGTGCTTACTAGAAATGTGTATATTTTTATTACCTCCTGATCTGACTAGTAGTGTTGTAGCTCTTCAACACTTATTTGTTTGTCGCTACTGATTTACCGGGGTATTTTATATACCGATTTTTTTTTAAACTGCTTATAACTTCTACACCTCTTAACAGATTTGAGTGGTTCAGGTCACATTTAAGAGACGAAACTATAAGTTTTTTAGTTGTAATGCAATGCTTTAATTTTTAATATTTTCAAGATGGCGGATGATGCTGAAACTTACCTGTGTATTTAGGTACTTTATTATTTTAGTTACAGTGTATTCTTCTCAAATTTGAAGCATGTGTTTATAATCGCGTACCTTTTGAGCATTTTAAATAGGCATATTTCAGCTTTGTGTGTGATTATGACTTTATGAATTTATTCTTCTTTAAATCTATCTTTCTATATTTAAAATCAGTTACAAAGGAAAACAGTTACAAACAATGAAAAAATTTTCTATTTTTTATAGTTCACCCAGTATAAGATGCATATATTCTAAGCACGGGAAGTGGGTCAAGTTCCGTTAATTTCCATTTTAATGGTGTCTACTTTAACTTCGTGTATGCCTTATTTATACAAAACTTGCGCAACAGAGCTGGAGTTGGATATAGCAATAACTAAGTTTCAGGCCACACACAATTCCGTGTTAAAAACAGCGTTACCGCAATCCAATAAGAAAATCTAATAAACCGTAGAGTAATAGACAAAAGCAGGGAATGTAATGTTATTTGCCTCTTTGCGGTAAACTACAGGATTTTATTTTGCTTTAAAGATTTTAAAATATTACATCACCGACTTTATCTCTATCTTTGCAACATCTAACACTCTTTACGTAACCGACTATGAGAGTTTATTATATTATTATTCTTTTAATATATACAAATCTTTGAATATTCTTTAACTGTAATATATTGACATTATAAATTGGATTGCACACAACTGAAGCATATTCACGTCGATGTCTAACAAATGTTACATAGAGTAAACGATGAGTGTTGACATTTTTAAAATCTTTGCAAATTGTGATTATAAAGCCAAAACTTTTAAAAGTAAAAGTAGTTACCATTCCGACGTGTTTATTGAATGACAATTTAGGATCCAAATACAAGCCAAGGTCTTTAATAATATCAGGTCTTTGTACCACATTACCGATATTTTAATTAAACACGGACAGATTATTATGGCCAAATGAGATGACATTACACTTGCCAGTATTGGGGGTAGATAGTTGTTGATGCACTAGGAATTAACAATATTCAAGTTATTTTTTTTCAGAATTTCACAATCATGAACATTATTAATGAACCGGTACATTTTTAGGTCGTCTGCATACAAGAGGAAGTGGACATTAGTATCCAAGCTTTCGAGAATATCATTAATAAACATTATGAAGAAGAGTGGTCCGAGTATCGAACCCTGTGGTATGCCAAATCTTTGCAAGGAACTATTCGATTTATGACCACGGTTCTGAACAAATTGATGTCGATTATCTAGATATGACTGTATTAAAAGAAGTAACGACTTTGAGAAACCAAATTTGTCAAGTTTACAAATCAAAGCACCGTGGTCAAGCTTGTCAAAAGCCTTAGAAAAGTATGTGTAGGGAGTATCTACCTGACCCCCTCGCTCAAGACCTGCACATGAGGTTCTTTGCTGTAGATCGACTCTTCATAAAGCCATGCTGATCAATAGATATTAAACCAGATGCGTGAGTGTACATAGAATCGAAAGGAAAAATTTCAAAAATTTTCCCGAAGTTACAAATAATAGTGAATTTTTTTCCATTTTTTAAGAAAGTCTCGAAGTACTGAAAAGTGAATTGAAAATTATTAGAAGAGCTTTGCAAATACAGTTAAACAATCTTTAATTAGAAGTGACGGAATTAGATCAGGGCCCATGGTCATTGTGGCTTTAATTTTCTTTATAGATTGGCATATTTTCTTCTCAGTGATGGCTGATAAGTTTATTACTGATTATGAACAAAAAAGACACAACTTAACTATCCTGAAGTGCTAATGAATGTATTGACATGTCGACTAAATTGAAAAAGTAGTTTTTCTGTTTTGATTGACCTATTCGCATTAAGTTGTAATATCAATATGTAGCAGGTTACTAATCATTCAAGACATAGTATTTAATAGAATCTCCCGGTCAAATGGATACTTTACATAATGCAGCAAGAATTAGTGAAATAATACACGTAAGAAATAAATTAAATTAGACAATGGGATAGTATTTGCCTTTCTACCAAATCCTCTTTTCTAGGTTAACACCATCTTCTTGAATGGATAATATCTCCCCTGCCTGCAAACATTTTTGTGTGAGCAAAGTTGGTAAAATAAATTGATAAAATAATTAAGAAAATGGCCGCCTATTAGCCCAGTGACAATGAGTAAGCAGGCTTTCTGTCTGATTAAATTTAATGCCCAATCACCATTTTCGTAGGAGACTTGATAAAATTATTAGAGTAAAATTGTTAGCTGCAGCATTTTCATTTATATTTGAGTTGGTACCGCCATGTTAAAAGGCCCTCAGACAAAGTAATTACAGGGGATGACATGGAAAACGTGGTGGTGAAATGAAAGGATTTCTACTGGAAATATAGGTAGTGTACGGCTTTCGGCTGAAAACAAAATGAAAGGATTTATGTGTTTTTAAATAAAAGGGCTTTCGGAATCGTAGTGTTACCAACAGGCGACATTATGAATTTGACATTGCTTTTATTTTATAAGGCTAATTTGGTTGGGTTTAGAATAAAATGGAGGTTTTATTTAGTTTCGTAACCCTCGAGTGTTGTATTTTAGGTTTTTTACACATTCGCTCCTTTAATGCCCATTTGACGAATGCTGTACATGTATATACATTACACGTAAACTCTTGCGGCCAATATACGAAGATGGGTGCAAAATTTATTAGCCGTAAACAAATTCATACACACTTTGGCCTTACCTTCGGTTTATTACTCAACAGTCCTAAAACTCGGATAAAATAGTTTGTTGTTTATACCCAAATTAATGTATTTTACAATTGAATTGGTCTCGGATATAACCAATAGCTTTAATTACAACAATTAGTTTGTGCACATTTGATATGTATGTCTAGTCTATTTTTGTGAACAACCTTTTCAAAATCATGCGGTATTATTCATTGGACAGTTATTAAAAATCACGTATGTATAGCAATTGTAAACTGGTGCACAGCGAACAGATTTGATGCCAATTGACGCCCTGCAATACAGTATCAGTTCTTGTTATAAAATATAGGAACATCTTTTTTCTTTATTGGCAGAACGATAGAGGCTAACTAGCTATAGTGAAGACACGCCCATGTTCACGGATCTAAAATCTACAAAAACGTTAATATGGTGTTGAGGAAACTGTAATAAAAATACACTACCTTCACTTAATATACATTTATTTGTACTGAGTTACATGGACGGTTCCAATACCTACTACAAAGCAGGTGTGAAGTTAGGTATATATGTGTACAGTTAAGCTATGTGGTGGTTTGCACGATAACATGCAAACAACGTTGTGATATGATTACACCAGAAGCCTGTGTCGCCAATCGACTTAAAGCGAATCCTTGTTGGCCTGATATAAGTACGGTATCTATTAATAACATCACTTAGTTTATTAAATTTATTTACCTGTCTAGAGCATCTTTAATAACTGCTACGTTTAATTTTAATTACTCTCAACAACTAATGCATTTTAGTCAACTATCTGTAAACAATACTTTGTATAAAACGAGCTATTTGATAATGTATGTTCATATACCGAGTTGATTGCTACTTGTAAACATTAACATTCATAATTACATTGTCAGTAGGAGTCCCGCAGGACTCGGTTAAGTAAAGCTCACTTGTCCCATATTCTCTAATTAATACTGCATAGCACATCAAGGTGTGCAGTATGCAAATCTTAAACGCCGGGAAATTTTCAGCGAATCTGCAACTAGTGACTTGTAAATTGTTGAGATTGAGGAGAAAAATTATGTTATTATTACCAACTAAATATTATTTTCAGTTGGAAATCTCTTCGTAAAATCCAGAAGTTTTGACAAAAAAAGTTTTGTGACAAAGACTTATTTTCAAATAGAGATTGATGCCTTGAAAACTATCCTGAAAGTAGTACACATGTTCCGTTTTTGTAACCTACTCAACAGTTTTAGAACTTGGTGAAAACTTGTCACTGACATTGAAGTGATTTCTTCAATCAAGTAGGTATAATCGGGAGTTTATAGTTATTTGGAATTTGGACATTTCAAGCGAGTGGTAGTAAGTTCACCAATCCAAGTTGGGAGACAAATAACAAATATTTGTGTACTAACTTGTAGATTAAACTTTCTTGGGTACCCTTATGTGTAGTATACATTCCCGGAGTTTGGCACTTTTCTTACAACTCACCCTGTAGACAAAAAGTTGTAGATTATGAATGTTAAATAATTATGGTTCGAAGTTCGCTTTATTAGTTTTTATTAAAATTATTCTGCCGATATTACACACTTACGAATACCCTAAAAAGAGATTTTCTGGCTTAATTACGTTATTTTGAATAAATAATCCTGATTACAAAGTGAATTTTAGGCTCTGTGAAACAAAAATTGCTCCTTTCAACTTTTATCCTCCTTAATTGCAAATCGCTTCACGCAATTTAGCGATTAAATCTCCATGATAAGTTCCCTTTGCAACGAAGGACTAAATTCTCTCTCAGTCCGAAGCCTACGTTCGATATGATGAACTTTTTAACTTTGATTTAAAAAAAATAGCACTAAATAGCGTAGTAAGAGATAAAAATTTCAAATCAATATCTCAATGCTCTCCGGAGTTATAGAGTTTCTAACAGAATTCCTTGTTTAATAGCCACCTGGATGTATGTACAGGCTTATTCATTATAAATTACCCACCACTTATCATCATTATTATTGCTTATAGAAAAAAAAGTTTTAAATAAAAGTTGTGTGGTTATGACTAAATTTTGTTAAAATGCTATCAAAATTACAGTAGCGTGCAGATTTGAGGGGATACAAAAAAATAATATATTTTTTTAAAGGGATACCCTGTATATTATTTAATTTTTGGAATGATCCTTTGTTCCTGGTTTCAAAAATACACCATATATTACCGCTACCATATACCCTTATTGAATTATTAAACGTCGAATATCTATTATGTTTGTTACGTCACATTTCTTTAATGAAATAATTAAAATGTTTACAGTGAGGAAGAGAAAACTAAATATTTACACAAAATAGATAACAAAGACAAAGATTTATTTAGGAAATTTAAATATAAACAAATGATAACTCATAAAGGTTGTTCGATGTGTCCACCATTATTGTCAATGCATAATTGATAACGTCTTCTTATATTTATAATTGCACCGAAAATGGCTTCATTATTTACATTCAGATTGTCTATTTCAAGTCGAATCCTGTCTTTAATGACTTGAAATCTTAGAAATCCCCAAAAAAACTGAATTCATAGTGGTCAAATCCGGACTGTTAGGTGGCCATTTAATAGGTCCATTATTCCCTATCCATATTGGGAATACATTATTCAAATGATCTCGAACGGGTACGACACTAACAGAGTTGCCCCATCCTACATCCAAATCATATCATCAAGTTCGGCTTCAGGAAAATTCTGTAAAAGAATATTTTCTTCTCCTGGAATAATTATTTCCAGATAGGTAACTCCAGTTAAAGTATAATCATAAAATATAGGCCCAACAATTTTGTTTCTGAAAATTCCACACCAAACGCTAACAGTTCTTCTTCCTGATTTTTTTATTTGTTTTACCAATCTTTTTCTGTTGTGCTTATTTTCCCACGACCTTCGATTTTTCCTATTAAAAACTCCTGCCGTAGAAAAGGATGATTCATGAGTCCATAATATTTTAGTAAAAAAATTGGGATCTTCATCCAATTTTTGAATCATCTGGCGGCAAAAGTTCAGACTTTTCTTTTTATGAGCATCTGTTAAAAGTTGTACGGGTAAAATTTTATATGGTCTGTAGCTATTATTTTTTAACGTATATTGAATTTTGGAATAACTTTTACCTAATTGATCGACTGTATTATTTATACTACATTCAGAATTTTATAAAAAATAATACAATGTTTCAAAAAAAGTCTATTTTCGAATAAATATGGATGGGCTTACCTTCGAAATGAAGCAGTATATCTAGCTGTTCTTCCTGGTTTGCTTGAACTACACACTTTTTTCTACTAAAACTGGAGGTATTATTCACCTATCGGTAAATATTTTTGAACGTATATTCTGATGGTGTTAGACGATTTGGATACAACACCCTATATGCTCTTTTTGCTTTTGCTTTTTGCATAATAGTTGTCATTTTCATGGCTCACTTTAATAATGTTAATTTTTCCATATTTACAGTAACTAGTTTAACTAAGATATTCGACGTTTAATAACTCAAAAACGGTATATGAAAGGGGTAACAGATGGTATATTTTTGAAATCAGGAATAAAGGATCATTCCAAAAATTTAATAATATACAGGGTATCCCATTTAGAAAAAAATATATTTTTTTGTATCTCCTAAAATCTGCACGCTACTGTCCTTTTGATAGAATTTTAACAAAATTCAGTCATAATCACACAACTATTATTTAATTTTTTTTCTATAGCTAATAATAACGGACCTCTCTGTCTATGTTTGCATAAAGTTTCAAGCGCAACGGATTTTTTTCCGCTACAGGTGGACGATCGGGATTTGTGGAAATCGAAAGATTCATATTTTCTTCAGCCTGTAGCCATATTTTCATTTCTTAATTTCCGGAAATGAATAAGATATGAATTTTTGAAAATACTTCTGCATTTCGGTTCGTATCCCGGCTTCCTAAACGCTGATAGTTGCCTTTCATCGGGCCTCTCTTTCTAATTTTCAGGAAATTGGTTACTCTAAAGGTTTTTTTCCGGAACCTGTTCGACGTTTTTGGTTCGCGAGAATCGATAGTAGGAATAATTCTTCAGTGCGCCGCAACATTTAGATTCCTTATTTTTTAAAAACGAGAAAGATACAAGCGTTTTTACGTCGTGCCCAGTTGTGGATCCCCCATGGTCTGAACATTTTCCTGATGTACGTTACAAACACTTATTAAGCACTATTCCTCAACCATAATGCAATTTTAAACACCACCTCGATAAAAGATCACAAACTACTATTAAACGCACACGATTATTCACAACACATACATATATTAGAATATAATCACACTAAAATATTAAATATAAAACATAAAAAGACCAGATGCTAATAATAACTGTCAAAAATCTAATCATGTCTTAAATTAGGCGATAACAACATAAAATAAGGTAGGTCACAAAATAGTGCCGCGAACAGACCAATCTCATATTTAAAAAACCAGGTTCTCGTGGATATTCTCGGTAGTCTGTCTTGCATTAGATATTTTAGAAGAACGTATATCGGTAATAGACAACAACGGTCCGTTACCGGTGATGCCAGGTTGTCAAGTTGTTTCGGTGAGCTGAAATCTACTAAAAATTTCTAGTACTAAATAAATGCAATACATTTATTATAACAAATTTATACGAATTATCATATTCTTATGATTTTTAAAGATAATATAATAAATTAAACGTACCCGATAGAATAAGTGAGTTTCATATTTGAGTATCATATGTTTTACTCAGAGGGCGGTTTTTATATATCGGCAACACTGAACAATCCCGAGATAAGTCGCAATTAAACGCAATTAAACGAGGGTCGGATATTTTTGAGATAAAGTGGGATAAATTAAAAGAAATTCAATTATTGATTAATACGGCTCTTTTTAACACGCTTTTATTAGCTTCACCTGTATGTTTGCTTGCTTGTTTGTTTGTTTGTTTGTAACCGACTCTTTGGACTCGATTTTGACCCACTTTAAACGGACAGATTTAATTGAATCTTTGTACACTTACGAAGAACCGGTAACAATACAATAATTTGATAAGTTTATATAATTATCCTGATCAGGATCGCCAGTCCTTTCCTCACGTATTCTCTACGTAAGAGCAAAGGCTTAATATGTAAGTACATTCCATGATTGTCAGTTAGCTCGGTGGTCGAGCGGGCTAAGGCAGTCGACGCGAAACGACAGACTCCTCGGGCGTGAGTTCAAATCCCATGGCTGAAATAAAAAAATATTTTGTTTTTCAGAAATATCTATTGGATCGTAATATGTTATAATATCAGCATCAATAAGCAATATAAATATAGTTTAAAAAAAACTACAAAACACGCTTTCATAGCACTTCAAACTAAAAAGTTAAAAATAAATATAGTTTAAAAAAACTAAAAAACACGCTTTTAAAGCACATCAAACTAAAAAGTGAAAAATAATTATTAATATAAACTGAAAACAATAATGAACGAAAAATACTAGTATTATTGTGAAAAAAGCGTGGGGTGCTTTGTGCAATATTTTTCGTATATAGAGCAACCCATGGTTTTTCACAATAATACTAGTATTTTTCGTTCATTATTGTTTTCAGTTTATATTAATAATTATTTTTCACTTTTTAGTTTGATGTACTTTAAAAGCGTGTTTTTTAGTTTTTTTAAACTATATTTATTTTATTGGCTTTGTATTAAAATGACTTAATTAAGAGTAATTTATAGAAGCATCATGATTTGTTAAATGAAGTTATATTTATACTGCATATTTTAACTTGCTGTAAAAAAATTATGTTGTCCCGATCTCCTGTTATGCTAATTGTCGGCATGCTTTAAGGTTTTTTATGTTACAAATAGATGAAATGACCTATATGTGCGGCCCCCATTGTTATTTGTCTTGCACTTCAGCTTTACAGTCGAAATCTACGCTATAGGCAGTTCTTATCAATGAAGTTAAGGCTTGCTTTTTTGGAAGCAAAAGTCATTTCCATTTATTTGGTCCACCCTGTATACGATATTTCTTTATTCTTCAATTCAAACGAATAGATTACAGCTATTTTATACTCTTGTTATTACCTCAGTAAGAAAATATATTTGAGTTACTATTGGAAAGCAGCAAAAATAAAAATAATCAATCATCTGCCGCATAATTTTCATGGAAAGTAAGTACTTAAAAGCCCTAGTACATAATAATTTATTCCATCAAAGCACCTTATCGAAGAACGACATCTCCGCGAGGCTTCCTTCGAACGTAAATTATATTCAGTTTACGAAATAGCGCTTCAAATGTATATTTATTAAGATCTTAGAGTCATTATATAAATGTAAACTTCAAAAGATTTGCAGTAGAGAAATAGGCAAAACGAAATGAAAGGTGAAAATAAGTGAGGGTATTGATCTAACTTATTCAAAGAATTTTCATAAATTGAAGACATATTTTGATGGGTGTATATTCCAGAGAGGTGAAAGATATTTTTTAAGTGACACATTCATAAGTCAAGTGAATCAAGAGTATGGAATGCTTTGCGTGTCTTTTGCAGAAAATAACAAGACATCACAACGCCTGTAAACGCTCGCATATGAAGGCTTTGAGAGTGTCAACAAACTGATAAATTTAAGTGATGTATAATTTCTATACTAGAACACAAAATGAGACGTTGCTAAGCTACTCATTCCGAGGTTGCTTTTGATATCATCAAGGTAGTAAATGAGAAGATATATTTACTAAAATTCAGCATAAACTTTACACATTCATTGGACGTGATTTCCGTACAGGGTGTCCCATAATTCCCGCCCAGAGATATTTGAAAAATGCAAGAAACCTTACTTTGAGCACAACCTATTTTAACGAATTCGGTAGCAAATGATGTTTTTGGTGCATCGATGCTAGGAGTTGCGACGCCTTTAATATTTTCTTTCTTTGGAAACACTGTAATATTTTTTTTCCATTGTTATCTAATTTTTGCTGCACATCATGAAACTGTGATGAAATTTTTGCTAGTCATATAGATTTTCTTAAAAAAAATCTATATACACATTTATGCTTGGCAAATTTGGGCCCCCGTATCTCGAGAACGGCTGATCAGATCGACCTCAAATTTGGGATCTATCCGAATCTCGAGATTTCTAGAAACTTTTCGTCTGTCCAGAACTCCGGAACTCCGGAACTCCGGTAGTCCGGAAACTTTTCTTTGAAATGCGATAACTGTCCCAAATATTGACCGATCGATTTCAAATTTTTACTAGAGGTAGACCTCCATGGTCTACATATGCCTATTGATTTTGAGCCGGTTCCGAAAACGGCAAATGGGGCAAAAACGGCCTAACAACCAATTTTTCTACTTTCCTTTGAAATGCGATAACTGTCCTAAATATTAACCGATCGACTTCAAATTTTGAACAGATGTAGACCTCTAAGGGCTACATAATATGCCTATTGTTTTGGAGCCTGTTCCGAAAACGTGAAGGGGGGGCAAAACGGCCTAAAAGCCAAATTTTTTTTACTTTTTTTTTTGAAATGCGATATCTGTTCAAAATATTGACCGATCGACTTGGTAACAGGGGTAGACCTTTACGGTCTACATATGCGTGTTGATTTTAAGTCGGTTCCGAAAACGGGAAGTGGGGCAAAAAAAATTAAGAATTTTGAATTTTTTTTTGGAAATGCAATAAATGCCCCAAATATTGACCGAATTGGTACAAATATAGGCATATTAGCATAAGACTCAATAAAATGGATCACAAGGAACCGATTCCGACTATTTACGAACCGCTCCGATCATTCCCGAAGGCTTTATAAGCACTTTTAATAGCGTTTTAAGCTATTAAAAAGGGCAAACGAGTTTGTTAACAGCCACCGAGGCTACAGTTTTAACCGAAAAACACGAACTGGACCCGAACCTTTCCGAAGTCACCCGAAGATATCCGAAGGCAAACGGGGCTTGCGGGGGTATCATTTTTAATAAAACAGAACACGAGGAACCGATTCCGGGCATTCCCGAACCGCTCCGATCATTCCCGAATGCGTATAAGGCAAGTTTAACAACGATTGCCGAAACCGAGAAACAAATTCAATTTTCGAGGGAGTTGACACGTACCCAGGCTGTTCTTTTAACCGAAAAAAACAGAACTCGGTCCGAAGATATCCAAAGTCACCCGAAGTTACCCTTATGCGATCCAGGCTTGTGGGGTATCGCTTTCGAAGTAATCGGACCCACGGAATCGATTGGAATCACTCCGACTGATCACGAACCGCTCTGATCATTCTTGAAGGCGTTATAAGCACTTTCAATAGCGTTTTAAGAAATTAAAAAGTGCAAGCAAGTTTCAAGGTTGCTAACAGCCACCGAGGTTATTGTTTTTATCTCAAAACCCGAACTGGACCCGAACCTTTCCGTAGTTACCCGAAGATACCCGAGGTCAAGCGAGGCATGTGGGGTATCATTTTCAATAAAACCGAACATAAGGAAGCAATTTCGAGCATTCCCGGACCGCTGCGATCATTCCCGAACGTGTCTTTGGCAATTTTAACAACTATTGCAGGCATCGAATAACAAATCATTCTGGAACAGATCCGATGTACTTTGTCAGTCTTCTGAAAATCTATATGGCATCTTCACCGCAGCGGTGAATGTACCTCACTTGTTTAATTTTATATATTCTTGTTTGAAATATGTGATAACGGTTTTATTATACACATAATACAAATTAAACACACAATTTTAATCCATTGTACTGATTCTGCGGGTGGCTTTCTATGTAGTTTTTAAAATTGTAGCATCTTCTTACTTGCACTGGCATCTGTTATTTTTTGTTTTAAATGTCCTGTATTTAAGGAGGGTGTTGCATATACAATAATGTTTAGCGTTACCCATAAAAAATAATCCAAAGGATTTAAATCTGGGAATCGGGGTGGCCACTGGATAGGTCCATATGTTCTAATACATCTAGTGTGATATTGGCTATTAAAGTAATTCTGAACCAATATTGAGTTATGGGAAGCAGCACCATCTTATTGAAACCACGCAACTGTGTTGTATGTGTTTTGACAAAGTCGTCGTATAAGATGTTTTCCAGTAAGTTCAAACCAAACATTCACACCAAAGTGACCTTGATGTTGTATTTACGAATAATGTGAGAATTTCTATCTGTCCATTGATGACTGTTATGTCTATTAGGAATTCCATTTTTTATAAACGTACCGGGTGTATCACTTAAGACTTAAGTCCAAATAAAAACTTTGTTATCTCGGATACGAAAAAAGTTTAATGCCAACGTTGTTGTATGTCAATGGGACTACAAATTGAAGTATTTAAAACTTATACAGGATGTGCAAAGTAACAGATTGTACTATATACTAATTAAATATATCAATTTGTACTCCAATCGATTACACCAAAATCTATTGGAATTTTTTCGTGCCTATAATAATAAAGATAGTCTGTTACATTGGCTATGGAATCTGAAAGGTAGATTTAGAATATTGAGCACTCTCTATTTCATGAGAAATTGAGATTGACCAAGGAAAATTTGAACAACCTGTGTAAGTTTGAATACATTAATTTATATTTAATATACAACAAATTTCATAAAAAAAAAAATTCTGCATATCTTCGTGGTCGAATGGTAAGATTATTTGCCTCTCATCCTGGAGTCCCGGGTTCGATCCCCGGTCGAGGATCTAGGATTTTCTCTAACCCAGAAATTAATTTTAGCATACTCGGACACTGAGTGTGTGCCCATTGTCTCCAAATGTGTAGCCCTCTCCCACATAAGATACCTTGAGATATCTTCAAGGATACATTGATTGCCTGTAGTGTTTAATAAAATTTTTAATCTAAGATAATGCAGTTTTCATTTGAATATTAGATTATTTAAATAATAAAATTTCTATGCCAACGTAGCTTTCCTCTCCAAAAAATAAATAAAAAACTGTCTTCATTCATAATAAATGCACGTAAAGTTGATTTTTGGCAGTGTGTTTGTAGAAACATATTAAAAATCCTCCCAGAGCTGAGTGTGGGAACAACTCAAAATTGCGTCATTATACAGGATGCTTTGAGACGCGTAGCCAACTTACCGTATTGTATTTGTCATAGTAAGAAAAATTGTTCGAATAAAGATGTGTTCTAAAATGACAAAAAAAAATTAAGTTTGTCAATTTTACCAAACAGTTTATAGCTTTGTTTATTATTGGGACTCAAAATATTTAAAATCGCTTAGAATGTAAAAGAGGTATATAAAGAATTAGTTATTAATCAAATTTTTCTCTAATTTATAAATTTATTTGCAAAAAATGGCGATGATAATAATAATTCAATAAAAAACTATACAAAAAGTGCATTATTCTTGATTATGAACTTAAATTATTTTTAATCCGTATTACTATTAGTTCGTCCAAGATAATAAATGTCTCATAATGGAAGTTTCCCAAGTCACTATGTATTTACTTAACTTAAAAATACGTCGGTTTAACCAACAATTTAATTACTTAAAAGTTTTAAGTACTCTGACTTGCAGCCAAGGAATTAAAGAACTCTAAATTTCTAAACATTAATTAATTACATTCCCGTTTCCTAAAACAAATTGGCTACAGCCATAATAAATTAAATCATTAAGTTACTTCGAAATAAGAGCAATTAACTACACCGACAAATTAATTTTTGTTAATCTATAACAATCCCGGCTGGAACGATGTAAAAATTATAGATAATGTGAAGATATTACCAGAGAATTCAAAATTATGGTGAACTTTAGAATGTCAGTTAGTTGGATCGACTAGTCATTTTTTGAGCTCGTGTTTCAAAAACAGTTTTTGGTCTTTCGGGCCGGATCATGCATTGACGAGAAATAAATCAATTGGCAATTTTTGTGTACACAGTTTGTTACTCGAAATCCAAGGTAACGATTATGAATATTTTAAAAAACGTCAGTAAGTCAAAAAAGAAAATCAACGTTCCGTGTCATTTCTTTCATTTAGTGCATTATATCTCAAAATTCATGATTTTATATTCGGTAATAGTGAGCAAATCTATACGTCAATGTTAAAAAGCGTATTGAGCCCATTCCAAGAAGAACGAAAGAACTTCTAAAGTTACGTCTGCCAATTAAGGTATTTTCAAACAAAATTATCACTTGTCTTAAGTTTATTTACAACCTGTATATAGAGTTTTTATCAATTTTTATGGGATTAAGATCCCTTTTAAATTTTTTTTTAAAAAAAACCGACTTTTAGATACGTTTATTGTATCTTCTTCAGGAATTCTACAAGAATTACGATATATAAATATGTATATATACAGGGTGTCCCAACCAATAGAAGGCACTCTGAATAACTTTGGAGATAAAATTTTTTTGAAAAATTGGTGGAACATGTCGACCTTGTGTCCAAGGGGGACATATTTTAATGTAATACTTGTATACCTATCATCATCCCTCTACCCTACACGGCCACCCAGTCAAAAAATTCAAATGGCAAAGGGGGTTGAGTGATACATCTATTAAAAGACCTTTTATCGATTCGTTCCTGAGAAATAATTGTTTCATTATTTTAGGTTCGGGAAATAAAAATAAAAGCAGTTTAAATTATCGTATGTATTGTTCAAAATGACCCCCACCGACTTCCATACAGTAATATAATCTATCTTGAAATTCTGTACGAACATTCCTGAACACATCTGGAGTCAATAAACGGCATTCTCGAACAATTTTTTTCACGTAACTCTTCCAGAGATGCGGGTTTTGTTGCAAATACCTTCGATTTCAAGCGTTCCCACAGAAAGAAATCCAAGGGAGTTAAATCGGATGACCGAGCGGGCTACTCCACAGAACCTCTTCTTCCAATCCATCGCTCAGGAAACCAATTATCCAAAAATTGACGGACTGCTATAGCAAAATGTGGGGTGCCCCATCCTGTTGAAAACACAGTTCGCCTTCTAAAAGATTATCGTCTTCTTCGAGGATTTGGGTAATCATTGGGTCAATGTTATTTTCAAACAGATCGAGGTACCTTTCGCCATTTAAATTGTCAGGAATAAAGAATGGCCTGACAATGTGATTCCCTAAGATGCCAGCCCAAACATTTAACTTCTGAGGCTTTTGGATATGAGTTTCCATGAACAAATGTGAATTGGTTTCACTCCAATACCTACAATTGAGCCTGTTTACCTCCCCATTTAACTGAAATGTAGATTCATCAGAAAAACACGTATTGTACAGTAGATTGGCATTACCGTTTAACTGTTCACTGAAAATCTCACAGAATTCAAGCCGACGATCGGGATCATCTTCGTTTAATTCGTGTATCAATTTAAATTTATATGGATGAAATTTGTGGGCCTTTACAATTCGATGAACACTGTTTCGTCATACACCGGAAGCCTCAGCTACTTTCCTTATCGATTGAGTATTATCTATCTGCAAATGACCCAGAACTGCCACTTCGACTGCTTCATTCCTAATCGGTCGCTGAGGTTCATGCTTTTTTGTTTCCTACAGAACCTGTTTCTATAAATTATGTCAATAATTGTAAAACATACTGAGAACGAACCCTTCTATCTGGGTGATTTCTATTGAATATGCGCTCCGTAGCTCTAGCACAATTATCATTTTTAAAATAAATGCTGACAATTTCTATTCTCTCCTGAAGGGTATAAACCATTTTGAAAACTCACTCTCGTAAAATGTATCTCGATTTAAAATTGGTTGTGAACAAATTAATGTTCAAGGACTATCAAATACTTATAAGTCTTTTATTATTCTAAAACTAAACGGACAAGGAAAATGTTTCTTGTCGAAAAAACTCGTGTTGATTTGAGAGGACTAGAAAATCTAGTTCTTTTATAAATTCCAATACCCAGTGCCGTGTATTTTAGATTTTTTAAGCGATTTCGGTTGTGTGTAATCATCAAATATAAAATAATTTTCCTTAAGAACGAATCGATAAAAGTTAAAAAAAAAATACACAGTTATGTAGGGAATTGAAAGACCTTTCAAAAGATGTATCACTCGATCCCCCTTGCCATTTGAATTTTTTGAGGGGGTGTACGTGTAGGTAGAGGGATGGTGATAGGTATACAAGTGTTACATTAAAATATGTCCCCCTTGGAAACAAGGTCGACGTGTTTCACCAATTTTTCAAAAAATTTTTATCTCCAAAGGTATTCAGGGTGCCTACTTTTAGTTGGGACACCCTGTATAAGAACAGAGAAGGAAGTTAACGTGGGTTTAAATGCATTACAGTAAAAAACAATATGAATTAATGGATACACGCCCGCATAAAAAATGTAAGGTGGAAAATGCAAAAATTGCAAATGGCAGAAGGATGCAAACCTTGGAAGAGAATTGTTTTTGTCCTTCGAGCTGAATAAGGAAATGCTGAAGCGCCGGTTCAAAAAAGGACGGGTCAGTCTTGGAATAAAATAAAGAATAATACAACTGGTTTGTTTTCCTATTTTTGATTAGTACTGTATATACCTTGTGTTTTATCACAATACTGAAGTACTCCAGAATTACCACTTTTTTTAAACTTTTCAAACTATTTCATATCCATAATATCATCTGTTAATACATAATCCAGAATTTATGATGTAAATACGTGCACTACAATAGTCTAACAGCCCGTATGATATTCAGAATTGACATTTTGATTAAAACTATGGTTGCAGAATGCAAGGAAGACGCTCTGACAGAGAACACCCTAACTCCAAGTCAAGTCACGAATTGGGAAGTGCCATTTCTCCTTTTGAAATGCAAACTTTGAAGCGCAATGAAATAAAACGAATGCGGACGTTATGGAATATCTGCAGTTTCCGTCTTACGATTCAACAGATTTTTAATGCCATCCAAATTAGTTGTACGCCTGAAGTATTTTGCGTTAATTTAATTCGCAAAATTTATACAAAAATTAATTATAATTATTAAGTCAACACTTCAGAGTGTACAGAGTGTTTCCTAAGTACTTATAAACCTTCAAGGTGTGCAGAATGTAAAAATAAACATTTGATTAATTTTTGACAATAGTTTGGGTTGAATTTTTCGAAATACCCACCTGAAAATTTTGCAATGAAGGGATTGAGTGACAGGGGTGTAGGAAACGAAATATTTTATTGCTTTAAAATCAGCCGCTTCTAAGTATTTTTTCGTTGTCCTTTCAATACTTATATATTTTTTTTGGATTTATGCTTTTGCAGCTCCATTGAAAGAACTCTTCAAACAAAAGCTAAAAAATAATGATTTATAGAGGCCATTTTCATTAGTTATTATGTTTTGGAAAGTAGAATTATCTATTTTTTTTTTTTTGTATTTTTCATTTAATATTTCGAAATTTAAATTTCTGGCGAAGGAGCTAGTAACAACGAGATTTTCGAATACGAATCTGACAATAGTGACTATCAGCTTTAAGTTATCGGGTCAATTTTGTTTGTATAATGCTAAGAGTCTTATTTTGAAAACCATAGTGTTATCAGTTTAAGTTATAACAATAGTATATTGTAATACGACTGTGGGAAGGGCTTCATTGCAAAACGATGTATGAAAGTAGGTACAGGAGTGGAGCGAAAATGCTATAAACATTGGTCCAGATGTAAGTATTTCTAGTATTTCTAACAATGTAAATGTTCCAGTTTTTCCAAGCATTAACTTAAATAATTGCAATTCCTGTGTAATTAATGAACATTTATAGAATTTAATTGTTATATTTTAAATAAACAAAGAAAATTTGCTTTTAAATGTTTCAAAATTGTATTTTCACTCTACACGTGTTTCGGCTTTTTAGGCCCTTTTCAAGAGTACAGATGAGAGGTACTGTACTCTTGAAAAGGGCCTAAAAAGCCGAAACACGTGTAGAGTAAAAATACAATTTTGAAACATTTAAAAGCAAATTTTCTTTGTTTATTTAAAATATTTAATAATGTTTCACAAGGAGCCAACCGCAGAATCAGTACAATGTATTTAATTGTTATTACTAGTTAAATAATATAATTCTTTAAGGTAAACACACTTTTTTATGCCGGTATGTAAATATGTAATCGAGGCGTGTGGCAAATTCTTTGCCGCACGGTGTGCGGCAACATGACATTTCTGCAGTCATTTTGAAGTTAGAAAATTTTACTTTCAACGCAATCGTAAAAAAAGTCAGTTATCAAACTGGTATTCTGTTTTATGCTCCATAACAAGTATTCTCAATAATTGTGACAATAGCAATGCAATATTGTTATGAAATAAACTAGGCAACACTGTATGTGGCATGTTATTTCTCAAAGAAGAAGAAGATTCCGATTCGTAACCTCAAATTTTGTGTTTTTGTTTTTAAAATTCCACAATTTTGACAGTTGTTCCGTGATTTTAACCGGATTTCTGTTCTTAAAAAATATGCTCAGATGCAGGAAAACAAATAAAATAATAAAAAAAAAGTAATACTGTATTTTTTCTTGCTATGTTTTCTTGCAGCTTCATCCACAAATGTTTCCAACTTTTGAAATAATCGCAGTGCAGATATTTTATTTAAACGAAAAACTTAGATAAATTTTTTTACTAAACATGTTTTCTTAACCGTCTCTCAAGTCACCGAAGTAACTCTCAGAAAATCCTAGGATTTTGTGTTCAGTAAAGAGAGACCAGGACCTACAGTTTATTGTGGAGTCCGAACCATATCTAGTGCATCGACAGTTCACTCTCATCTTAATCCGAAGCAAATTACAAATTAAATTTGTTGCTCCGGGATGGATTCGAATCATCGATATTCGGTACCAAGTAAATAGCTATAAGAGCTTTACCGACTCGGCTACCACGCCCTTGATTAAGAAGATCTCTCTAAAATAACAAGATACCATCTTGTTATGGACACAGAATCGACCCCATTATTAGATTAAAAATTTTTTTAATAATTATCTAAAATATGATTTGGTATTGGATTAAATTTTTACAGCTCTAACAAAAATGCTTATGTTTTTCTTTTCTCCAACCCGTTGTTTCTAGCATATTTTCTGATACGTAAATATTTGAATGTTTGTCAAAAGTATTTTACAGCTGGAATGCAAATTAACTTTTTTAACTTGAATGTAAGTATAATTTTTCCGTGTAGATTTATTTTAAACTTACTTATTAGGAACCACATGGTTTTATATTTTTGTAACGCAAACAAAAAAGTTTTATAAAATTTATCTAATTGGGCGTCTAGACCTAGCTTTTGAAAATTAATTCAAAGATAGAATTTTAAATAATTTTGTAGTATAAATTAAAATACACAGAACATAATGTATATTTATATAATTATAAATCACATGTAGTTTACAAAATTCCGTGCAGTTGTGGGGCTGTATATATTGGACAAACTAAACAATTATTAGAAAATCGAATCAAGGAACACAAATGCTCGTGTAACATAGACACATTCACAAAAAAAGAAAAAACTGCTCTAGCAGCTCATCATTTCGAGTTAAACCATGAGTTTATTTTCGACAATGTTAACATTTTAGACAATGAACATAACTACAAAAAACGATTGATTAGCGAGATGATATGTAATTAACAAACACAATAATACTGTTAATAAAAAAACAGATACGGAAAATTTGAGTAGAATATATAATAACTTAATAGCTAACTTTGTAAAATTATAGCCCCTGTATAATTATTACAATAATAGATGTTTATAAATATGCATACATTTTTTACTAACTTTTTACATGAAAATAAGAACAATTCGGTATGTCTTTTTTTGTGATTACTAATAATTTCTTAGTATAGTTCTTTCATTGTTATTGTGATAAGGGACTGGTATTTATGTGTATTAAAAATTCTTGTTAATATATTGGTTCATTTCTGTTTTGCCTTTACACTCTTTTCATATCGATCTGCATTGAAACTAGTTAAAAACCATTAATTTATTGCCCAATGGTCATTGTTTGACCCAAGAATCCTATTATTATAAGCGACGTTATTTATTTATTTGACGATTATGATTATGTTGACTGAAAACCAAAGTCCTCATTGGGTAAGCGTGACTTCCTAATCTAATATTTTATTACTTTTTTTACTTTATATTTAAACAAAAATAATTCTTTACCTTTTAAATAATATATTTATTCCTCATTTTGTTACTCATAACTAAAGCTGGCCGAGGTCACCTGGCCGACTGAGCCGTCATATGACTCATATGTTTACATCATATCATAATACTTGAGTAAGTACAATAAATGGAAATAAATTTTAACAATAATGTAACTTTTTATAAAATTTTTTATAAAACTCACCCTTTTAAGCAGATTTATGAAGTAGTTTGGTTGTCGTAATCACAAAGTGGAGAAGATCTATAGTATAATAGCATCAGGTATGTTTCTACAGCTGTCTTCGTCAGCGATGTTCGCTTTGGTGAAAAAATATGTTTGTATTTTGAAAATGACCGTTCGACATCTACGGATGTAACACAGGCATAAGTAAAACAATCTGTGAACTCACTTAACGAAGTTGTAGATGCACCATCACAAATTTGTCTTAATTTGCTAAAATCAGGATCTTTCTGTAATACACTCTCCAATTTTTTTCACTAACGCGATTATTTTTGCGTCATTTATAGCCTGTAGCTGTGTATTTACGTCGTCTACTATTTGCAGCGATTCCACTAACGACAACGAACTATTTAGCAATTTTTCTATTGCGTCGTGTAGTCCTCTATAATTGTTATTAATAGTTTTTAAATATGTTTCAGGGGAAACGTCTTGAAATCTTGTCTGGCTTTCCCTAATAGCTGCAGCCTCGTTAGGGTTGAACTGTAGTATCACAGCTTTTATTTGTTGAAAATATTCAGCATAATAAAAAGCCGCTTTCAACCACGTTCCCCAACGAATAAGAATCGGCTCTGATGATTCAGGGATACCAGGACACTGTCTGTGAAATGCTCGAAGCCGTTTAGGAGATTTCAGAAATACTTTTTTTTGTATTTGCTATTAATGCATCTAACTCTGGAAAACATTTTCGAATCGTTTCTGCCACAAGATGTAACGCATGCACTTTACACGTAACATGTAAAAACCTACAATTGTCTCTTTGAAAAGACGGCCTACCACGCGCATTGTCGCGGCACCATCAGTCACAAACATCAATACTTGACTTGTTGAAAATTCAAATTTTTCGAATGTCTCCAACACCACACGCGTAATTATTTCGCCAGTACACGCAGTTGGTCTTTTACTAGCTAGTAAAAGTGGAAATGTTGGTTTAAGAGGGTCTAGTACACGTACAATAATATTTAAAATAGAATTTTTTTTACAATCTGTCGTCTCGTCAATACATAACCAGAGCCGTGTATTTTTTTAATCCACATTTAATCCTATTTACAATGTCTTCACGAACAGCTGGAATATATCTACGTAACGATGTACGACGTGGTAAGTTCACCTGGGGATTGTATTTATTCCAATACTCCCGAAATGGGTGTTTATCCAGTATGTGTAGCGGAATATTACAGGCTATTAACATTAACAATAAATCAAACATAAACTGAGTTGTCAAAGGCATGCCATTTTTTTTTATTTTGATGTTGCACGGTATTGATATGACGACGACAATCTGTTTTGTGCCGGCACATTAAGTCTTGATTGCAAACTTTACAAATTATTTTGCATCCGTCATAGAATAAATCCAGAAATTCACCGATAAATTTATTCACTGTGTCCGCGTACGGTCGTTTTTTACCCTTTGGCGCGTTTGACATTATGTATAATTTATAGGTACAACCTCACGCATTAACCTTTCAAATAAGACTGCAACGTAAATCACTTCTAAATCGGCACGTGTGACGCCAGCGCAAGACCGTGGCTGTACCCCAGCCACCTCGGCCAGCTTTACTCATAACTTTGTGTATTTATGTAACTTTTTAATTTTAATTTTTTTCAATTTTTAAATTATTGTTATCTATAAAATAATAAAAAAAGAGTCATACTGTGTGTTTAAATGTTTTATATCTTTATTTATTTGAATCTATACATAATTTGTGCTATATGTTGTAGTCCTGAGGAAGACAATAAATTTTGTCGAAACGTCGACTAAATGAGAATTTGAGGTTTTCTTTACTAATTTTATCCAAACCGACTAATAAAACTACATAATGTATACAAGCCGTCAAATTGATAGGCATGGCCAATGAAAAAGATATCATTACTATGGCCAGACTCTTTTACTTGAGGGACTCTAGTTATAACTAATGGTTTTAAATATCTCTTTCCATAAAATTGTTTTCATATAGTTACTAATATGTGTTTAGCCTTTCGGTGAAGTTATGTCTCTGCCTTTCATAGGCACTGTATTTTTCAAATTTCAACTTCTGGCGGAGGAGCTAGTAACAACGAGATTTTCGGACTTGCCTCGAATCTGGAAATAGTGACTATTGATGTTAATAACGTCATCCGTCTTTCACGGACACACTGTGTATGTTCCTGAAAATCTTTATGGGTTAGAAGGTACACAATCACAAGCAAAGGGAGTTTTAATATGTATATAATTGCCACTCTCTGAGTAACATTATTAGAACGACACAGACTTTTTACCAGGTTAACCACTATACCCTATACAAAATATGGTAAATACTTTCATTTCAATTTTTGTTTGAAATAGTATAATATTATCCATAATTATCTGTATGGGTCCACTGATGCCACAATGTATTTTAATGGCATAAACAATTTTTTCATAAATTTACTTTACACATAAAGTTGTGCTAAATTCATTTGGTGTAAAAACCGTTATATTTCCTATAAAGAGGTGCTCTGAACAGAAAGATATATAGATATTCAAATATGAGGTTCTAATCTGTAGGTTGATATTGAAAAGCAAACTTAATACGCTGGGCGATTTATGGCACTTACAGCGCAAATTTCTGCTAGTGAATTACATAGGTGGCAAAAAAGGTATATATTACTCGTTTTCCGAGTGAATTTATTGCCTAGTTTGAGTCTTTCAGCATTTGGTACATATTTATTAACTATATTTTAAAATTAATGTAATGGAATACATAGAACGCTATTTTCGCATACAGGGAGTAACACGAAATGGTGCTAGATAGATTATCAATGCTTTAGAATTGAATAGTATGTAGTATTTATCACACAAAAATTTTATTAACTTAAAACTTTTCTCTTGTTTAATGTCGATCCATTTCAGCTACTAAGATCAGCTACCGACACATAGACCCAGTTTTACAACCGTGAGTTAACTACAGGTTGGAGGTTACTAGAATTTAACTTATGCATAAAATATTTGTTGCTATAACCACTTCCAAAACAAATGTAAAATTGAAAAAAATCGAATTTAAAAGTGCGAGTTTAGCTAACCCACGATTAAAAAACCGAGCGTCAGTGAATTCTGCTGAACTCCCACTATTCCGTGATAGTAGTAATTTTTAACGTGCGTCACATCGCACATTTACTATAATTTATCGGCTTGGCCTCGTCCAAACATGAGTTAGAAATTTCGTAGCTTAAAAAAATCTCTAACCTCCTATAATTTATTTGCTAGACTCAAATAATATTTAACATTGTTGACCATCATCTAACAAAACGTTCGATACATATTTGACCAAGTGAGACAACCCGTTCTTTTATTCGAGTTTTACATGATGCCACGTTTATATGGTCCAGGACAATAGATTTTATTAGTTTTTTATAGGGATTTGCTCGTAAAATGCATCTAACAAAGCAGTTTTTACGATCAAGTGTGCTCTAAGTACTTGAACGTTATGAACAATTCAACGGGTAGTTTGCTTAAACTCTCAACCACATCCTGCTCACTCTCAGCATATTACGCTTTTCTCATTATAAGACTTATGAGAAGAAATTAATGTGGGCTGAGCTATAACATTTAGATGGGGCATCGTATTATAAGAGCCGATGAGATTTGTTGTCCTTTTTATTGCCATCTGTAACATAAAAAGTTATAGGGGGTAAAACACCTCGAGCGAAACATTCCAGATGTGACACGTGTGGACAGTAAAATAATTTGTGTACATCTTAGGGAGGGTGACCCAGAAATGATGGTTATTGTGACACCAACTAGAGAGAACAGACATTAGTACAACCTGCAAGGAATTTGATCTGACGAAATTCCCACAAAGTTGAAGATTGGTATAAATCTAAAGTTTGGCGTCCTGATTAACACTAATCGGAGTTTAGCATTCGCCGCCATCACGCTTCATATATTTTTTGTTTCGTGGTAGGAACTTTCATGAGTGGTGGTCGCTTTGCAAAAAAGATTTACAAGTTTTACATTTTTATTTAAATTCAAGATGATTATTATATCATTGTATTTAACTATATCTTCTATGCATCTAGGTATATAAACAAAACTTCGACAGGCATTGTGTATTGGTAGTATAAATGGTTTGTGGACTATTTTCGAAATAAGTATGTGAAAAATGAATTAAATGAAGTAACATACAGGGTGTCACATCGGAGACTGCATCGATCGATATAAGGAAGAGTATGTAAAAGAAAATTAAAAAAAATCAGTGAATTGCTAGTTTCAGTGTAGGCAATCCAATAAAAATAATTACAAGCATTTGGTACTTCCGGTTTGTCGATACCAACTTGCTTGTTTTAATTGGAATACTATGTATATTTCTGATTTTTCGAGAACAGCTTAATTTTGAGTAGAAATTTTTTATAAAACGTCAAATATCTCTGGAATGGCTGGATTCTGGTATAGGTATTCTACATATGTTTTATTCAAAATTGCATCCTCTCTTTGAAAAATCTGGAATATACAGAGTGTTTCAACTAAAATAAGCAAGTTGGGATCGACTTGAAATACATTGAAAGAAACCGCCAGTTAGATATCATAAAATATCTTTTATTTAGGTGTAATCAAAAATATATTGGACAGACTAGATGACCAATTCAAACTAGATTCAAAGAGCATATGGTGAGCATCGAATTTGGGACACACGGTATAAGCACAGTTCACTTATTTTTCTCGCCCTGTACATCAAGTACAATAATTTAACGAATTATATGACTTGAGAGCTTTGGATTATTACAAATTACTTATTTTTCACCACATGCATCAACATGCAAAAACCCCATACCTAAAGGCAGCAAATGAAACTTTCACGCTTATTTTACCCGTAAGGATATGCAAAAAAAACTTGGGTAAGGTTACGAACGTCTGGCAAGGGCTGATCCTGAGTTTCCAGACTGCACCTTCTTATGCGAGGTTGAAACTGACAAACACTGTTCGCAACATCTGCTGTCAGATGCAGATTCAAGTTGATTGAAGTTTTACCATCGCCCCTCTTAAATTAATGAAAACTTCCTCGCCTATTCATTACGCTGGTGACGAAGTAGTTGCGTGTGACAGAGAAGGATAATTGAGAGTGTAAACCAAGGACTCCTCAGATTCAGTATAGGCTTTAATAATTTGAAAACAGCAATTATCAAGTTATCTTTATTTTCATTGTGGGGACGTCGCTTTGTTCGTTTAACTCAAATGTGTATGTTAAGTGCCATTTACAGTGTATTTAAGACATTCTTTAAAAAACTCATATTTACCATATCGGTTACACTAGAACTTCCAAATTTTGTTTGATCCTAGATAACATGTGAACATACAAAATTTAAACTAGATGTAACTAGATGGTTATTTGGACATAAAAAAAATTGGAAAAATTCTTCAATTGAGATAATTAATATTGTATCTAATTAAGAATCTACTTGTCTTTATCATATTCTCAGGCCATAAGATAACTCCTTAAATCTGTAAATGTTATAATTAAAAATGTTAATAAGTTTACTGTAAAAACTTTCTAAAAAACCTTACAATCAGAAATAATTGCATCTTTTACCACATGTCCTTTGTTCAGTATGTGGGGGGGGGGGGGGGGGGGGGGGGGGGGCGGGGGGGGGGGCGGGGGGGGGGGGGCCGGGGGGGGGGGGGGGGGGGGGGGGGTTTTTGGGGGGGGGGGGGGGGGGGGGGGGGGGGGGGGGGGGGGGGGGGGGGGGGGGGGGGCGGGGGGGGCCAAAAAAGGGGGGGGGGGGGGGGGGGGGGGGGGGGGGGGGGGGGGTTTTGGGGGTTTTTTCGCTTTTTGGGGGGGGGGGGGGGGGGGGATAACGGCAAACACCCGGGGGGGGGGGGGGGGGGGGGGGGGGGGGGGGGGGGGGGGGGGGGGGGGGGGGGGGGGGGGGGGGGGGGGGGGGGGGGGGGGGGGGGGGAAAAAAAAGAAAAAAAAAATTTTTTTTATAGAAAAAAGGAAAAAAAAAAAGGGGGGGTTATAAAAAAAAAAAAAAAAAGAAAAAAAAAAAAATAAAAAAAAACAACTCTTTTTTTTTTTTTTTTTTTTTTTTAAAAAAAATTGGGGGGGAGAAAAAAGTTGGGAGAGAATTTAATTTAAATTTTGGGGGGGGGGGGCAACATTTTTTTCTGGGGGAACATAAAATCACGTTTTGTTTTTTAATATTTTTTTAAGGTTGGGAATTTTAAACGTTTTTATAATAATTATGTTCATCCATATGTAACATATTCAGGCTTTGTTTTGCATAAAATTTGGAAGTGATCGATTTAATTTATTATATTTTTTTTGGATTCTTAAATATGATATAATAGTAATAATAATAATAATAATAATCTAATACTTTTTTTAGGATGGTGTGGGTGATCTACATACTGCTGTGATGATTACATATTTCTTTTCAAGTTCAGCTTTTAGTTGAATAAAAACCATTGCATATCTAGATAAAAATATCGTTCTTTGAGTACAAAAAGATAATTTTTCCGAAGCCGTACAGAAGTTCTAAATTTAATTTAAACTCGGCGACTCAAGGAAAGATCAAAATAAATAAAAATCAATCGTATATTCTGCAAAAAAGTGAGAGAAATAATTGAATCGATTTGCGTCACCTGTTCCATGCGAACTTTTAGAAATTACTTTAATGTTTTTTTAAGGCAAGTCTGATCGAATATGGAATACAAGAGAGTATTAGAAATTAAGGGGATTTGGTACAGAGTCCTGATATATTTTTTTAGGGATTTTTGAACAATGCATACAATTCGTTTAATGAGAATTTATCGATAATTTTTTGTTGATTCTGCAAATTAAAATCCCAAAGCTGAAAATACGATTGTGTAGCACGGAATGAATTTTACATCGGATTTTACTAATATTAGTATTAAATTAACTGTTATTTAACAAAAAAATCATAACTGGTTTTTTCAATAATAACATATCTTTATTTAGCTCAAGCTATTTCTATACATTGTCACATAACTTAATGTAATTAATTATTTTGAACAAAAAATGGAACATGTACATGTCAATTTTTTACATATTCACAAAGAACTGTTTTGAACGTTGTGAAGTTATTACAAATTTTTAGATGTGTTCGCATATCATTAAATATTTTTAAATCTTTAGAAAAAAGAGAGTTATTAGTTTTGCTCCTATTACAACTTTAAATGAAAAAATCTGTAGCATTCCTCGTTGGATAATTGTGAATATCATGACTATACTTATAATCTATCATATATATAGAATGGTAACATTTTGTTTTTTGTTTTATAGATAAACATTAAAGTTTTAAATATGACTCTTTGATGTACATTCATAAAGTTTAAAACTTTTAACATTAATTTTATAGGTGTATATTTATTACATCCTAGTATAATTATCTTGCTCGTTTTTATATTTTTTGTATTTGTTGTAATTGATATTGATCTATATTGAATAAAACTGTTGAACAAAATTCTAAATGAAGCGTAATCAATGTTTTGCATAAAATTAATTTTGTATACATACTAAGAGATGATCTTATTCTATATGAAAAGTGACATTCCTTTGACATTTTATTTATAATGAAATTTGCATGACTTTCAAAGTTCAAATTTTGATCTATTATGAATCCTAAACATTTCGTTTCGGTAACTTTTCCAGTGTTACTATTTATTGACATATTTAATGAATTATGAATGTTGTTTAATTTGCAATTATTTCCTATGCACATATATTTAGATTTCTTAATATTTACATATAAATTATTATTACAAAAGCAATTGTACATGTTCTTCAATTCATCATTCATTATACTTATAATTTCCTCAGAATTTGTAATTATTATATATATCATAGTATCAGAAAACATATTTATACTACACCTTTTTACATATTTTACAATATCATTTACATATAATAGAATCAAAATAGGTCCCAAGACCGTACCCTGTGGTACACCATTTATAACCATATAAATCTGTTTGCACCTCTTAAAACTATTAGAATCACAAAAAAGTTGTCCTCATGGATGACTGATAATTTACGTTTACTTATATATCTTAGAAATAAGACTCGCAGTAGGTGGCATCATACCAATAATGAGGCACACCACAATTATTACAAACAGTTGAAAAACTACACAACGCTGTCATGTAGAAACAAAAAAAAAAGCTTTTTTTTGACCATGGGTTAAGGGTTAATGGCACAAATAAAATATGGAAGGATTTATAATTGCTAAATATTAGAAAAAATTAAAAAGCCTCTATACCTAATCATTTGAAAAATGTTGGTATTAAAAATTACAACGTAAACAGTTTTCCTTTAATGCCTCTTGATCAAGATACTATAAATTATTATAATAACAATGTTAAACCAAATATACAGACTTTTACATTTCGACTTAGTTCAGAGTATAACACACAAAAATATTATATGCAATTACAACTAATTCTCAAGGTCATGATGGACTTAATATCAAATTTATATTAATGTTTTGTCCTTATATTCTACCATACATCATTGTAAACTATTGTTTAGAAAATAATATCTTTCCAGAAGCTTGGAAGATAGTCACTATATTGCTAATTCCAAAAATTAATGACCTCAGTGAATTTAAAGACCTACGACCTATAAGTATCTTGCCAGTCCTGTCAAAAGTTTTAGAAAGAGAGGTCGAGTTGCAGCTTCGTGAGCATGTGGCAAAATTTAATATACTTGCCTGAAATACAATCAGGATTTCGTTCCTTACACAGCTGTGAAACGGCCCTATCAAACATTACAGATGACATTTTGCGAGGAACAGATAAGAAAAAGGCTACCGTACTTGTTCTTATTGACTTTTCAAAGGCATTTGATAGTATAAACCATGAAATACTCCTCGCTGTTTTAAAGTTTATTGGCTTAAGTAATGAAGTGATTAATTTTTTTCATAGTTATTTAACGGGTAGGACTAAACGGGCGAAAGTTGTTAATGCTTTGTCTGCTCCTCTTGATGTATTATCTGGTGTTCCTCAGGGATCAATATTGCGCCCAATATTATACACATTAGATACGTCGGATTTTACAAATGTTATTGAACACTGCCAGATACACTTTTATGCAGATGATACACAACTCTACCTCTCTTTTGACCCACAAGACATTGTAGAAGCAACGAGATAACATTAATCGTGATATTAACTCACTGCTTGAGAAATCTAGAACTCACTCGTCTAAATATTAACGCTACCAAATCATCAGTTCTTGTATTTGGACAAACACATAATACATCCCAAGTTTCAGATATGGTGCAAATTAATGTAGAAGGTCATAATATAACTCCCACTTAGCAGGCTAAGAATTTAGGGTTAATTTTTGATACCAACTTAAGATTTAAATCTCATGTAAATAAATGCATTCAACTGGCTTATATGAACCTAAAAATGATTCACATTAATAGACATTTCTCAGTCCCAGTAAAAAAAGTAAGAACTATTTTGTGTGAATCGTTGGTATGGTCTATAGTTTAATTTTGTTCACACTGTATATGGCCCATGGCCCATTCATAGATGCGGAGGATGTCCGTAGAGTTCAAATTGTACAAAATTCCTGCCTTAGTTTAATTTTTGGATTAAGGCGTAGACAAAATATTTCCCATAAAATGTGTGAAATAGGTTGGTATTCTGCGACGCCGACTCATCTACTTTTTTTTCATAAAATTTTATAAAAAATCCCAAAATAACTAATAAAAATTTCAACCAATTATTAAATAAAATTAATTTAAATCCCTTAACCCTCTTCACGTAAATTTAACTTCTTTTTCATAAGATAACAAAACTATCTCATACCATCTTCATAAAAACCACCAGTTATTATAAAAATATAAAATTTCTTTTAAATAAATAATTTAAATATTTATTATTAATTATAAATTAATTTATATTAATACTACAATATTAATTTATTTTTTAAGATTTTAATAAAACATCTTTATTAATTTTTTTGATATAATTTTTATATTTTTATCATAAATTTTTTTTATTTAAAAATAATTAAAATTAAAATAATCATTTATTATTATTATTATTTATATTATTTTTTATAAATTAATTATTTTTAATAATAAATAAATTTATTTTATCATTTTTTTTTTATTTATTAATTTATGTCATCATTCCACATCTTTGTATTATCTTCATAAGAATTTCTTTGGATCCTGTTTTTATTTTTTATATTTTTTTTTTTTTTGTATTTTCACAGAGATGAGTATTATATACTTTGGGTACAGGTTGAACACATGATGATTTCCAGTCACGGGGAAAAATTCACTCTGTAATGATGAATTTGCAATATCTAGAAAACGATTTCCAGTAACCATAAACGCGTTCTTAATTATTTTTGTAGATATACCATCTTCTGTTCCAACAGTATCTTTTAATGTGTACACAACTGTTTTTAGTTCAGGCAAATTAATGATTAATTTATTAAATGTATTAAATCATGACTGTCCATGTTTGCTATTACTGTATCAAAGTCTTTTGAAATTATTATTTCCATTTTCTCCATGTCTCTGTTACAATTACCTTCTGACCACCCTTGTGATATAAGGTACACTCCAATAGAACCAGTAAGAATATCTGTATATTTGGATGTCCTGATTTTTTTCAAATACTACCACTTTTCGTTGATTCATTTCAGCGTGAATTTCCACACATATCGTCTGACACCGCAATGTAAAAGTAATTTCAAATCGAATCGAGTTCGAGCAAGAAACTGCCCGATAGTAACCATTACGGTAAGGTCCAACGTTAGTCAATTGAGATTTTTCAATTTTCGTCCGCATAACATTAGGCACAGTGATTTATTAATCTACAAGAGTATAAATTGTTTTTATACGGGGAAAAGAATAGTATATGAAGAAAAAATTGGCGTTTTATTTGCTTCGTATTATGCATTTTTAGAGAAAAATACACACACCGTCAAAAGTCTTGGACAAGTCTGTATATTGTAGATTTGGGCTATGTTTATTTTGTCTTCGTTGCTAGGCAACAAAGTTGAGTTATTTAGCTAACAAACAAGATCATATAAATTGACAGATAAAGTATTGTTGATTAGTTTTAAATTTTTAAAAATATTCGTCAGTTTTATACATATTTAGCAAAGCGACTTTGATACTTTTCTCTCGTTATAATGTCAGGACGTGAGGTTTCTGCTTTAAGCAACAATTGTTGCTTTGCATGATGCTGGACATTCCAATCATCAGATATCCGAGATGTTAGACATTCCTTTATCTTAGGTTGTGCGAATAGTGCATAGGTATGAATTAGGGACAGTGGAAAGAAGACCACGTAGTGGGCGGTCTCGAGTGTCAGCTGAACGACAGGATCGGTATTTGGTTCAATGTGCCCGTAGACACCGAAATGCTTCAGCTTCAGCCCTCAGGGCGTACTTTCAAGGTACGTTCCGTCTTGTTATATCGACCTCTACAGTTCAAAGAAGATTCCATCGTGCAAATTTGCGTGCAAGAAGGCCTTTAGGGGTAACCACTCTACTCACACGACATCGAGCTGCCCTCTTTCAGTGGGTACGGGAGCGTAGTGATTGATTTCGCAGCAGTGGCGATGGGTTTTATTTACAGATGAAATCAGAATTGGATTAGTGAGTGATGACAATAGGCAAAGGGTTTGGAGAGAGCCAGGTCATCAAGAGAGATTAAATTTTCCCCGTGAGGTTGCTCCCTACAATGGTGGGACAGTAATGTTTTGGGGAGGAATAATGTTCAATCACCATACGCCGTTAATTCCCATAAATTAGAATATGACAAGCCAAGTTTATATTGAGAATATGATCAGGCCCATTATTTATCCCCTACGCGACGAATTAGGTGACAATTTCATTTTCATGGATGACATCGCGAGGCCACATCGCGCAAGAACGGTTCAAGAGGTACTTGAACAGGGAGATATTACCCGATTAGATTGGCCAGCTAACTCCTCAGATATGAATCATATTGAAATCATGTGGGATTTTGTTTCTAGAGCAATTTACAAACGCATGAACCCACCCCAAAATGCGGAAGAGTTAGCTGCAGCAGCAACAGATGAATGGAACAATACTTCTCAAGAAATTATCAACCGTTTGATTGTTTCAATGTACAGGCGTGTCAATATGTTACTGAGAAACAGAGGAGGTCATACTATGAAGTTGGAGTTTACTTTGTTAAAAAAATGTTTTGTTAATTTTTGTCAATAAATTTACTTAAAAATTGCAGATACACATTGTCTTTTTTAAAACTGACGTAGTTTTCCACGAAACATCAAAATACTATACACTGCACACGACGCACGTTTCGGCAACAAAGTTGGCATCATCTGGTGATGATTAAAACTGATTGTCTTTTTTATGAGTTGAAAGCTTTGGACGGAAGGATTCTACTTTTGTTCAAACGTTCTTATGACAGGAGTTAGTGGCGAGTGAATGGGACAAATATAAACAACATCGAGAACTACCCTCCCATCTCTATTTTACGAAATTTTATCAAAAACCTCGAAATATGTTCTGATTCATCCGCAGGTTAAACCATTTATCTTGCCACAACAGCATGACTTTCTTAAAAAGCGCTCAACCACTTCAAATCTTGTAATAGTAGATCTATTTATCTCTGACTCCATGGATGGCAAAGTAGATATTGTTACGCCACTGGACTATGCAGACTGGTTAGATTAGGCTGGAATTGTACACGAACGGCCGGGAATATTCTGGAGTGCTCTAGACCGGGAGAATGCATGTATAAATAAGACGCACGGTGAGCTGAGATTCAATCTTAAGTTGAACGTGAACGAGTAAAGAAGCAATAAGAAAGAGACTTATAAGTGTTCTAGTGTGATTATAGGTAAGACAGTAATTAATCTATTGTTATTAATTGTTAATTAGTAAATAAAGTAGTGAATAAGTGTTACCTGAACTTTCCAATCGACGAATCTACGAGCAGAGGTGTTTGTGTGGATAGCAAACACGTAACAATTTGGTGTCGGAAGTGGATTGGAAGAGAAATTTCTGGATTATTCGAAAAGGTTCTACAGTGTTCTTCTCAGAAATTAGTGGTAACACGAAGAATTAAACTACTGGATAGTGTTTGAGGACTATTTCTGGACTGAATAGTGATTTTAAAGTGGATTTCGAGAAGTTTCTAGAACATTCGATTTAGAAATAGCTGCAAATACGCAAGTGCCGCTAGTAATAACATGTTGTAGACTGAGAAAAAGGACTACTAGTGCAAATTCGGGAAAATTCTAGAACATTCTATTTGAAAACAACAGGAGATACGTGAATTGTGTCGACGGGAACGTGTTGTAGACTTGAAAACAAAACTATAAGTGATTTTTAGTGACAATTCTAGAACATTCGATTTGGAAACCACAGAAGAAACGTAAACTGTGTTAACGGGAACGTGTTATAGACTCAAAACAAGACTTATTAGTGATATTTCGTGAAAATTCTCGAACATTCCATTGCACAATTAGTGGAGATAAGTGAATTTTGTCAACACAAAAGAAGTATAGACTCTAAATAAGACTTTCTAGTGCTGTTTCGAGATTTTTCTGGAACAATCCATTATTAAAATAGACGTGATATCAACATTTTACGGATTTTATAGTGTAATAAACTTTATTTTGAACTGATTTACGTGTCGTGACTTAATGCCAACAACAAGAAGCATGGCGGAGAAACAAACACAAGACTTACTTGCAACATTAGTGCAACAAATGGAAGAACAGAAAAGAGAACGCCAGGAAGAATTAAGAAAGATTATGGAAAATCAAGAAAGAAGACGACAGGAAGACAAAGAAGAACAAGAGAGAAGACGACAAGAAGAGAAAGACGAACAGAGAAAAATTATGGAAGATCAAGAGAGAAGACGACAGGAAGAAAAAGAAGATCAAGAGAGAAAACGTCAGGAAGAAAAAGAAGACTTGATAAAAATGATGGAAGGCCTGGAAATAAGACGCCAGGAAGAATTGAGACAAATTATGGAGGGACAACATCAAGTCATGCTCTCAGTCACTGAACAATTGAAGGAAGATGTACAGGCTGAAGTCATGGAAGTTAAAGAAGAAGTTAGTAAAGTTAGAGGAGAAATAACTGAAGTTAAGGAAGAAGTAGCCCGACTCAAACAACAATTAAGAGAGAAGGGTGGCCAATTAGTACTGTCGTCTGGTGCTAGGTTACAACCACCTTCCTTCGACGGTCAAAGTTCATGGTCAACTTATAAGAGACAGTTTGAGGCAGCTGCACGTTCAAATAACTGGAACGATGAGGAAAAGGCAACAGCATTGGTATTAGCACTAAGGGGCCAAGCGTTAGACCTGCTCCAAACAATTCCTGCCGCACAGCAACAAAACTTTAGTATTTTGGAGGCAGCGTTAGAACTAAGATATGGCGACCAACATCTCGCCCAAGTATATCAGGCTCAGCTCAAATCACGTAGACAACGAGGTGGAGAAAGCCTCCAGGAGTTCGAAGCTGCGGTAGAAAGATTAGCCCATCTAGCCTATCCTGATGCACCAATGGAATTTCAACAACAGTTAGCAGTTGGTACATTTATTGATGGAGTAAGGGACCAGGAAGTTAGGCGAATTCTTAAGTTGGCCAGGCATAAGCTTAGTAGTGAGGCTTTAGTACATGCACTGGAGATTGAGGCTGCCTATAAGGATACCACACAATCAAATCAGAGAGTACGAGCTGTGAGTGTGGAGGAAGACAAGCCAGACAACACAACACAGAATCTGATATCTGATCTACACAAGATGATGACTCAATTACTGACAAAATCGAACTCCCAGCAGAAACAAGACCAACAACAAAGTAGTGGGAGGCCGAATGGAGGCATCCGTTGTTATAGGTGTGGCAAATTGGGCCATATTAAGAGGAAGTGTCATGAGCTCAACATTAAAGATCCGAGACAAACCCAACAACAAAGTAGTGGGAGACAGAGTGGAGGACGTATGCGCTGTTATAAGTGTGGCAGAGTGGGCCATATTCAGAGTAACTGTCGTCAGCGCATCCCTGAGAGAGTTGCAGTAATGGAGAAGCCGCAGGAAAACTGGCGAGCTGGTACTTCGCGGAATATAGCAGAAGGCCTTTCCAAAAGACTGTGTCAGAAAGACTGCAAGCCTTGCTACCGTAAGGAAGAACAACAGAATGTACAAATAATGAAGACCGTTAAGATTGATGTTCCGGATTATTGGACAAAAGAGTCGTTAAGGAAAGCGCAGTTAAACGATAACGAGACTGGTCCTATTCTGAAATGGAAAGAAAGAGGGACCCGACCCGATTGGAAGGACACTTCAAATAAATCAGTGGGGCTGAAGGCTTTATGGGCACAATGGGACTCCCTTATCGTAGAGGATGGACTGCTGAAGAGAGCGTGGGAAAGTCCAGATGGGAGGAAAGTTACTTGGAAATTGTTAATCCCCAGGTGTCACGTAGCAGATGTACTTCAGCAAGTGCATAATGGAACGTCTGGCGAACATTTTGGCATCAACAAAACCCTGACAAAAGTAAGACAACGTTTCTATTGGGTAAACAGTCGTCAAGATGTGGAGGCTTGGTGCCGCCAATGTGAAGTTTGCACGGCAAGAATGGGTCCACAAATAAGAAATAAGCAATATAACGCCAGGGCTCCTTTTGAGCGAATTACCATAGCAAGTGACCGTATGAAGGCTCGTTATGATCTTAAGGCAAATTCAGGAGGGTTCCAGGCTGGAGATTTGGTTTGGCTATATAACCCACAACGAAAGAAAGGCAGGTCCCCGAAGCTTCACCCGCCCTGGGAAGGTCCTTACACTGTCGTCACCAGACTAAACGACGTTGTATATAGAATTCAGCAAAGCCCAAAATCCAAGATGAAGGTGGTGCATATAGAGAGACTAGCCAAGTATGCAGGGAACAATGAATTGCCTGATCGGGACGTTCAGGCTTAAGGAGGGGGCAGTGTTACGCCACTGGACTATGCAGACTGGTTAGATTAGGCTGGAATTGTACACGAACGGCCGGGAATATTCTGGAGTGCTCTAGACCGGGAGAATGCATGTATAAATAAGACGCACGGTGAGCTGAGATTCAATCTTAAGTTGAACGTGAACGAGTAAGAAGCAATAAGAAAGAGATTTATAAGTGTTCTAGTGTGATTATAGTTAAGACAGTAATTAATCTATTGTTATTAATTGTTAATTAGTAAATAAAGTAGTGAATAAGTGTTACCTGGACTTTCAATCGACGAATCTACGAGCAGAGGTGTTTGTGTGGATAGCAAACACGTAACAATATTATCTACAAAGATTTTTCGAACGCATTTGACGAAATCGATCGTTATATTCCCCTAAATAAATTATATGGCTATAGTTTTAGTAATTCATTAGGTATCCTGTTTACTTTCTACATGAATGGGAGGCTACAATATGATGCTTACAACGGCGCTAAATCGGATTTACATATTGCAACATTTGGAGTTCCGCAAGGAGCAAACCTAGGGCCACTCTTATTTATCTTATTTATAAACGACCTTACACAAAGTTTAAACTATGGCCATATTCCATATGCTGAGGTATTAAAATTGTATACCACTGTTGCAACTCTCAATGACTGCATTTTCTGGAACATTTCTGTTATATCTACTCCAGAAGTCTTATAACTGCACCTGACCATTCTAAGACTTCTGGTGTTGATACAATGTTATCAGCTATCATAGGATGTAACTCGCCACCAACATATTTCCATCACAATTTCGTTGTATTTGAAACATTAATTTTCAATGCGTTTCAGACAATGTTCTGATAGTGAACTCTAAGGTAATACTTTGCTACATTTTCATTTAACGGCAAACTAGCAATATTCTTGCATCGCAGATTTTATTTAATTATGAAATATACCTAAAATTATGTCCTTTCCGTACATAGATACCAATATTTTCAGACTTGAAGATACAACAGTAAAACTAGCGATTTCACCAATAACGGAAACATAAAAACTTAATAGAGACCTTAAAAAATATAGACCCCAATATAGTACCCTGTGGTACTCCAAAAATAACCTTTTTAGTATTAATTGTTGACAATTGTTAATATGGTGGTATTTCTGTTTATTATGCAGATAAATATTTATTATTTAAGCGAGTGTATTAATTTTAGTTTATTTATCAAATATTTGTTCTGTATACAACAAAACAAAACTTGTATATCCCCGCACTGTTCGCAAAATATATCCCAGAAACCAACCGCCATACATCATACGCTGCGATAACAGATGATTATTAGATCCGTAGCAGAAAATTCGGCAATAGATAACAAAACAGGCAATAAATAGAGAACTTATGTTATAGTCTCGAAAGTGAAAGAAGGAGAGGGAAATTGGATGGAGGGAGCAAATCCGTTTAGCGATGTAATTAATAACGAGCAGAACGTGAGGCTGCTTCCTATTTCGATAAGGATAAATAAACAATAGTCACATAGAAGGAAACTTTAATCTCCTGCTTGGAATCTCGGGGTGCCGTGCTTGAGGCCGGACGCCCGATGATCAATATGGCTTATTGTTGTTTACTGGACTGTATTGTGTATCTCGTAAATGAAATGACAAGCAGTATATGCTTTTACTAAATACCGAATCACATTTTTCGCTGAAAATATTCCCTGCAAGATTAAGATAACATTCTCAGACGTTGAGAAGTGGAGAATTTTAAGAATAATAAAAGGAATGATATGTGGTTTTCCAGGATTTTACTCAGACCTTATTTCAAAACTCATTACCAATCTATTGTGAAATTCCTATTGATTCGCTACCATTTTGAAATAGGTGGCAAATATTTATTTCGTTTCGAAAATACCAATTGTAGAAAAAAGTATTAACTTGAACTAAAAGTATTGAATTTAAAGTATTGACTATACATACAGTAGTTACAGTGGGTATTCAAGTTCGCTTAATATAAATTGTTAGTTAGTATACAAGAACCACGAAGAGGTAAAAGCATTTCTTGCCAGGAAAGGATGGTACGGAATATTAATATAGAATAAAGAAATTATTTAAAAAGTAACCAAAAACCTTTAAAAACAAAATAAAAACAAAAAATATGCTCTTAAAATCGTAACAGAAACAAATATTTTTCTCAATAAATAAACTAAAAATAAACTCTAATAGTAGTTATTATTATAATAAAAACAGAAAGACGTGTTTTTGTCAAAATGAAAGAAAAATAATATTAATAAATATTCAAATAATCTTGAAAAAGAATATTTCTCAAATACTGAACTACGAAAGCAGAAAAACGGAAATAAATAATACTGTTTATATCACAAACTTCACTTCTTTACTTCACATCGTTTCACTTTACCTCACCTAACATCGCTCCTTTCTCTGAATCCTCGCCCTTCTCACCCTCTTCTTAATTTTCAGATGAACTACTATCCTCGTTCAAATTTGAGATTGGTTGACATTTCCTAGATTCAGCACTCAATCATTTTTTTACGGTGTCATAAGTATCATACCAAGTTTCATCTAGATAATAAATTACTCTATTTTCCCTTCTGAATTCTTTTATCTCATCTAGATATGAATCTCGCCAATCCACTATTCGTCTGTTTCCATAATCTCCATACGTTTATTAATAATTTGATATTTAAATCCAACTTTTCTCGACCAAGTTGCTAAAGTTCTTTTGGGATATTTTAGATGATAATCCATTTATACTTTTCTGTCTACCACGTCAATAGATGGGATTTAATTTTTCTGATATCCGTCGTAAACTAAAGTTCTTAAAAGTTTTGCTAACGATAGGTCCAGAGTTTTCGATTGACCGATATCGGATTGTTGTTTTCTTAGAAGGGTACCTTTTTTCACCAGTTTGTGTATTGTGGGACGGGGAACGTTAGTTAGAGATGCTGGTGGACTTTGATTTTCTTTATCACTGTAATCACTATCACTTTCATTTTCACAAACAAAATAAGATGGATGTAGAGGCTTCCCACGGTCGAAACATTTTTACATTAAATACGATAACCTTCTTAAATTATTTTCAAAAACACACCACCAAATAAACAGATATAAGATAATTATTATTTATAATATTACACTTACCATATATTACAAAACTCACTGCAACACGACAACCTTCTTAAATTATTTTCAAAAACACACGAGCAAATAAACAGATATAAAATAATTATGCTAAACAAATCGGTAACAAAATTAAGTGAGGACCTGAACTACCACAGTGTAAGTGAAACTCCGCCTCGGTCGCATGCCAACAAAAACAACAATCATCTTTCTCTCTTTAATATAAGCGGTGTAAAAGACGGAAGATGTCATGTGTTAAACATTTCCCGTCCTCATGTAGCGTCTTACCCTTCACGTCCCGTCGCTATACTGACTTCTCGTACTATAATAACAGCTCGTCAATTTACAAATGCCTAACGTAAAATGTATATTAACGAAAATATCGGTTAGAAAATATTTTTGATACACTTTAATTTGGAAAATTACTGTACCGAGTGAACCAAATAAGCATCCCACCAGTCCCACCCCATTTTCTCGATTATTTGAAAATATACGAAAGATATGATAGAACATTTTTTATGAAGTTTTTAAAAATTAATCTTCATAGATTAACAGAAAAGTGATTGAACGTCAAATAAAAAAGATTGATGTAATAAACTAGTGTGTTATAATTACGCACCACCTTCAAGGGTATAGAGATTTTATCACTTTAACAATTTATTCCAATAAAATAATGAATCTTTTAGAGCATTTTGCTGCAATGCATCAAAAGATAATGACAAATTGTCTGTCGTTGTCGGAACAGAAGTGCAGACTGTGCACTTTCACATCTCTTTAATAATATAAAAGGGACTGAAAATGAGTGTGTCGTTATCCATGTATGCTCACATTTTCTTGGGAACAAAATGCATCTAAAGTAAGAGGTGGAGCAATATAGAGAATGCTGCATTATCATTTTATTTTAATATTCCTGCCGGCATGGTAATTTTAAAAAATACCATTTGCACTGGCGTGCGTTAAGCACTGGGCGTCGCCCGCAAAATATCCAGGGGGGGCATAACAAATTTTTTTAGAAATGAGTCTCAACATTTCTTCACAATGAACATTAAAAAACATTTTTGTACCAAAAGTTTTCTGAAATATACATTATAAAAATATTTGTTTCGTTAGCATTACCGCAGTGTATCGGCATTGGCATTTAATTTAATTGCCAAGAAAACGAACATTGCTTTTGTTTATACAGATCGAACCAGACCACTAGGAATACGACGCGAGCGGCGTTTACAATCGCCGTCTGGACGAAAAATACTCTCCATCGTAGCTTTAACGATACTAAAATCTGCTAGACTGTTGTCTGCTCCTCTCAGTGCTCTGGCCTCTAATGTTCAATTGTTGACTTTCGTTCGGACTTCGTATTCAGCCCACATTTATCGCCCTATCGTGCTGGCAACAGACGGACGACTGTAAACTGCACATACCGCTAGTCGTGTTCCTTGCGGTCTGGCTCGATCTGTATAGGAGTGTGATACTTGTACAGTGTAGCCAATAAGTAGTTAAACTGTGGCTGTTTGAGGCCACCTACCAACGTCCGATTTCCAATATTATTATCAACCCTAGGGGCGTGTACGTGGGCGGTCCTAGAACCTGGAACCTAGAAGTTAGTATCGAGAGAGGCCCGAGGCTAATTGTATAGGACTTACATTTTATTATCGAGGGAGGGGGAGATTTTGGCCAATATTATAGACATATCTAAGATTGTAGCTAAGAGGGAGGAGCTAAGAGACGGATGACGTAGATTTGGGGTTTAAATGGCTGCTAGAGGCATAGCTAGTAGTAAGCACGACCAATGGGAGCGTTTAATAAAACCAGTTAATTATATGTCAAAGATGACCGCTGGATGTGTAGCTATTAGATGTTTATACAAGCGCAGACCAATGAGAGCATTTAAAAAAAGTAATTAATTATATATGTCAAAATAACAAGTCTTAGCCTGTCTTAAACTGCAGATTTAAGAATATAGCAGCCATCTTGTTACTTTGTGTGTGTATGTGTGTATCCGCGATAACTCAAAAAATACTAATGGGAGACTTTCCAAATTTGGCAGTTAAGATTGTCAACATTTTAGGTGACACATTAAATTTGGTGAATGTGGGACCACCAGAAGAGACATAATGAATGAAAGAAGAAGAAAGTTACAATTTCGGGAAAAAAATTAAAATTTTTTTTATTGCATTTCTGCACGAATCTCGACGAATTATAATGAAAAACATAACTTTATGAAATAAAATTTGTCCGCATGTCTGTAGTATCGCGATAGCAGCCATAGTTTTTGAGATAAAGCTTTCAAATTTGGTACACTTGTTCTAAAGGCCAGAGGCAATGCAAAATTCGGTGATGAATAAAATTGGCTAGCTGAAAGGGACCCATACTTTTATGTATTTGACTTTACAAAAGAATATATTCTTGATAAAAGATTATAAATCATGTCTACTATATCAAGCAATTAAAATATATTTTCCAAGTACTTAAATAAAGCTGATGTAAACTGAAATATTTTACACATTTGGTCTGATAAAATGGAGTTAGGATAAATTTAACCTTTGACGTTTGAAAGGTCTAATTTAGTGACAAAAATATCAACAACAAAAAATTATTAAAATATATGACATGAATTATTATAGATAGTATCGACTGACGCTGATAATTAATTATTTAAAAATTTTAATAAAACATTACGCTATTAAAATTTAATTGAGGTAAGTGAAGAGCTAATAGAATGATTTTTTTAGATCAGGATGGTATATACTGGTATAAGAAAGTTATGTGCTGACCACATCAGATATTTTAATGGTGCTATACAATAAGACCGGAGTAAAAAAAGTATCCAATACTTAGCCATATTTTGATCCTTATTCATGCAGTATGTAAGGATCATTCGAACATAGAAGCTTGTAACAGCATTCTACAACAATATCTAGGATACCTATTAGTGTTGAAAATAAACAGGAACCCAGTTATTTTTCAGTCTGTGTTCATCAAATAAAATTTGATTAAAAATCTTTTTCCTATATTTCTGTATATGTATGTAGGTTTTTGTTGTAAATGACAATTGAACAATAGCATGTCCGATTTTAATTATTACGTCGGGATTTGAAACTAGTTGACATGAAATTATTTTCAATTATGTTTTTATATACGGGCCGCCATTTCGTAATTTGTATTACAATGAAACACAATAGAAATATATGCTGCAGATGCAAAGGCTCATAATAAGTCATGTCATAATTAAAGACCGACCGTCGTAAGAAATTGAATGGCGTCGGTAAGGAGCATAGTGTAACTTATAGAGACTTACATACCTCTTATATCATGCCCAATAATAGTTGTTTACGGCTATCAGCGTACATTTGCATCATTATTAAACCTTCAATAATATTCTCTGCTAAACTTCTACACCTGGATGAAAATTGAAAATGAATGTCATACATCCAAAGACGTAATATTTGTCACTTATATGATGTCATTTTATGAAACTAAATAATCGTATTTCCTATTAATAAAAAAACTGCACATCAGCATTGCCTGTAATTTTATATGTTAGTTCTATATTTAGAATGAATCATTTGTTTTTGTTTTTTAATATTGCTACCAAAAAAATTTTAACAACGATTTATAGATTTAAGTTGGATACCTAGGGAAAAGTCACTTTTAAAACATCTTTAAATTTCTCAGCAACACAATACCACGGTCATCTGTTAACCTCTGTAATGTCATGTTCATACTGTTCACTATTTAAAAAAAATCGGATAAAGATAACGAGTAAAGAACCTCTCACTTTAGATATTGTATAGGTACGCTAACGAAAATATATTATAATCTCTACTCGCATGTATATACGTATCTCAGCGGCGTCTGTGTTTGACTGATCGCTGGAGTAAAACTTGCTGATACGCGAGGTTCTCGGTGTATGTCCCTTTACTGCGTATAGATAGTTATAATGGTCTTTCTTTATATCATAATATTATATCTGATGCGTCTACTATTCGTTCAGCCAATATGATATAGATAATGGCTTATAAGGTGAACACATAAAACATAAAAGCTAGCACAAAGGTCAGTAGCCTATTAGCTACAAGTTAGATCTAATAATTGTACTGTAATTTACAGAAATATCTAAAAAGAAATCCATCATTTTTAATTACAGTCTTATAAGATGGACACGTCAAGCATAAAATGTGGCGCAAAAGTCAGTAGGCAATTTGCCTTGTTTGTAGTACTGAGGCTACATACAAAACAATTATGTGCTTGATGTTAAATGTGATTACATTATGAGCAGAATATGATATCAAGCAAATGGCTATCTTTAATGGTAATAAATTTTCTATCACTTTTTCCACAGTCTCGTTGGCTATTTCATCATGTATGTTTCTTCTCAAGGATGGCAAAGCCTCAGATTGGTTCACATACATTCTGTTCTTCAAATAGCCCCTCAGGAAATGTCTGGCGCTGTCAAATCGTGCGATTTAGCTGGCTAACGAAAATCACAGTTTTTTGAGATATGCAAGAAACATTTCCCTGAAAATGGTAAGGATTCTCATACCTTGTGGGCCGTGGCGCCGTCCTGTTGAAGCCACATGTTTTGTGGGACAAGTTTTTTCAGTTTGGGGTTTAGGAAGTTACGAAGTGACGGTAACGGTGTTATCTAAAAGTGTCCTCAAAACAAAACAGGTCAATCACATTTTCAGCGTAAATGCCACACTATACGATCACTCGTGCTTTATGTAACGAGTTTTCCTGGATCATTTTTGGATTCTCAATTCCCCAGTAACGACCGTTTTGCTTATTAACAGCTCCAATTATAGTTAAACCAATACTAATCCTTTCGATGCTGACGTAGCGAAACGTTTGTATAAACAAAAAAATTGTTATGCACAGGTAGGGCACAGTAAAACATGTGTCGCTTTGCTTTGAACCACACCGATATAGCATTTTTGCACATGAGACATTTAAAATTCCATTTTGCTAAAAAAATTCAGTCTTTAAATGCCGAGCAGTATATTTCTGTTATTATTCAAAATATGTTCGGCATCCGTTGCCTTGTTTATGATATGCAGAAGGATGAAAAATTGTTCCCTTGTAACATACTGGATCTGGCATGGTGCACACACTCGAATTTTGATTTATGATCACATAATGTATTGGCGTCAGTCAGTTGAGTCTGCGAATTGAGACTATATAGCCTCTGCTGCAGAAAATATGGTCATTTCATAAATACACGGGCACGTTCTTATACATTTTGTATTGTAATGCATATGAAGTCGAAAATGGATACGTCTGAAAAGTTATTCTCTAAATAATTAGCGAAATGAAGTGACTTTTGTGCCAAATTGTTTATGAATAATTTTTTTAATATTGTCACTCATTTGGGGCTTTTGTATTTTTACATTTACAGAAGAAATACATGAATAATTAATGTTGTTATAGTGCGGCCCCTCTACTGACCTTTGCACGGTTTGATATGGAACAACTAATTGGTTTTGCGTCCATCAGAGGGCGGCAAATGCAGAATTTAATTTAACTTTATTATCCAAACTACATACTACTTTGTAAAGTTCAGTTCAAACTTATTTGTAATATAAAAGACGTCGGCGACTTTGACTCCTTTACCGCCGTCGAAGATTCTGACCTTTTCTATTTTGCAAATAACTTTGAAACAAACATTAAAGCAAATGTAAAACGTGATTCTCATAATAATCACACGGCAAACATACTTAATTACGATACTAAATTAAAGTAGGCAATAGAAGTCCAATACAATGTCCCACTCGTTCACCAGACTTAATGCCATTAGATCTTTTCCTATGGGACGTACAAATCAAAGGTGAACATAACAGAATGACAAATGTGTAAATGTTGCAAGAGCTCGAGAAGAATCTGTTATTAGTCCTCCGGATGACCTTTATTTTAGCATTGTAAAATTGAAAACTTTATATCTGCATATTGCGTGTTTCGCACAAGTTTTTGAAAAAAAAAAAAACTAGTAACAGAGTTGAAACAGATACCTTCTCTTTAGTATAATGTGATAAAATCAGAGCAGTACACGCTATTGTTTTCAAGAAAATAATTATAACTTTGAATATCTCAATAAACAGCGTGCCAGCAGTCAAAGAAAAATAATTTTAAATGTTTACACAAAAATGCGAAAGAAAGAGGAAAGGCAGTCTACTTAACAGACGTTCCAGAACGAACTGTTTATAAATTAATTCAGGAAAGGCAATATGAGCGAAAAGTTAAGCAACAATAATGATTTGAAATATTAAGTTATTATTGGCGAAAATGAGTAACAAAAGAATTACCTACTTGCTAATTTTAATATAAAGTTAGATTTTAAGTTAGAGTAAAATAGAGTAAGATTTTTTAATTTAACAGACGCTGTGTCAAATATCTATTTATCTAAGATACTACTTTTAAAGCTGTTATATTATAGGATTAATTATAATACACAGAAATTTGACGTACGGCTCTGTAATTAGGTTTTGCCAGCGCTAGCTTTGAGGTTTTTGTGGCAGTTTTTTGTGTACAGTATTCCATAATAAACTGTATGTACATCTTTGGAATTCTTTTGTTTTTTATTTAACTGGTTTATTTCTGTACCTCATTATTTTATGAAATATAAAATGTGGTTCATATACTTATAGTGCAGTAAAAATAATAAATTATGACCTGGGCAAAATTGCAACACAAATGATTCTTTTTGCATTATACTCTGTGAAGTGTCTTTTTTAATATATTCAAAATCCCCATTAATGCCAGCTCAGGAAGTCAGTGAAAATCCAAGATGGCGGCTGATTTATTTTTTTTTTATTAAAAAATTTATAACTTTGTATTTATAATGTACAACTTGGCAAAAATGTTTAAAATACAAAGATAAAAGTATAAAAAAATAATCATTGACTTTACTTAATTTCTTTTTCAAAATGGCGGCCATTTAAATAATTAGATATTTAGTTTTCAAATATTTAAAGGCCACCATTTTGGAAAAAAAATTTGCACTCAAAAATAGGTCTTATTATGTACTAAAGCATGCCATTTACATTATACTTTTGTATTACCTTCATACGAATCGTTAAATATATATGACATTCACAGGAAGTAAGGAAATGTTTCTCACTAATAAGGGAAACAAGCAGAAAATAATTACTCTAATCGCTGAAGAAATACGACAACAGGGATGTTCAGTAATTCATGCAGTTGATGATGCTGATGTTGACATTGTTAATACTGCAGTGGAATCCTCAAAAATTAAAAATACAACAGTGATAGGAGAAGACACTGACCTATTGGTATTGCTGATTTATTGGTGTAATCAAGCAAACCACAAGCTGTTTTTCAGAAGTGATAAAAAATCTTCCAAACAGAATAACATTTATAATATCAATGCCATTAGATATTCGCTAGGAAATGACTTAGCGAAGAGTCTATTCTTTATACATTCATATACAGGATGTGACAGCACCTCCAGAATATTCCATATTGGAAAGCAATCAGTTTTCAAACGTGTTGTTGAAGATCAATACTTTCGTGAACTTGCACTATCGTTCAGCTCAACAAAACTTAATCCCAGTCAGGTTGAAGAATTTGGAAAGAAGATAATGGTATGTATTTTTGGTGGAAATCCAGATGATACACTAAATACCCTTAGGTATAGAACTATTATTGATAAAGTATCGAAGGCAAAATGTTTCGTTCAGCCACAGAACCTTCCCCCAACGGAATCAGCTGTCAAGTACCATAGCCTCCGTGCATATTTGCAAATTTGTATATGGAAGCAAATGCAAGAAGGCTTGAACCCAACAGAGTGGGGATGGAGTATACATGATAATATGTATGTACCGAAAAAACTGGATTTGCCACCAGCACCTGAAAGTATATTACGCATAGTAAGATGTAACTGCAAAACCGGCTGTGGTGCCATGAAATGTAGTTGCCGAAAGAATGGTTTGGAATGTACCAGTTCATGTGGTCAGTGTCAAGAAACAAATTGTGAAAATAGTCCGCAGCGAATAGAAGATGAAGAAATGGAAAGTAGAGATGAAGATTATGATGAATTGTGAAAAAACAGCCAAATCATTTTAATTTTTGTTCAATAAAGGAAAATAACCCATACTTTGAAATAATGGTTTTTTGTTCTTATAAGTCTAATGTGTAATAAAGTTTTCTCTAATAGGCAATTTGAGTGATTCAATATCTATCTTACCTATTCAATACCTATTTTATGCTTTTATCTTTGTATTTTAAACATTTTTGCCAAGTTACACCTTATAAATACAAAAATATACACAGTTATAAATTTTGAAATGAAAAATAAAAAATTCAGCCGCCATCTTGGATTTTGACTGATTTCCTGCGCCGGGATTAATGGGGATTTTGAATATGTTAAAATAGACACTTTTCACAATAGAATGCAAAAAGAATCATTTGTGTTGCAATTTTGCCCAGGTCAAGGGAATTTTTACACCATATTGACTGCACTATTAGGAAAATTTTTAAAGATTTTTTTCTTGTTTGAGAGTATATGTTTTTATACCTATTAAATAAAGTTTGCAAACTACAATAAATTTTTTAGTTTTCCTCTCGCTTCCCGAGTGTCTTTTATTTCAACATTGTAAAGTTTGCAACCATTGTGATAGCAAAATTAAAGGAAAAAAAAACAAAATTACTGGTGTAAGATAACGCTAAAACAAGGTTATTCGACAGATCAGTATTGACCAGCTAATTGGATTTAACTGACTATGGTCAAAGCATTCAAAAGTTGGCGGAAGGGGGCTTGACATTTGTTTAATCCAGTATCCAATGAATATCCCAGTTCTGTATTTTATGTTTCCATAATTAGTAACTTGGTAAATGTGCAATCAAAATTCATAAATTTATTAAAACTTAGTGCATTTGTTCTAATTTAAAATGTTTGTAATGAGTAAACTAAATGATAAACCCAGTTTTGATCTTTGCACTTAAAGTCCTTATCCGGCATAATTTTAAAAGAAATGCAATTAAAACTATCTCTACCCACTAAATTTTACTGAAAGTCTAACATTTAATTTAACTTGTAAAAACTTTTTAATTAGATTTTATTTTTTTCCAGTACATCGAACAAGCAAGCTACTTACTGTTCTAGATTTGAAATTTCTGTAAAAATGTATCTGTAATCAGTTCACGTTTCCAATACTTTTAAGTAGGGATTTGCATTTAAATAAATTTTAACCTAAATATATTTACAACAGGAAATTTTATCGCTAATGTAAATTAAAAATTTTAATTTTCTTGAAAATGCAAAAATCGGTTGCAAAGAAAAAATCTAAATATTCCTAGTGAGTGACAATGCAAAAGAAATATTTGACAACTAATTTATAGTAAGCTTATGTTCTATGTCAATTAAGACAGATTAATCCAGGATTCGTTTGTTTCCAGATGATAACAGGATCCATGTATGGAGAACCAGAAGTGAAAGATTTTTCGAATACCACGGCATTCCAAGAGTTTCTTTTGGCGGAGGCTGTCTTATATTATGAGCTGTAATTTATAAAGGAGGTAGACGTCCCATCTGTATAAATAATGGATGCATAAATGGTCAACGATATTTACAAATTTTGTGACACCATGTCAGGCCAACTACCGCTACTATATAGGGCAAGAATTTATTTACGTTGAAGACAATGCGAGACCTCATAGAACGGCAGATGCTCACATTGTTATTCATTTTTTCATGAAGTACACTTAAATCACATGGAATGGACTGTTAACTCACCAGATGCAAATTCAGTAGAACATGTTTGGGACCAATTAAAAAGAAAAATAAAAAATCGTGCGGAGCCACCAAATTTGTTGAATTAGAAAATATTGTCAGAGGAGAATGGAACAGGATTCCACAAAATATTATTGGCAATATTATGGACAGCATGGCAAGAGGTTGTCTAGCAATTGCGTAGACTAAATTTAGTTGTTTAATTTTAATATGTGAAAGATATGTGCCTTTTTTTGTCAATTTATAATAATTTATTTTTGTACTTATTTTTGCTGTACTTGTTTGTTGTACTTGCAGCTTTTTGTTACTTTTAATCGACTTAAAATTAAGTTTAATGGCTTTACATATTCAAGTTTTGCATAGGATGGCAATTGAAACAAGTTAGAAAAAATGCATAACATTAGAAAACATATACATTTTTAAACGGTATTACTAACTAAAAAGTGTTCCAAGCTTAGAAAAAGTCCTTCTATCGTACAGGGTGATACCCATTTTTCTAACATCATGGGCAAAACTTACAGCTGCATTTAAAATAATGTAAATGAACATATAACAACTAAATCAATTGTAGTAATTTAACCAATAGTCAAAGACAAACTAAAAAGCATAGATTTTGTAGGTAAATGAACGATAATTAAAACGAAAGAAAAATTATACAATTACATCGTGTAGGTTAAAATTCATGACGGTTTGAATTTGGTGATCATTACTTCAAATGATGCCGAGTATATTATTTCGGCAGATGTTGAAAGGATCATTTTGTCTTTACTTAATTTAGTGTTTAGCGCCACAACGGAAATGTCTTTCAACAGAAAACATAGAAACTGTGTTACTCATGCAAATGTTCTTACCCAATGTCCTCAACCGCTGTTGGACAACTCTAAAAATAACATAAAGAGTATGAAACTTCAGTCATACACTCTTATTCCATGCTGTCTTGGCCCCTTGGAAAATAATCAACGAATAAAATAAATTAAAATTTTCTTTTTATTTCCAGTGACTTTTATTACCCCTAGTCAATATAACTAAATTAAGAGGCCTCATTTAAAATTCCTGCGAAACACCATCTGCTTTAATTCCCTAAAGGGACGAACCTAACAAGGTCATCTTAATTATTCTCATAACACATTCTTTCTTGCGAACCTTATTTAAATATTTAAAACTCGATATCATATTTATGACTTTCTATGTATATCGAGGAAACTCGTTTGTTTTGGAGGTTTTAAAACTCATTACAAACTATCTATTATTCATGAAAATGTGCCTCGATGTTCAATTTTGAATTTTAATGGGAAATTATGATTATAATGTCTAATATATTTGCCTGGGAAAAAAAGTTGGTGGAAAATAACAGCAGATGCTCGTATTGCTTACTTTTCTTGCATTTTTTTTGGTTAGAAACACACAAGTTTGAAGGAAATTTTGTCTACAGTTTATTTTAAATTATCATTATTTAACTGTTACGTATCTAGGTTGGCAATTATCTGTCCAACATTTATTGATTACAAAATAATACATTCGACCCCTAAAATATGAGACAAACGATATTAAGTACATCTGTATAATATTGGAAAATTTTCCAAGGAACTGTAGAATTCATTATTGTGACAATCCTGAGTACTTCAAAGCAATTTGCACAGTGTTTGAATTCTCCAAGGACAAAATCTTCCGACTTTAAAATTATTTGCTCTATCCTTGCTTTCCCGAGATAAATTATACATTCACGTGTTTAAATATGTAACAGATTTAAATTTCATATCAAAGTAAACATAGAGGTTCTATCGACGTATACAATAAAACCCACCAAGAATTTATTGTCAGCTGCTTTGAGCTGATTTCGTTTAAACTTCAAATCAAATTGAAATATTAATAAATTTACCATGATAGAATGACCGTCTTCAAGTTATATTTTTTTTGTTGGAGATTATTTATTGTGTGTGTCGTTGTATAGGCTGTTGTGTTAATTTCCTGTTCTTCCATTACTTCATTGCCATAATTTTTAGGTCTTGGTTCTGTAAAGCTTTTGAAATAATTTCTAAAGGTTAAACAATTTTTTTATTCTGTTGTTTTTATTCGGGATAACGATTTAAGTATATTTCGTCTGATGTTGTCGAATGTTCTCCTACTTCAACGAACACTTCTAGCCAGTGGCGGCTGGTGGATTTAGGTTGTACCAAATCTCAGTATTGGATCATGGAACCCAAACAATATTTGAAGGCACGACTATCAGTATTAATTGAAGGAGTTTTGCAGAAAAAAAATTTGAGAAAATAAGTTACAAAAATGCGCTGCCTCCCCAGATTCCATATAGGTCATTAGTAAAATCTTTGCAAAATATTTTTTTTCGTAATCAGAAGAAAAATTTATCTCCCCGTCTTTTTTTTGGTTTTTTAAAATTTTGATTTTTTGTAAAGTTATGGCATTTTGAAATTTACACGATGAAGAACTTAAATTTCAGTGTCATAACTTTACAAAAAATCAAAATTTTCGAAAACCAAAAAAAAACGAGGTGATAAATTTTTCTTCTGATTACGAAAAAATAGCTATTTCTTTACCTAGGGAAGAAAGTGTATCATTTCCTCCCGCGGATAATATTTTGCTGAAATTAAAAATATTTAAATATAAAAACCATGAGCAGGCTAGTAAATGTTTCCAGTTTTTATGGTAGCATGTAATAGTCAAACAAAATTGTTTATTGCACAATTATTATTGCAACACGAGTTATTGCATTACGAAAAATAAAATGAGGTCGGAAAGTGACTGTGAAATTCCTGAAGCTACTGCAGAAGAAGCAAGAATTGCCACACTAAATCTTCTTCCAGCAAAATCGAGATTAAAATATGAAAACGAATATATGTTCAAAAAATGGATGACAACCAGCAACGTCAAAAAAATAAATGATATCATTTTGGCTTATTTTTCATTTGCCAGTAAAAAATACAAATCGTCGACCCTTTGGGCAAAGTATTCGATGTTAAGAACTATGCTTCTCTTAAGAGAAGATATCGAGATAAAGAAACAGAAATTGATAGTTTTTTTTTAAAAAAGGCAAGCTGGATATAAACCGAAGAAAGCAAAAACTTTCAGTAGGGAAGTCATAAATAAATTTATTTCAGAAGACCCTGACGAAATATATTTATTCATGAAGGTTGTTCTTTAACTTATTAGTAGTTTTTCTCACATATATTGTCTTATTTAAGGTTGCTGTAGTTATGGCAATTTGTGGGCCTTGTCAGTGTGACGAATTAACCTATTTACGTCTCGAAAATATTCAAGATAAAAACGACATTTTAGTTATTAGGATTCCAGACACAAAAACGCACATTGCACCTACTTTTATTGTAACTAAGGATAAGATTAATGGAAATAACGTTATTGACATATATAGGAAGTATTTTGAATTAAGATCTGCAAAAACAACACATTCCAGATTTTTCGTAAATTATATTAAAGGAATGTGCACAGTGCAAGCAGTTGGAAAAAATACATTTTCCCAAATACCCCATAAAGTTGCCGAGTATCTTAAATTGCTGGAACCTTCTAGTTATACTGGACATATTTCAGAAGAACATCCGCATCGCTTCTGGTAGAAGCTGGAGGGGATATTATAAGTTTGAAGAGGCATGGAACATGGAGGTCCTCAGCAGTTGCTGAAGGATATTTAGAAGATTCTATCTCAAAAAAGTGTAATGTGGCTCAACAAATTATTACTGGAGGTAAAAAATCACAGTCAGTATCAACTTGCGAAAATATAAATAGACAAGCCAATTATTATTGAGGGTTGTGAATCACTATCAACAATAACGAGCGAAAATCAGGATATTGATATTAACATAACAACATTGAACTGTTCATCAAAATCTTCTTTTGCCATTAGTTTTAATAATCTAACAAATTGTATTATTAATGTTCATAATGTAAAAGAAAAATGATTATAATATTTTATTTGGTTTCATGTTAATATTGGCTCCCGTCTCTAATAGCAACGGGAGTAAATGTATATTGTCTCCTGTTGTTGTTGGAAACCGACTGAAGGGAGACAAACGTCTATTTTCGCTAGTAGAAAATACACTGACAAACAATAGAAAATGTCACTTTCGGAAGCAGGTGACAAAAAAAAATAGTTTGCAAATATTTTACTAATGGTCTAGAAGAAATCTGGGGAGGCTGGGCATTTTTCTAACTTTTTCTCTCAATTTTTTTTTTCAGTTTTTTTTTCTGCAAAACTTTTTCGATTAGTACTGATAGTTGTGCCTTAAAATATTGCTTGGGTTCCATGCTCCAATACTGAGATATTGTATAACCTAAATCCACCAGCCGCCACTGCTTCTAGCATATATATTTTCAAGTAACTATAATTAACCATTTTAACAAAGTAAATTAATAATTGCTTTCACCACACCAAAGACCGGATGGGGATAATAATAATAATTATACTTATAGTTTAATCTAATACTCTAAAAGACATTTTTTTCGTAATAATACACACAGTAATTAAGCCTATCTCTCAAGGACCAATAAGTATTGACAATTTCCGTGTAGTTAAAACTGAACGTCTCTATTTACATTAATTTCTTCTAATTAAATTGTACAAAGAGAAATGCTAATTGACGAAAACAGCGGAGAAATCATAGAATTACAGGAAAATGTTGCAGAATAGCAATTCCAGCGGAAAATAAAGAAATAGCAAGTGTTTTTCACTAATTACGGTATATTCCCACTGTTCATTATCAAAACGGTTAACATGAACGGTGCTGGTGTATACGCTCCTTCCGTAATATTAGTCTGATATAAATAGTATTGTTCTACAAACAAATGGCATTGATTAAGTCTCCTTGAACTATATTTTTATTTATAAATATTCAGGAGCTTAAGCGATGTGTAAGATTTCGCTGTAATATAGAACACAGTGCCCTAAGATTACGTAATATTTAATCTATTTGGCAGAGAAGGTATTATTTCATATTTATATATGTAAAATTACTGAAAAATTGGGAAATTACTGATTATTTTCAGGCCTATATTATTTAGTAAATCAAATACTTGTCGGTGTACGTTATTATGTTATATTTCGAATATCTTGAGAACTATTGGAGATAAATATCAACTGTTTCACATGTACAGGATGTTATCACATACTTTTAAAGTTGTAGTCACTTCGGGTTAAAGAGAATGAATCAAATACATAATATATAATTCATACCCACAATTAGTGATGTAATATTCTCGAGAATTTATTCTTGGAGAACGTTTCCATCGAAAAAAAAATGAGAATAAACGAATACGAACAGAGAACAAATAAAAAAATCTCAAAAAAATTGGACTTGAAAATGTATTATGACAATGGATGTAGGTTCTACTTTAAGAAAGGCATTGTAGGTGAAAGATGAAAAAATTAAAACCCAAAAGGGCTGCAGGACCCGATGGTATCCCAGCATACCTAATAAAGGCATGTGTTGAACTTTTCCTGGAACCGTTGAGTATTCTGTTTAATTTGGCTTTAAAAAATGGCTCTTATCCGTCAAAGGGGAAGCTGGGGCGTCTGTTGCCTGTTCACAAATCGGGTGAACAGGCAATTCACCAGATTTGTGAAAAAAAACCCCATTGTTGTTCTATGCCTTTTCAAAATTGCTTGAGTGTGTTCTATATGAAAATACCTCTAGTTCAGTTAAATCTGTATTCTCCGATCCTCAACATGGTATTTTACCTGCGAAATCTACTAATACTAATCTATTAAATATTGTTCAAGATACTAAAAACACTATAGAAGATAATATTATACAATAGGATTCGATTTACACAGATATAGCTAAAGCATTCGACAGATTGGACCATCAGATTTTGAGTATTAAATTAAATAAATATGAAATAAACCCTGACATTATTAATTTATTATGCTCCTACTTTATAGGAGACAAATTTATATCAAATGAAATGGATAGCAATCATCATGCTTTGAAGCTAGTTCTGACGTGCCGCAGGGAAGCAATTTGGGGCCACTGCGTTTTCTCATATTTATTAATGATCTGCCTGACATTCTCAATAACTCCACTTGCCCTCTCTTCGCAGATGACTGTAAGCTATATCGCAAAATAGAAAATGTAAATGACTGTTTTCTGGGCAGAAAGATATTTATAATGTTCCTATGTGGCGCAATGTGGAGTTGAATATTAAAAAGTGTGTAGCTATGACATTCTCAAATAAAAATCAAAAACTAAATTTTCCTTATACTGTTAATAATACTGTGTTTTGCCGTGTTAAAGAATACAAAGATGTTGATGTTCTTTTTGCCAAACGTTATCTTTTAATAATCATATGAAGTAAATTAGTACTGCCAGTTTAAAAAAATTGAGATTCCTTATTAGAAACACGCAAGATTTCACTAATATAAAGTGTCTAAAAATATTACCTCTCTATTGTAACTTTATCAACCTCATAGAAAGTACGCAAAAAAAATTGTATATATATTGAAAAAAAAATCGAATTATTCAGGCGGTTTGTCTAAATTTGTGTCAAAATGACATATTCCCGGGTGCTTGTTTTAGTTGGATCACTCACTATATAATCCTTAATGAACGAACAATACCAAAACTGATATAATCTATGAATCGACATGATGTCGTAAGTTTTTTATCGCTTCCCACTTCTTCTATCTTGTAAATAATAAATTTGGTTTTATCGTCATATACTGCCCATTATTTTTTGTAGCAAATAAAACAGATGACATGACTCAATTATACGCGACGTTAACTTCCTTACAGAAGTTTAACTGTGGGCAAATAGGAAGAAAAACGCGTTTAGAGGGTTCTTAATAAAAAATTAGGCACGAGTGGGGTCTAAATTACGAATTAGTCAGAATATAAATGTATTATATGCTAAACGCACTTTCTCCTTTTGTGTTTCTCAGTCACTGCCTGAACGTTTAAATTTATATGGTAATTTACGTGGCATTTATTTAATTTCACTCGAACAGAAGCATACAGAAACCTTTTTGTTTTTTACATTTAAATGTATTCATCATCTAAACTAATTTCTTATTGCATACTTAAAGGGAAAAGTTACAAAATTTACTAGAAAATGTCATTAGTGATTTTATTTAAAAAAATGCACCGAATTTTGAATTTTTATTAACTCCAAGATGTCAGTAATTATTTATGAAATCAAAAGTTTAGAAACCATCCGACTTTCTAATTGATAGAGCTTTAAAAAGTAAAACTAATGTTTCAATACGCCTTTAATCCAGGACCAAATAAACGTTTTAAGGAATTGTCACACTGTACTCCAGGAAAATTATTAATAAAGGTAGGGATCGACGTGATTTTGAATAAAGTAAGGATTAATAGCATACACTCAAAAAATAAAACAAAGATTTGTACTATTCTATCTAACATTCTGTTACTGTTTGTTCATGGACCTATCCAACTGAATATTCTCATCATTATATGTTCATCTGGCATGCCTTTGATTGTTTGGTAAATTGCAACCATATTAGAAGATTATTTTTTCCTTTCTGATGATTTTTAAATCATTTAAAAAATCTGGCGTTTATTAACCTTTTTACATGTTTTGTTCTGACGTTCTGTTTCCTACTAAACAGAGAATTCGATTCAAGGTGCATTAGTAATAGCACACTGAAGAAAATCGTAAACACTCAAATGGTTCTCATCAAAATTATTGAATATACTGTGGGACATTCTGCATATTCAATTTCTAACGAACCTAAAATAGATAGGAATGGTAAAATTAGGTTGAACAACAGGCAACAGATATCTTCACTATTGATTGTTTCCTTGTGAGAGGCGTATTGTAAAGTACAAGTAACTTAAAGGAGTTGATATGAAAACAAATCAGTGGCGAACACAAAACGTTCTTACGGGAGGCACTCTTATAGAAAAAGTAGAGAAAGCTTTAAAATATGTTCATGTCAGTGCTTTTTAGTGGTAACCAAGTTCTCGGTGTTTATTGCAACATCTTTAGAGTCATTGCTTTTTAGTGGTAACCAAGTTCTCGGTATTTATTGCAACATCTTTAGAGATGTGAATTTACATCTCAATAACCAGTATACAGAGCCCTCAGAAATGATCAAAAACCACGTGATCAATTGGTAACTTGTATCTCGAGATTTTGTGTCTTTTATATTACGGCTATACCTGATGAGTATTTTTTTCACATATGTACGTGTCGTTTTCAACCAACGAGGCTGTTAAAGATAACTAATTCATCACGTGGTTTTCGATCATTTATGAAGAACCGTTATTACAACAATGCGAATTGTACCTTTCAAGAAAATATGGCAAATTTATCCCCTTTTCTCACTTTAACTTTAATTTGCATATCATTTTGCCTGACACTGTAGAACATTAAATTCTTATAAACATTATCTGAGCGCTTTATATTGGTGATAAGTTTGACGTTAGATACGTAATACAATGATCTTTTCTAACAAAAAATTTCTGCAAATATATTTAATCAAACCTAAAAGGCTCAGGTAAAGTTCTACAGGAATTAATTCCTTAATCCTATATAAATTACATTTAGAATATAACCAATTTAATCATTTAAGTAGATATTTTAACATTAGTATTATACAGAAACTACGCCGTTAAAATGAGTTGACAATTGACTTGGAATAACATTATGTTTTATGAGTTCACCAATCCTTCCATGTAGTAAGTTCGGTTAGATCTTATATTGACGAAAAAAATACTACCTGCATTATTAAAATCAAAAGCCGTACTTGAAACATCATATTTGTTCCAGAACAAACTTGGGACGTGGGATATAAATGTTTTACAGTAAAATAGTGTTCTCTTATACCGTGTGATCGACAATGGCACAAACACAACATTCCAGTTGAAACTATGATCTTTTCTGTGACATAACTATTTGGAAGTAGACGATGTGATATTACTCTGTCGCGTTTCATATTTATGGATAAGCATTTATATATGAGGTTATCATAAAGTAAGGGGTCTATTTTAAATTCTTATATAGTTTTAAGAAATTATGCTAGCAGCAGAAAGTAAACAGAATCTAGTTGCCTCAATAACTGGATTTTAGTGTATCTATGGAAAACAAAAGAATTGTCGTGACAACTATTGATACAAGTATCAAACGAAATAATCGTAATTTAGAGAATTGTTCTCAAAATAATTTCAATATGGATCTGCAAACAAGAATTGGTTTAGTGTAATGTTATTATGAAGGCGGTAAAAATTACATTACTGGATTACGAAGATTTCGTACGAAAATGAGTTTGAGAGTAGGGCCGTACAAAATGAAGGCGTATCGTAATTTGATTAGCAAATTTGAAAGAACAGGGTCTGTGAAAGACCTTCCGAGGTCAGGAAGACCTAGGATTAGTGATGTCCAAGTTGTAGAAGTTCTTCAGGAAAATCAAAACGTAGCCAATACTAATCCGCTAGCAATCAGTAGTGTGAATGCAATATCAAAACGATTACAGATGCCATACACCACGGTTTGGAAAATTTTACGGAAAATCCTAAAAATGTATCCTTATAAACTGCAACTGCTGTTTGAATTAAAGGATGCAGATTTTGCTCTCAGGTACGATTTTTCATTACACGTATTGGCTCAGATGGAAATTGAACCCGAATGGTTATCCCGTATTTTATGGACAGATGAGGCCCATTTCTCTATTAATGGTGGAAATAATATTTAAAACTGTTGAATATGGTCAACAGAAAATCCACATGAAATCGTTCAGCAAGACCTTCATGACAAAAAAGTCACCGTTTGGTGCGGTTTCACAGCTGATTTCATCATTGGTCCATACTTTTTCGAGCAAATATAGAATGGGGAGGCCGTATCTGTAACTGTTACTGGTGAACGATACCTGCAAATGTTAAGGGATTATGCAATTTCACAGTTGCAAAACAAGCACGAAGGAATTGAAAACATGATTTTTATGCAGGATGGAGCACCTCCGCACATTTACCGACGAGTTAAAGAATTGTTAACTGCGGTTTTTCAAGATCGTGTTATAAGCAGACATTTTGCAAATTCATGGCCACCAAGATCGCCTGATATTAACCCAGCGGATTACTGGCTGTGGGGTTATTTAAAAAATGTGGTGTTTAGAACACGGCCAACAACTCTGGAGGAATTAAAGGACAGTATTAGGGAGCAAATTCGTGCAATTCAACCAGAAATGTTGAATAGTGCTGTACACAATTTGGAGGAACGGTTGGTAATTTTACAACAACAAAATGGAGGTCATATCGAGCATTTGCGGTGACTAGTGTTTGACTACAGAAATCCCATTATGTAAGCAACTAGATTCCATTTATTTTTGTTATTAATTTAATTTGTTAAGAATATATAAGTTGAAATATATCCCTTACATTATAATCACCCGTTACTTTAGATTAAAGCCTTCTGCAGTGAACCAATTATTTATGTTGTTTCTTTCCTTAAATTCAGGTAAAAAGAAAAACATTTTATTAATTAGTAAAGAATATTACGTAACACTATATCTCACACTATTTGGTTTCAATTTTATTATATCTCACATTACAAAGAACATTTGTTTTTATTCCACATTGTTTTCGTTTATTAGATTAGAAGGAATTGTAACACACCCCTCAAAAATCGTAACAAATGAAAATTAAGTCAAACCATTTTAGTATGTAGGTATAGACTATGGTGGTCTATTTTTCATTGGTCACGGACTGTTAACAGGAGTAAGAATTTAAGTTTCCTCGTTGATTAATTACCCACCGAATACACACAGTGCGTAGTCTTTTCATTCCAGATGTGCTAATAATAATTATCTATTAGTATAATATATGACTCTAGATTTCTTGATCTAGACGGTAGTATTTGCTATAAATATGTATACAGTACGTGTAACATCCACTAGGGAACTAAAATAAAAGTAGACTGTATTACCGGTTTATATAATATTAAAGTAATAAAATAAGACCGACTGTATTTCAATATTCTGGCAAACGGGCGTTGTGCATTAAACCGGAGTTGTATATATTACCCCACAACGGCAACCTCTCTTGTAATATGTAAATAATACAGAGGCTACATTGCCCCTTTTGCTTCTCTCTTCTTCACTGTCTGCGGTTCACTGTTCAACCAAATTATCTCGACTATATTTTATGGAGCCGAACTTAAGACGGAGGAGGTCCGCATGTTAGAGCTCATTTATTATATCAGGCGACCGCAAGTCATATTGTTCATACTAATCATATTCATAAATGTTACTAAATTTTCTGAGAAAAAGTAGAGGAAGCGTGCGGTTATAACAAAAGTATATACTACAACAGATTTGATTAAATATTTAGGGTCCGAGGTTTATCTTCGTGATATCAAATAATTTTCACAGCAAATTGTAGTAAAGTATTCCAATTTTAAATCATTTTTATTGATAACTGCTAACAATTGCCACACAGTTAAAATCAATCCTGTCAAATAACACGTCGCAGAGGATACGCAGACTAAGGTAACGAGACAAGAAGAAAATACATTTGTTATTATACATAAAAATTTTGAAACAAAAAAAATACTCAAGGGTATAATATAACAAAATTGTTAAAAAGTAATAAATCATTCTCAAATTTTGTCGTTTATGTCATATTTTTATTCACTGAACTCTTTGTAGCTTTTAGATATTTGTCTTAAAAATCTAAAGATACCTGTTATTTATAAATATTTCACCACAGACTCTAACGGCTGAATAAAATATTATTAATGATCACCTAATCTAGACAAATAATGACTTGTACCTCCACAAACCAGACATTTTGAATACTCGCTACTTCTTAAGTATAATTAATTAAAAATGCTAAACGTCGAGACCGGTCGAGACCCAGTTTACAGCTCTCTTAGATAAACTCCATTTTGTTTTATTTGTTAAACTCGTCGACCTGAAAACATTCTGATAGCTGCTCTTTTATCTTTCTAAGATTTCAACATTGTTTCTGTTGCAAAAGTGCTTTTATTAGCGAAAGATGATTTTTTTTAAGTGAAAAGTTCATGCTTCGAAGTCTTTTATATCTACTTTTAACTTAAAATAAAAAGTACATTATAAAAGAATCAGGTCGATTATTATTCAGATATAACAATAAGGAAAAAATGTTTTGAAAATTAATTAGCATTTAGTGGAATGATAAGTTTTCTAACTGGATTTGCCAGCGGCTGCGTTACATTTTCCTGTCATCGAAACTCAAATAAAACCAATTGCAGGTCAAAAAATACAAGGTAAATCTAGTAATTTTTTCTATTAAGTGTTTTTCTCTAATATTAGCTTGGCGTTGTTACAGTTTGACAGAACAGTAATATTCCTCACTGAGAAATACCCATCATAACTGATAAAGTTATGGAATTTATTGTCAATTTTCCAAGTGAAAGATGCTTTGTTTAGAGAATACTTTCAAAATTATATTGAGAATATTATTAATTCCAATGGAACAATAATAATTGTTGGGGATTTCAATTTTGATTTAATAAAATCGGGTGACTTTTATGCAAAAAAATGTAGTGATATCTATCAAAACGGCCTCCAACAAATTGAACAAAATCCCACTAGAATAATAGATCATAATTCAACCATAATAGATTACGTCATTATAAACAACAAAAATATTACTTGCAAAGTAATCAGAGATCATTTAGAACTGTCCATTAACATACCAAATTTGAGGGAAAAAAATAAACAAGTTAGAATCAAAAACGTTCTTTTAAAAATTATAACTCAGCCAACATTCAACATACAATAAGAAATGAAAAAGAAAAATACTTTAGTAATAGATGGATATTTATTTATTTATTTATATATTTATTTATTTATTTAGCATACACCATCCAACAGTACTCTTCTATATTGCAGGTTGTTACAATTTTCACACATAAAATGTAGGAGGGAAAATTTCAATAAATTAGTTCGTGGTACGGCGAGATAAAAAGTACTGCCAACACAAGTTTCAACTCTAGGCACACGAAAACTAAGTTGTTCCAAGAGTTGGGGACAATTAATTTTATTATTTATTAAATTAAGGCCTGTGTTTTTCTGCGATCATGCAGAGTTAATACTGAAAATCTACTAAGTAAGCGATTTTGATGTATTCCAACAGGTGGGTATTGACCATCTAATTTAATAGAAAGGTATTTCAAGAAACGCCTTTGTACATTTTCCAAGCTTTCAGCATAGCAGCATATTCCAGCCTAGATTTTACAAGTGCATTAAAAAGAAGCATTAGTACTGTTGAATCAGAGAATCCTTGAGAGTTTCTGATAACAAAACCTAGACTTCTGTAAGATGTTTTAACAACTTGATTAACATGCAGATTGAAAGAGTGTTCGGTATCAAATATGACTCCTAAGTCCTTGATCGATTCGAGCCTATTTAAGGTAACATTGTCTAATTTATATTTATATCGGATGGGAAAATGTTTCCGAGGAAAGGTCATAACATTGCACTTTGAAGCATTCAGAGGAAGATTATTCAATATACACCACTCATTTAATTTATTCAGGGTGCTTTGCAGGTTCATACAGTCTGATCGTCATTAATAGGGCAGAAAATTTTTACATCATCAGCGCACAACAAGTAATTTACATCTAGATTATTTACAATATGATTGATGAATATTATAAAGAGTGGCCCAAGGATGGAACCTTGGGGCACTCCTGGCGTGACAGAAATATCTTTGGAAATAAAACCACGACATTCGACATATTGTTTTCTTTCAGACAAATATGATTTAGTTCAAGAAGCGGTAAGGATAATCTCACGCTCCCAAGTTTTTGAAGTAAAATTCCATGATCTAACCTGTCAAAGGCTTTAGAGAAGTCAGTATAAAGCACATCAACCTGAATATTCATATCAACATGTTCAGCAATAAATTGAGTTACACAAAACAAATTCGTTGTTGTTGATCTACTCCTCATGAATCCATGTTGATAGATAGAAATCTGTCCCTGAACATGCAAGGACAATGCATGTAAAACGATTTCTAGAACTTTTGCAAAATTACATATTATTGTTATCGTCCTGTAGTTCTCGACATTGCCTTTACCACCTTTTTTAAATACCGGACAAATTCATGACCTTTTCCAAATATCCGGAATTATACAAGTACACAATGATAAATTAAACAACAAAGTAAGAGGTTCTGCCAATAAAAATAACAGAAAACTAATGTGGAAGAATTTAAAAACCCTGTTACCCAATACTAGGAAAGTTGTAGGAAAAAATACAAAATTTGAAAATGTGGAAATTTCAAATGAGTAGAAAATAATTTAATAAATATTTCTTAGAATGTATCGATATTATAATCAATGAAATAATATTTATAAAATACTTTGCTGCAGCAATAGCAAACATAGACAGTCATGAGCTATTTAATGCATTTAAAGTCATTAATTTGCATGAATTAACAACAATTGTGTACATATTAAAAGATACTGTTGGAACAGAATCTACAAAAATAATGTTTACTGGAAATTATTTTCTAGATATTGTAAATTCATCATTACAGAGTGGAATTTTCCCCAGTGACTGGAAAGCATAATGTGTTGTACCTGTGCCCAAAGTATGTAATACTCATCTCTGTGAACAATTTAGGTCAATAAATACTGTGACTGTGTATAAAAAGCTCTTGGAAATTATAGTAAAAACCCAACTTTCTTGGATTTTCGAAGAGCTTTTGAAACTGTTAATAGAGAATTACTAGTAAGAAAACTTCAGAAAATTGGTATTCGTAAGTAGCACTAGGATTGGTTTAAATCTTATTTATTTACTCGCTATCAAAAAGTAAAATATACAAATTTTGTATCCCATCAACTAGAAAATCTAGATGATGTACCACACAAAAGGCGCCGAAGTTTAACCACAAAACATTTAAAACAGATATTAATAATAAACTTTTATTCTTGTAACCGGCAGTGAAAAATATTTGTATGTGTAGTTTACTGTTAAGTACATCCCCTATACGTCCAGTTTTCTTTGAGTGAGTGTTTATAATAAATTGACCTTATCAACTTTTGATAATACGGAATTCGCTAAAAAGAAAATTGAAGGCAAGATATCGTTTCATACATGCATGCAAATCTGACACATAACCACCTAAATCCAACCCTGGTTTTACGTCATATCCGATTGGTAAATCCTACCTCTGATCATGATATTCATAATTATCCACCTAGGAATACAACAGATTTTTTTCATTGGAACATTTAATAGTAGCAAAACTAATAACCCTATTTTCTCCAAAGGTTTATACATATTTAGCGATATGCCATTACATCTAAAAATCTGTAATAACTTCACAATATTCAAAAGACATATTTGTGATTATGTAAAAAATTGTTTTAAGACATGTAAATGTTCCATATCTTGTTTAAAATAATTAATTACGTTATGTGTCAATTGTATATAAATAGCTTGAGCTAAATAAAATTATTATAAAAAAGTGCTTTAATTTATTTAATTATTTAATATTAAAAATTTAATAAAGTTAATTAACATTGTTCATGAATTTAACAAAGTATGTTATGCTTACCGAATACATCCAAGCACCCTTTCTGCGACTTGAGAACGGGGGTGTTAATCTGACACAAGTAACACCCCCGATCTGATTCCTTCACCGGCCTAATCCGAAGTTTCCACGTCTCCAGATCATCATGAGTCACAGTGACGCGATTGTTGTGAGTTACAACTTTCGTGTGCAGACTGAGAATGGTTTGATCTTCGGCCCTCACCCAAGCGACCTGGAACAAGCAGAGATAAATGGGGTATTAGCGTTTGAAAACGTTAAAAAATTGGTTTAAATTAGATGTGTTTTAGATTTAAAAGGGAGATAAATAGGCAGGAAACGTGTGAGATTTGGAAGGTGTTTTATATAGCCCAAGTAAATGGTTGACAGCTTCAATTTAAGTAAAGGTCTTTCAAATGAGCGATAATCTATCTAGTAATGTACTGTTTGATTCGCTTTTTTTACCTACTTTAGCTGGAGAGGATATACCGCTATAATGAAATTGAAAAATATCTGATGTGGGCCAGCACATAACTTTCTTATACCATATATCATCCTGATCTAAAAAAATCATTCTATTTAATTCTTCACTTACCTCAATTAAATTTTAATAGCGTACCTTGAAATGTTTCATTAAAATTTTTAAATAATTATCAGCGTCATTCGATACTGTCACCAATAATTCATGTCATATATTTTAATTTTTTGTTATTGACATTGACATTTTTATAACTAAATTAGACCTTTCAAATGTCAAACTGTTGAATTTATCCTAACCCCATTTTATGAAGCCAAATGTGTAAAATATTTCAGTTTACATCAGCTTTATTTAAGTACTTGGAATATATATCTAATTCGCTTGATACAGTAGACATGATTTATAATCTTTCATCAAAAATATATTTTTTTGTAAAGTCAAATACAAAAAAGTTTGGGTCCTGTGGAGCCCCTTTTCAGCTGGCCAATTTTGCTCATCACCAAATTTTTCATTGTCTTTGGCCTTTAGAACAAGTGTACCTAATTTAAAAGCATTATCTCAAAAACTGTGGCTGCTATCGCGATACTATAGACACGAGGACAGATTTTTTTTCCTAAAAGTTATGTTTTTTTCATTATAATTTATCGAGATTCGTCCAGAAATGCAATAAAATTTTTTAAATTTTTTTCCTCTTTCATTCATTATGTCTCTTCTGGTGGTACCACATTCAGCAAATTTAATGTGTCACCTAAAATGTTGTCGACAATGTTAACTGTCAAATTTGGGAAATCTCTCATTAGTATTTTTTGAGTTATTGCGGATACACACACACACACACACATCAGAAAATAGAAGTGTTAAAAACGTATAAATCAATCAAAATCTCGTGGTCGAAAAAAATCACGATTACTATACTTCCTCATATTAGGTATAAGAAAGTAAAAATGATCAAGTTTCTATTAACTACGTTTCTAAAATGTCTTTATACATTCTGATCCAGTTTCCGAAGAACAAACTTCTATAAACATAATCGAAAAATGCACCAAATCCTCGATATAATCAAGCAGGCGTTGGTAAGGAACTGATGCTTTCCAGCATCCCCATCCACATTGGATGATATGCATGTTTGTGGTCGTCTCGTAACGTTCGTAAAATTTGCGATGTCGGTATTTGCAGTTACTGAGTTGCTCTGCAAGGAGCTCAACTTAGGACTATAATAGCTTGTAAAATACGATTTCGATTATTATTTCTACGAATTCTGTTCGGTTCACTATTTATGCGCATGGCTTGCGAAAATAGAAATGATTTCTAATAAAAACTCAAGAATCTTAAATTCTCCTATTTGGAAAACGTCTTTGATACTCAAGAACTTCTGCCTTAGCATTTCCTTCACATAATCCCTAACAGTAATGAATATCTGCATATTCTTCGTTTCTCAACAGCACGATTTTCACAGTAACAGGGATAAAGTAATAACACAATTAATCGCACCAATATCAAAAGACATAGTTATAACATTAACTATTTCATAATTATGCTTTATTGATAGATGAGTAAATAATGTTATTTGTTTTGCATAGCTGGATTTTAAGGAAAAACAGTATGTGATATGTTTTACGGGTTGCAGAAGATTTGCCGATCACACGTCGATTTATAAACTAAATCGCTTACACACTGGTACCTACAACCACTGTATATATAAATTACGAATGTTTATTATTTTGTTTATTTTCAATAAAAAAATTTTCATACTTCTATATTATTATTATCAGTAATATGCATACCCGATGTGTACAAGTAGTTATTAAGGACATTCCTGTGGCACTCACTACTTAACTAATACTGATGATAAGCAAAATGCCTGAAACTTTACGTCTTTTGGTAAGTGTACTTGCATTTTGATATACTCTTACTTGGATTGATCTGATTTGCAAAAAATATGCGTCTATCATAAACTACTTCTACACCACTGGAAGCGTGCCTACTGAAAATCACGAAATGAATTTCGTATTTAATATTATAAACCACAGCTCATTAAAATTGTCCTAAAAGCTATTAAGTGGGTTTTTGTATTTGCAATTCTATTGTGTGTATAAATAATCATGCATTAAACTTCGAAAAATGCCTTACTGTTCGATATATTTTTTATTGCATAATCGATCCTAAAATTTTAGAACCTTCCTTATGGTTTCCAGAGTTGTAAAATTGCACATAAAAAGGCAGTAAATTTAGATACCTCCATTTGGTTTTATAATTTGTGGAAATCCTCACTGTTTTACCACGTCATTCAATGTCATTATTCTACCACACTCGGTCATACACTCAGTTCCAAAAAAAGTGACGCACTTGATTTTTGACCTAACTTTTTCCTTTTTTTTTTTAAACCAGTGGGTCGATTTTTATTTTTTTTTTATTTGTTGGTAGGTAATTCCTTTGTCTTTCAAAAAAAAATAAAGAGGTGGAAATTTTTTCAAAGCCTCCTGGATGGTAGTGGAAAAACTCGAACCATGTTTTTTTTCTTAATTTTTGACTCACCCTGTGTGTTAATCAAGTAATGGTATAGAAAGTGCTTACACTCTGTATGAAAGACGCTTCTTTTGCGAGCATTTTGTTTTTTTATTCATTGATTTATCTCTAAAATTGTCCGATTTACAGCTCTTTTGCTGAAACCTTGCATATTACCAACTTTCTGAATTTATCAAGAAACAGTTTTGTAGTGAAATAAACTGATACGAATTTTAAAAAACATTTTTATTAAACACAAAATTATAAACTGGGATAACTGCTTAATACCGTGTATTGCCACCTCTAGCAACTCTAAGAGCTTCTAATCTACGCGGCATACTGGAAATTAGGTTTCTTATCGTTTCCATTGGTTACGATCCCATTCTTCCACTAATGCATCTGCCATTTCTGCGAGACTTTCCGGCGGCCTCTCGCGAGAACGTACCCTTCTCCCTAATTCATCCCACAAATGTTCTGTAGGGTTCATATCGGGGCTTCTCGCAGGCGACTGTAATGTGGTGATACCCGTAGCTTCTAAAAAGTTTCGCACTATTGCTGCGGTGTGTGGTTGGGTATTATACTGCATCAACATAAAATTATTGCCCACTAACTCTGCATGAGGTAAGACATACTGCTGTAAAATGTCAATGTAGATTAGGCTTGTCAACGTCCGCCTCACCGGAAAAACATGAAGGGGTGTCTTTCCATTCATTGAAATCCCTCCCCACACCATAACCGACCCACCATTAAAACTTTCGCATTTTGTTATTAAATTCTGATAAAACCTTTCACCAATCGTTCTCCACACTCTTTTTCTTCCATCCACCATGTTAAGGCAAAACCTTGACTCATCCGTAAACAAGACATTCGACCATTCAGGAATATTCCATTCTCCATAATTTTGAACGAAATTTCTTCTAGCAGCACGATGTTCGGGCAATAATTTAGGACCTTTTGCAGGTTTCCTAGCTTTTAAATTAACTTCTTTTAGACGTCTACATACCGTCTGCTTACTTACTGCAACACCACGAATTCGGCGAGGATCTTGCTGAACATTTACCGCAGTATTTGATCGGTCCCGTAATATCCGCAATCTCAAGAAGCGATCATCTCTTGTAGAAGTTTTTCGAGGGCGACCAGAACCCACCCTTCGAGCAGCGCTTCCTGTTTACTAAAGGAACTAATCTTGCTACTTGTTCAGGATTTATTTGAGGCATTTTATGTAATTTTAGTCTCTAAAACTTTTTTAATGAATCTTAATTAATGACACAACGACAAAGAATCAAATATGGAGGCATACAACAAATTAATTGCTATGGCAACGGCAATGGTTTTTTTAAAGGCAATGTGATCCTACAACGAAATAAATTTGTGGGATATATGCAAGGTTTCAGCAAAAAAAGCTGTAATTCGGACAATTTTAGAGATAAATTAATGAATAAAAAACAAAATGCTCGTAAAAGAAGCGTCTTTCATACAGAGTGTAAGCACTTTCTATACCATTACTTGATTAACACACAGGGTGAGTCAAAAATTAAAAAAAAAACATGGTTCGAGTTTTTCCACTACCATCCAGGAGGCTTTGAAAAAATTTCCACCTATTTATTTTTTTCTTGAAAGACAAAAGAAATTACCTACCAATTACAAATTAAAAAATCGACCCACTGGTTTAAAAAAAAAAAGGAAAAAAGTTAGGTCAAAAATCAAGTGCGTCACTTTTTTTGGAACTGAGTGTATATGGTTGTGAATTTTCAATACAAATTGTTATGTGGTTACGAAACAACTGAAGTATATAGATTAGTAGAAAACTGCAGTATCAATTAGTTCTTTAAAAAAAAAAAAAAAAAAAGTAAACAAGTAAAGAGTACACGACGTCAGTTTGGTTATGAGGCCATGGGTGTGTCACTTGGGTTACATAAATGCGCAGACTATTCATCTCAAAAAAGGACGATACGGAAAATTCTCTAACGTTGCGCAACTAGCATGCTACATAGGATGTAAAATAAATAAGATTCCTTGGCCGCTACAAGGCCAGACATCTCCAAAAAATATGGTCTTCCAAACATTTGAAGAAGAATTGTGACTAATATGTTTACCATTCCGGCTCTGTTCCACTCATTTGGAGTAGTGAAGGAAACAGCAGCAGGAGTTGTGCCAATCTCAAGATGACGCATATTCATAGCCTTTGTCAACGGTGGAATCGAATTCTTGAGTTTATTATATAACACACTCAGAAGCTTAGATCCTTTCCTGTAGTTAGTGATGATCATGGAACTAGAGGAATGGACGCAGGATTGTCAAGACAACAAAAATATCCCCACACGATCGTCAAGTGTTTGACCTAGGAGAGAAAGCCAGCCAGATGTAGATGCAGTCGCTCACTGAGGTCCAATTGAATTGCCAGAAAGCTCAAATGAAATCAGCCAAACACAGAAATGTGCCTCAAATATTAACAGCGTATATGGTAGTTTGTATTAGAAAAAAAATCACAATCATTTACCTACAAAAAAAATACAGTAAACGGTTCAGAACTGAACACTGCAGAATATCCATTTAAAATGTGACCATTCTAAGATACCAATAATCCACATCCTTCCATTATCTAAATGAAGCTCTATAACGTCTCAAGTAAAGTGGGAAAACACGAAAAATTTGTGTCTTCGAATTTGAGCTACTTCTCGAATGAAATATTGTGAAATTTTAGTGAACATTTACATATCAGATTTACAGGAAACAACTACTCAGCGGACAAAAACCCCGACCTGCCTTGAATTTAATCTGCGAATCTTGTTTGGTAGCATAGATCATTTGTCAAAGTAACAGCTGTGTACAAATTAATTATTAAAATTGTGCATATGGTATGGATTTATTTTACCTCAATTTTATCCTCGGTTTTATCCCTTGCTATAAAAAAGTGTTTTCTGTGTTTCATTTAGTGTTATGTACCTTTAAAGAAAACTTTGTTACCTCCGTTTACGTCAAACAGTACGAACATATTAATTATTTACCTGCATCTACTTCTGGGTGTTTCTCGGACGTTATTTTCATCTACAATCTCGAATTACATGGCAGAAAAGAGAACATACAAAACCCAAGAGGAATATCATAACAGATTTGCATTGCATATTAGTTTAAAACAAACAAGTTCATAAGAGTAAATAATATATTGTACAGAATTACTGTAAAAGTATCAAAACTTGGCATTTCTTATTAAAGTTAACAAAAAGGAAGTATTGCATGTGAAATACCTAAGCAAAACTAAGCTAACATACCGAGACAAATTATTTTATGCACCAATGATAAAATATAAATATAGTATGTTACTTATACACTTATATTAGCATCCATAAGTATTACGGGTTGGATAAGTAAGTCTCAAAACACTGTAACAGGTGCACACATTAATGGCGTTTTAGGTTCATATACTTTGTACCATGTTTTTTATACATCCTTGTTTTACTTATTAAAAAAGGCACATTATTTAACATAACTCCTATCACGAGCAGGAGAATTATGGTATTTATTACCTAACAAAATTTTTCAAGAGTTATAAGATAAGATATTATTTATTGATCCATAGATAGATAGCATGTACATAAAAAAAATAATAGACATAAAAATAATAGTTACAAACTAGTACTAGTTTACATAATATAGACATATAATATAGAGAAAAAAACAAACCTCAAGCAACGTCAATTTGGCTGATATGCATTATCTTTTATGAAACATAAAAGTTGACTCTTAAATTGGTTAACGGTAATACTAGTCTTAATTACGTGAGGAAGAAGATTGAATTGTACAACTCCTTTGTGGAACAGACTTCTCATTGTACTACTCCTAGAAGGTCTTTTAACATAATAGTTATTTGCACTAGCCGTTCGTGTGTTACGCATGTGTACGTCTGTAACAGGCAACAATAATTGTCGTGTGAGATATTCCGGTAAAATATTATTAATCATTTTGAAAATAAATGTCATAGTTTGGAAGAAGAGGAACTGTTTAATGTTAACCCATTTTAATGTATTAAGCATTAGCTGACTGCTAGTGAAGCGATTGCATCTTAGTTTTATTCGCATTGCCTTATTTTGGAGAACCTGGAGTCTACTAACATTTGTACAACTTGTATACAACACAGAACAGCAATAGAGAAAATGAGGTAATATTAAGGTATTATACACAGTTAGTTTAGTAGTAGTTGATATAAATGGAGCCACTCTGCTAAAAAATCCGATCTTTTTGCCGTTTTTCTTTGACATATATTCTATGTGATTGTTAAATTTCAGTTCACGATCAATTATTAGGCCTAGATACTTTATTTCCTGAACAATTTAAACTTTTTTACTATTTAACTCGATACGAAGATTTAGATTAGCAAACTGTTTTTATAGATAATTATTATCCACGAACATAAATTTGTATTTTAATTCATTTACTTTAGTCTATTGATCTTAAATTTTTCTGACAACAACTTTAGTTCTAAATTAACAATACTTACCATTTCCTCAAAATTTGTACTCTCATAGTAAATAAGAGTGGATATGGATTTGACAGTTTTGCAACACTTTGCCAAGGCCATTAATATAAAGTATAAATAATAATGGACCCAGTACACTGCCTTGAGGAACCTCAAAGTTGTTTAACTTGGCTTTTGATAAATTCCCATTCATTTTTGTTATTTGGTACCTATTTGTTATATAACTTTTAATCCAGTCTATAACGGTGTTCTCAAATCCATATCTCTTTAATTTTAATAGTAGTATATTACGGTTAATTGTTTCAAAAGCATACTTAAGAACAATGAAGACTGCGCAAATCCCAAAGCCGTTGCAAAGCCGCTTCACATGAATGTTTACCACGAAATCCCGATTGATATGTGCATAGAATATTATTTGAATTTATGTATTTGATTACTTGATCATAAACTATTAATTCTAAGATTTTTCACAAAAAGGCAACACATTTACTGGTCTTAACTGTTCGGCCAAATTCGTATTGGGTATTTTTGATATAGGTACCACTACAGATGTTTTAAAACAGTCAGGTATAACACCCTTTTCCAGACTCAAATTAATCAAATTTAAAAAAAGGATACCGTATCATGTGAAAAAGATTTTTTAAGATATCGCATCCGATTTCATCAGTGCTATATTTTCTTCTTTGTTTACTCACTATTTCATTTAGATCTTGTAGGGTTATAGCATTAAATGATGTCATACTAGAATTTACACCCGGTATAGATCCATTAATTATATCAATATCGACATCATCTGTCCCTATGCTTATGATAATACTCTCAATACTACCTACATAATACTGATTCAATACATCCGCCAAGTTGTTATTATATATTACTCCATTACAGTTCAAACTTTGCAGAGCATGTTCCACGCTTTTTTTCCCAACTAACTGCTTTAAGCTTTTCCACATTAATTTTGGATTTGACTTATTACTATCTATGTTTCTATCATAAAATATTGTTTTCGCTCCTCATCCTCGCGTGTAAAAACAAATCTTTTGTAAGCCCTATTTCCATTTGCAATAGCTTCCCGACACTTATCATTTAACCATCTATTTTCAGCTACCTTTACTTTTATATTTTTTTTTTTTGGTGCTACTATATTTAGTATATCTAATATGTTATTTACAAATGTCTGACTAACTATATTTACATCTGTGCAAGAATATTCCTTTTCAATTAACAAATTTGTCATTTCATCAAAATTGATCAGAGATCTAATTTCCTTTGTTCGATATTTTGATAAATCTTTACCATTTTCTACTTTTACTGAATTATTGAATGGTCTGTTATGATATAATTTTGTTCTACATACGCATTTATTGTATAATTATTACTGACAAAAAGATTAATTATGCTACTAGAATTACTTCTTTCTAGCAAAATTTTGTACAAACTGTTTTATGCCATAATTCTCAATACTTTCTTTAAACCTTCTTTTTTACATAATCACCTTTGGAAAAATCAATATTAAAATCACCTGTGAGGATTAACTGTGTATTATTTTTGTCAACATAATCATCTAGCCATTGCAAAAACCTATTAAGAGAAGGTGTTATATTACCACTAGGCGATCTATAAACAGCAGTCACACTATATAGGGCATTTCTAACTTTTATATCAACAGATAATAACCAAAAATTTACATCTAGAATTAATGTTTTTTACATTGTCAAATTTTATCCCCTTTTTTAATGAATATTAATACCTCACCTGTGTGACGGCTGCTCGAGTCGCAACGAACGGTGTTATACCCTTTTAATTCTAATTCACTGTCAATAAAATTTTCAGTAATAACATGTTTCAGTGAGATACAGAATCAAGGGTTTATATTTAAATACATGCTCTGATATTTCGTCTATATTTTTATAATAACTTTCAGCGTTCATGCAAGACAGAAATAGCGCACTATCATCCTATGGTTGCTATTTGTTATAGGCTAGCTTCTTCTTTATTGAATCAACAACACAATTAACATACTTTTTATTTTCACTTCTGCAAGCACTACTGTGGCATTCTTCTGCACATAGTGTACACGAAACCTTTTTTTACAGTTTTGAGCCCCGCGATTGTATCCTCCACATTTAAAACACCTTTTTTACCCAGAAATATTCATATACATATATTGCAGTTATTCCATCCAACGTGTAATACTTGCTCTTCCTTATTTATTAGAAGTCTAAATGTTTCAGTATCGACCTCTACAATCCATTTAAATATTCCCCTTCGCACTTTTATAAATACTCTCAAACCTAAACGTGTCAGCTTCTTAAGGTATTTTATTTTGTCTAAGAATCTGCTCAATCAACTCCTCATCAACTACTTTGTTTGCTAATTCTTCTTCTGCAATACCAGTAATGATAACCCTTGGCTTTAATTTTTTTGGAACATGAATTTCATAATTATATCCCAATTTCGATTTAATGTCCTCCTTATAGTATTCAGGGCTTCAGCATTTGAACACTTTAAAATTACTCCTCCATTGCGTGTACTTTTGTGGATATTTAAACCCACTTGCAAGTCCACTGGATTCATATTACTTCTTAAATCGTTTTTAATTTCATTTGTTTCTTTTTCTATTTTGGGTTTAACGACTAAAACCTGTTCCTGTTTACCAAGAATTTCAGCGTACGTTGATTGGCTGTTTCTAGATGGTGCTGCTGATTTATTTTCTTTTACTTCCTTTATTTCCTCTCGCATTTCATTAATCATTACATTTTGTTGCATCATAACATTGTAACACGCCTCTAACTTTGATTTAAAATCATTCAAAATCTCTTTAATTCCCACACATTCACATTCTTGTGCTTCGTGCCGTCATTATTATAATATGGCACTCAGCAATGTTTACTACCGAATTTTGAATATGGAATACAAAATAAACAATATCTTACCTTATACTTGACGGGTGATTTTTTTAATGTCCAAAATTAGATAAATGCAGAACATTTAACAAAAATACTACTGCACAGTTACAATTATTTTTTTTGACATTAGAATAAAAGTATATTATTAATAATTGTTCTAAATGATTTGGAGCTAGATTCCGGCGCCTGGCATTAAAAATCTATTTGTAGTTTGAAAATAACAGTTTCACTTCCACAGACGTAACTGAAGCATATTTAAAATACTGATAGGGAAGCTCACACGTGTCCTTAGTTGCGATGTATGTAGGTAGTGGGGGTTCAGTCTCACACGTTTTTCTGCTTGTTTATGTATTTAAACTGAGACATGCTATAGGCGTTTTAACAAGTTCGAAACCGGTCTACGTCTATTGAGGAATTGACAAATGATTTTAGCTACCAAACAAGATCTGCAGGTTTAATTCAATGCAGGTCGGGAATCTTGTCCGCTGAGTAGTTGTTTCCTGTAAGTATATAGGCGTTTTCTATTTTTAACTGACCTTTTCCGATCGTACAAAACTGACATTTAATTTAGTGCTTTGTTACTTAATTTTAAATAATTCATACGGGTTTAACTAAGGAAAATTTATTTTATACTTTTTCAGTAATTGAGTACTAATGTTCTACATTTAAAATGACATCACGCACATTTAAAACATAATTTTCTGTTTCTTCACTGTTTTAATTAATTTCCCCAATACATAAAAGTGTTGTATTTCGTAACAGATTATATATAATAAAATACCATAGGAAAAGGTTATTAATTAATTCCTAAAAAATTGTGTGCCATTACATTTCACAATATTTATTCTCATTATGTTAGTTGTGTAAGTGTTATTCGTAAGTCCGTACCTGGAATGACTACCGAAATGCGGTCTTTCCCAATAACGGAAGTGTCTTCAACTTTTTTAATTTAACACTATGTATATTGCCATGAATCTAGCTACCAATTTGTTTTAATAGTTTCATATAAACCAATGATGTCAATTTTAGTCAAGAACTATTTATATAAAATATTACTTTCTCTCAAATATCTGACTTGCCTTGGGTAAGGATGTTTTAGTACTCCTTCGTAGGATCACTTTTCTGCTTGCGTCTAGTTAAAATCACGAATTCCCAAGGGATTAATTCCGACATCGACATTGTCGAGTAATAATATCTGAACAACTCCAAATCCCTTAACAATTAGACGTAATTAGGGGATAGGGACTCCTCTGACGTTATTGGTTTAAATACCTCGTCAGACAACATATACGGCAACACGCTGCCTTGAGGAAAAGAAGCAGTCTTGTTCCCCTTATTTTCACTGCTTCGAATCCTGAATACAAAACATCTTATTAAGGGAAAATTGACGGTTACCCTGATTGGCAGAGGCGGCAATTTAAAAGTTTCCCGTGGAACAGAAGAAAACGAGAACAATAGCTAATGTATCGAGTTTATCTCTGATTCAGAATACATTTTTATACCGTGTGACATTGAAATACCAACATCTAGTAATTCATATAGAATTTAGCAAATAATAGAATATCAGATTTAAAAGAAAATTAGAGAAACTGGGTTGCATTTTTCATTCATTTTCTTAACGAGATAATAGGTCACCCTGTAGAGCTTTGTACTACTTTCTTGAGGTAATAGTTGTTTTGCGTGTACCTGAGTCTCATACAACCTTTTGTTAGTAATTTTTCTTAGTGCAACCGTTCAATTTATCTGTCCCTTTTGAAGTGCAATTTATATACATATAAAAAAATTAATATCAAGAATTCCTTTTTAAGCGTGGATATATATATATATATATATATATATATATATATATATATATATATATATATATATATATATATATATATATATATATATATATATATATATATATATATATGTTGAGTGTTCTTAAATTAAATAAATTTCTAGTTGAAATGTTCAAGTCCAGATATTTCAGCAAGTTACGCCGTTTCTTCAGAGAATTGACGTGCAATTTAGTGCAAATTTTATTCCGTTGACTAGAACTATTAAATCAATATCCTAAGTTTAGGTTCGCTTCAACTAAAAGTCGGCGACGGGCGAAGTCATGTGGAACTATTTTTATATCATTCATATAACTGTCATTTAAGGAAAATTGAAGTTCCATTAGGAATTCTAAGAAGATTAATAATCTGGAAAACAAGATCGATTACACAAATTGGGATATTGAATAATTGGTTCCAGTTCAAAAATTAAAATAATTATTCCCTAATAATGCTTTTACTACTACATGTATTTATATAGAGCTAACAAGTATAGATTTAGAAGTAGTGGAAATTCAGACGCCATTAATTTCGATTTAAAATATTCTTGATTCCCAAATGAAGATAATTGTAGGGAAATAGGTTTTTTGATTATGTAATTACGGTAAATCAACATTATTTAAATTACTTTACGAAAAAATAAGGTGTAAGTTGTATATGAAAATTATTTTTCAGAAAAACAGCAGATAGTTCTTGTTACGTTCGTGTTGTTATGCCTAAGGAAAAGAGTTGCGTTTAACATAGGGGTCAGAGATGTTCACCCCTAAAAGCGTAGTAATAAAAGAAGATTTATTATAGTGTGCCACTCATAGACAGTGGGTTTCGAATGAGACACTCAGCTGGCTCTCTATATTATAGCCAAGAAAATTGAGTACGAGTTCGGGTGGTTATTATAGAGAAGAAAGCCTCGTAGTTTAAGATTAACTAGCAAACATTTAATTGTAACAACCGGCTTATCCTTACTGTCATTTAAATTAGTAAAACCAAAAAATTTACTGGTAAAAGAAACAAAATTTAATAGACCACTACGTTTATTCAGCAAAGACAAATTGTGACTCTTTTCTCCGGGCAGCGAAGCGAGCGGTCAACTAGAATAATGTAAATTAAACTTAAAACTGAACAAAATCAGAAACATAGGTGGCAATCGCCGATTTAACCACAAAAAAAATTTCCAACTTACTTAATTAATTTTGTTTAGAGGCCACCCCCTTTTTAAATATGTTTTTACCAAAGTTTCTTGCTAATTAAAACCCACTGTAACTACTTCCTACAGCCTCTCATTACGTTACTCATTACTTTCAAAAAGGTATTAGGTAGATATTTTATAATTAAAGTTAAATAACACGGACAAATTTACAAGTCATTAAAGTCAGACAATTTATTTTGCACTAGCGAGAACTTCCAACTGATACAGGTTAATGTATCATCGTTGCTAGGTACCTAGTTTTATAATTTATGAAAAGACGAATTTACGTAAGTTCAGTTGTCGTGCACGACTCTAATATACTGTAATTTCTTATTCATTTCCTCTGCAGAATAGGACCGGCCAGGGCCTTCTACCACCTACTCGTACTCACAAAACTGTTAAACACTTAGGCATCACCCTCGTAATTCAACGTAACCACCAGCTGCAAGCAAGGAAAACGTACCAAACTCCAAACAATACCACGCATTCTCACTGAACAATGGCTTCAGCTCGTCTGCCTTCGCGCTCAAACATTACCCGAAAACATCGTCCGTTCCGCACGCGCACTCGATGAAGCTACTTAGGCACACAATTTACTTAGTAGCGCCACGATACAGGGGTAATACTATAATGTTATACGAAATTATTTTAATCGAATCTGGAATTTAATATGTATGTATAACTCAAATCATTCTATTTAATTTATAACGAATGTGGTCCAAACTATTTATCTCCCAAAAGCTGACCGTTACATAATTGCATATCTATATATTGTGTAACTTTGTATAAAAGCTATCCAATATTTAACATTTAATAATAAACACCGATAATCTGCGTGCCTACTTCTTCGCTACGTATGCAGTTACCGGCAGTGTAAGATTATAAAATGGGGCCGCCATGTGTGCATAGTAATGATACCAGGTAATATAATATTATTAGCAAAAATGACGCTTGGCCGCTTTAACTAAGCAAGTTACACAAGAAATTGTATAAGATCGCCATTTCTCAAAAACCATCTCCCCGTAGGAATGCGCTCGACATCTATGCAGTAATGTATTTTGTAGGCCTGAACGGTATGTAACCCACATTACAACACACTACGACTTCAGCCAATTTTACAACGTAACACTGTAAAAAAAGTCCAATTAGAACTGCAGTTACTACAACATTCCAATTAGTTAAATTTATCAGGGTCCCGACGTCTCTCTCTTTCTGGGACATCTTTTAAGAGATCGGGTAGGACATATTCTATAAATTGTCGATATTGGTTACCATTAAGTCTCGAAGGCAAAATGAGGTTCAGTAAGAAAATCCCCAACAATTCCAACTCAAACATTTACTGAAATCTGCTCCTGGAAATTGTTTTCAATTATAGCGTGTGGGTTATCCTCAGCCCACATGTGATTGTTGTGAAAATTTATTGCGTTACGGGAAAAACACGCCTCATCGGTAAACAACACCTGGGGCAAAATCCTTGAATTTATCATTAATTTATTTTGTATCCAAGTGCAAAATACTACTCTCTAGGGAAAATCCCTCGGCAATAGAACTTGTACAAGTTGTATGTGATAGGGACAAAGCTGCCGTTCTCTTAAAATTTTCGATACTAATTCATGCACAATTGAGCTGCAATTTTTCGTGTACTAGTTTCAGGATTTTCTTTAATTTTATTAATGATAGCTTCCTCTATCTGACCTGTCCTTACTGTTCTGGATCTTCCTACAGGGGGTACTAGACCTCTTAAAACTATCCGTTTCGCAAAGTCGGAAATGAATATTAATAAAAGTTTGTTTGTTAGGCACATGACGTTGAGGATATCTTTATTGATACATTCGTCTCTGAAATTCCAAACATGCAGTTTGTGTATGCACAAACTGCATGTTTGCAATTTCAGAGTTTGTGATTCCAACCAATTTAATGAAAAAAAAATATATATAAATATGTTACTTGCACTACCAAAAAACTATAAAAGAACATCTTTTTTGTTTTGACAACTGTTATGTTGTTTACGTTATGAAATAAATGAATTAATATTGTTTATCAAGGCCTATTTTGTTATTTTTATGTGAATAATCATTCTTATTATTTGATTACTATGTATTGTACTTTTGTTACATTTTTTTTTAGATTACGGTAATTTTAGTTGTAATTAGGACCACTGGCGGTTCTTTTATAGGGTCATTTGGTTAATGACCTCCCACATACAAATAAAAAAATAGAGCTATTCATTTCCTGAAGTTTAAAAATATATAATATATATATTCTTTATATTCTAAAAAAATGTATTAAAGTTCATTCTATGCACAATACTATTGAAATATCTAGATCGCAGGATTTAGTATCCCCCCCCGAGCACCGAACCTCTACATTCATATTCATTACATTATTCATTTATAGAATTTAAAAATCTTGGGTCAATCCACAACTTGTCCTCAAAGCTAGCTATGGACCGAATTTACAACGAATATTTTTAAATTCCCCCCCCCCCCTCTTCGGAAACCAAAAAGACACAAAACCCGACCCTGACACATTTTACGGAAACGATAACGCACGAAGTTCACTAAGTTCAGTAGAGCAGTGAGCAGTCTTAATGCTGACTAGGTACGCGTTGGTCGGTAAATTCTGTCGCGTTGTTTTTAATGTTTTTATTTGTGAACATTTTATTAGTAAATCTCTACTTGTTGTGAAATTAAGGAAAATAGTGTTTTTGGTGTTAACTATTAAATATGAATGTTGTACAAAATATATTAAAACTGAAAGATGGACATAAGTTGGGTTAAGAATAAAGTACAAGTAGTTTTTGTGTTTAGATACGTTTTAGACGGTGTTGTATGTGAGAAATTTTGGAAATTTATTTAGCCTTAAGGAACGACATCGCAGCATTTGACAGATGTAATTTTAAGAGAGTTAGAATGTCTGAAAATTAAAGAAGTCCTGAAAAATTGATAGCACAAAGTTACGATGGAGCATCAGTAATGAGTGGTGCTTTTGGAGGTGTACAAGCCAAAATTAAAAAAGTTATCCTTCGGCAAATTTTATTCATTGTTACGCTCATCAACTAAATTTAATTTTACAAAAAGCATCAAGTCAGGATAAAAGCATAAAATTTTTTTTTGCTAATTTGCGTAGCTTTTCTTCCTTCTTTGGAAAATCGCCAAAAATAACAGCTGTGTTAGATAATAATGTCAAAGTAAGGTTACCTAAAGCGGCTCCAACACGATGGAATTTTAATACAAAGTGCATAGGGACTGTTTGTGTTTATACCTATCGAACAGAATTATTAGATTGTTTAGAAAAAATCATTGATAATGAATCAGAAAACAACACTCTAAACCAAGCTATTGGTTTAAGGAACTACTTACGAAATGAACATTTTCTTTACTGGTTAAATTTTTTTCATTTAGTTATGCCTCATTGTGATATATTGTTCAATCAATTACAAAAATGTAATATCAATGTCATAACAGTAAATAAGTGTATTGGCGTTTTTAAGAGTAAAATTAAAGACATCAGAAATAAAATTTTGAATAACTATTTGGAGGAGACATCCATGCAGTCTGCCCAGAGATGTAAAACGGAAGAATCAAAAAGGAGAATTTCATTAGAAGTTTATGATGTAATTACATCTGAGATCAAAAACAGGTTTGGCTTCAGTAATCATTTAGCAGTGTCTCAGTTATTTCACGTAGATCGATTTAAAGATTATAAAAAAAGCTTTCCTCAAGATATGTTTAAATTAGTTAAAACGGAGTATCCAGTCATAAATCATTTGAAACTTAAAACTGAATTAGAAGTATTATATAGCCGAGAAGATTTCTCCAATAGTGAAGGTGCAGTTGCTTTGTTACAGCTTTTTATTAACAATAATTTGTGCAATACTTTTTCTGAAAGTGTCAAACTGTTAAAATTCTTGTGTACTCTCCCTATGACTACCGTCGAAAGTGAACGTTGTTTTTCCACCTTAAAAAGAATAAAGACATTTTTAAGAAATACCATGGGTCAGGAAAGGTTATCTTCTTTAGCTATGCTTACCATAGAAAGAGCATTAATAAAGAAGATAAAAGACTTTAATGAAAAAGTAATTGACCACTTTGCATCTCAAAAAGACCGGAGGATCGACTTGGAATTTAAATCACTTTAAAAGGTAGGTAATACAGTAAACTTTTCTAATTGACCTCCCTATCTCTTGACCCACCAACCGCCACTGATTAGGACCCTGTAGATTGTTTCAATAGATGATAAAGTTATTTCGTGGGTACTGTTAAAAGTATTATACGTATGTGCTGCATTTGAACAAATCATCCTTAAAAGAAGGCATCATTTTGTTTTTTGCCAAATAACTTCTAAACCGTACAAGATAATGAGAAACATCAAAAGATCAACAATTTTAAGAACGAAATAGTAACTTAGATTTTATACTCATACGTAGTGAGTGTCGTCGTAAAAATAATTCGGGGGTCTTAAAGTGGGAATGACCACCAAAAAAATTAGAATCCAATAGATTGTTTCAAAAGTTAATAACGTTTTTTCATGGGTACTGTTAAAAATTTTATACGTGCTAAATTTGAATTAATTATCCTTAAAATTGTAAAAGAAAAATTAAAAAAAAACTAAAAAAAAAAAATTTGTTACCCTGTATCTCGAAGACCTAGACGCTTAGAATGTCTCTGTCTTAAAATCATAGAATAAATTACGGCTTAAAGTTTGTCCATGTTAATTAACACCCTGTATAAGTGTGTTTTGCCGATTTTACATCGAAAATACGTAAACAGCAATCCGACCTCTGAGATTAGTGTCCAATCTCGAAATCATGTGATGAATTTGCCGTTAATTGAATTCAGAAGAGGATTGACACATTTTATGTGCCCTTCCAAAGGTCTGGAATTGAATTCTGAAATAATCGCAAACGAAGAGGAAAAGGTGAACATTTGGGTCTGGAAAAGCGAAAGGAAATTCTCCTATTGACAGATAGTTTTGTCTCGAGAATTTTAACGAAAGAACAAAAAGATTTCAGAAAAGCCGGCGGCAAATAGAGAAACTGAGCTATATTGATTTGTAAATAATCAGGCGTAAGGCCTTACCTATAGACCTGCACAGAAGAAATGTGTACAAGGGAGCTGTAAAAAAGAACGTGGTATCTTTTTTGTGGCATGAAATAAAATTATACTGCTTTAAACAGATTTTAAGATCCAAATCCACATGTCTACCGGCTTCTCGATTTAATTTTGAACAAAAAAGATCTGTTGACTTTTTGCATAGATTTTACCGTTTGCCAATTTGTAAAATTAAATCGTAAACACTTATTGTTTGATTAAATCGATAACAATTTTGTCACATAAAATCAAGTAGGCACTTGTCAAGCGGTGTTTTAATTATTAGCGTCTGTCGCCCTGTAAGCACGGGGTATTTTAATTGCTTCCACAAATGAGCGACTGGCTGTCTGTCAGTGGTTACCTTTGTGTCGTTGTCCTAAGTTGTGCCCATCCTTTCAACTGTGCATCACCGTGCCGAGGAGAACCATGAGTCCGAAACAGCTGTGTCCACCGTTTGCATCCTTTGTGCGGTCCTCACCCATGATACCTTTTGCTTCTTAATTAAAAAGTGGGATTTTCACTTTTTTACACTTTGCACAAAATTTAAAATTTTCGGTGTGAAATCATGAGGCTAATTGTATGAAATTTGTCGGGGTTATTGTCAGTAAAGTAGAGAAGTTTTTAAGATTGTTACTAAAATTTTTTTTATCCGTCTTGCAAAGCATAATTTAATAAAATAATGAAATTTTATGAACATTATTTTTTTTGTGTCTAAATAGTTTCGGTTCCAATAAAAAATTATTTTTCAGGATGATAGACCCCCCCGCATTGGACTACGTTTATAAAAAAAATCATGACGCTAATACCAATTGTTAAGCCATAATGACGAAATTTGTGGACAAAACCGGAGTTTAGCTAAAAATACACGAAAACTTAAATAACTCCTAAACTAATAAATTTCGCATAACACAAATGGAGGTAAACCGATGCGTATTGAGGTCCTTTATCACTCTGCGCCGGTTGGCCCATCCTCAGTGAAACACCCTGTACGTATATTGCAAAGTTGTAATCTTCTGTCGAAATTAGACTTCTTGGACTAAGTGCACCTTATAAGGTTGGAACTTTTTCTTTTTGCAAAGGAATTCTGATAACACTGAATTAGTTTTCCACGAAACATCAAAACACCATTTACTGCACTCGACGCGCGTTTCGTCAACCAAGTTGCCATCATCAGGAGATGATTAAAACTAACCTTATGCCAACAATGTATGCTATCTATTTATACCTAAACTAATATCACGGTTTGGTGAACCGTGACCCACTAGCGAATAGAGCGAGTTATTTGGGATTGACACTCTGTTATTATTCATAATATTTCGAACCGTGACAATAGTTTAGGAGGTATAAATAGTATACATTACTAGCATAAGGTTCCAACTCAATCCAAGAAAGGAATTCTGATAAATTCTCAATTTTTCTTTGACTTTCTTGGGGTTTAAGTGTAAGTTTTGTTTATTTAACGTGAAATTTTAAAATAGGATTAGTTATCTGGAGGACGGTATAATTACCTATTATTAATATAACCATTTTAACATGAAAAAGACGTAGAGATAACTTCAGTTTCCAACCTTCAGAACACCAAGATACCAAAATTTTATGACAAAAATTAAACAAATTATATTACTGAATATTATATTTAGCTTATTTAATTCATATAAAACATTTTTATACAGTTTTCCAAGGAAACTATTAACGTTTAAGAAGTTAAATTTTAACCCACGTTTATGGCTTGCAACACTGTATGCCCAATTTCGACTAACCCAACATTAACTCAAAATACACCGTTTAAATATATTCATAGCAACAAAATTAATGACTGCTGGCAGTATATCATAAACAAACTTGCCTTAGCTCGTACGCAAATTAAAATTTATAATATGAACAAAAAGTTTGCATGTTGACTATAATCGTTTTAAATTATAAAGATTAAACCTTAAAACCATGTTTAAGTAATAAAGAACAGGCTATTTATGTTGCCTTGGACAGTACATTACTGGTTGTTATAAGTCATTATAATATCCCTAATAGTAGCATAATTACAAAAAATTAATAAGGGAGGGATTGTTGGTAATTTTAAAATTAATATGGTGGCATTGTTCCTCGAAATAAACGTCGCCTTATGGAAGTATTTACTGCCTTTACCAGAAGTTTTTAATTTTGTGTATAAATTATCTACGCCGATTCGCATAAGAAACTTTTACAGAACTATCAAAAACGGTGGTGTTTTTAAGAAATCATATCTAAAGGAGCATCTAAATTACAGCGAACAGAAGCGAACGAAAGAACGAACGAAATCGTAGGTAGTCACTCGTTCGTTTGTTTTCTGTACATTTTCATTGAACTAACATTCACATTCGTCGATGACGGGACTTTCCAGAAAAAAAAAGGAAAAAGAAGAGTGTGGTGTTCTAATTTGTTTAAAAAACAAAACAAAACGGGGGGTGAGGCTTTGTTAATGGATTTAACAACTGATAATTTAAGCCAAATAACAAATTTCTTTAGAATGTCTACGGCAGATTCTGATTTTTATTTAATTTGATTTCAAAAAAGAGACAAGTTCCAAAAAAAGCAATTACTACAAAAGAAAGAACCACCTTAAACAAATTCAGTTCAGCACAAAGAAAAACAATTCACAAATAATTCGCTCGCTACTAAACTGGCACTTTTACATTGAGCACGATTTTCCTTTGATGATTCGTCGATTTACCGACACGCGTTGGAATATACATGAAAACGAACCAGTTCGGTCGCTCTCGCTTTGTTCTCCATTTAAGTCAAGCTGAAGCGAATGTATTCGTTTGTTCGTTTCTGTTCGCTCTAATTTAAATGCTCCTTAACAATCCACCGTATTTAAGTATGACAAGTTGCTTACGATTGCTTCAATTAGTGGTTATTGTCACAACTAATTGCCATAGGCGCCAGGAAGGGGGGCAAATAGGGCAGTTGCCCCTCTGGCAAATCTGGTTTTCGGTTTTACCACGCCATTAAATTTTTACAAAGTTCATATCGCCATATCTCCATTCGCCCCCACGCGTGTACAAATAAATAAAATGTACCAGTATAGTAAGCGGGACGGTCGCATGTCGCATCGCAATTGCCGGTCTTCTGTCGTTGGTAATTTAATTTTGCCCACAAGAATAATACAACACGTTAAATTTATCTAACGGTGAAAGAACTATGATCGCCTAGATCCTAGACATATATTTTCTGTAAGTATAATAACAAATATACAAAGGGTACTCTGTTAAACATTTTTTTTAAATTTTGCTTTATAGGTAAGTCAAAACTACAAACAATGGATATTCGAAATTATTTTAAAAAACCTCGTTTAGAAGATAAAAACCCATAGGATTTAGAGATTTCTGTTATTGAGAATAAGGTGCAATCATCTACATCGATGACTTCAGAAGAAAAAGAAAAAAGAAGTTTTGCTCATGAAATGAACATGGAAATGCCTTGCAATATGCTTCAATTTTCGATGACATCTGTTTTAAAGCTTTAACGCAGACATGGGTACCGGACATATCATATGACTTTAAAAATGATAGTTTGGGTAATCGTACTTTTAGATATCAGTGGCTAAAAGATTATCCATGTAATTCATATTCTGCAAAACTAAAAGTAGTGCTGTGTCGTACTGTGTATTATTTAAATCACATGTTTTTCGCGGCATTCAAGGTCGATTCATTATTAAAGAATTCACCAAATATAAAGACTTTCGTGACAATATTAGGAACCGCATGAAATCAAAGTGGCACTGTGAATCCACAACAAAAGCAAACAGTTTTACTCAGATAATAAAAAATCAGCAACAAAATGTAGCTCATCAAATAGATTCCGTACTTCGCGAAATAATTGAAGCTAAAAGAAGAAAGCTATTATCTATAGTATTTTGCGGTACTAATAATATTGCGTTGAGGGGAAAAACAGATAACACAAGTAAATTTAGCGGTTTGTTAATCTTTAGAGTAGATGCGGGTGATTTAATTCTAAAAGATCATCAAAGCAATTTTCACAACAACGCACAGTATATTTCACATAGAGTCCAAAATGAAATTGTTGGTATTTGCAATGACATTATAAGAGAAAATGTAATCAGAGATGCAAACCAAAGTCTATTTTTTTCGATCACCGCTGATGAGTCCAGTGATATATCTGGAATTGAACAACTCTCAATTGGAATCCGATTTATACATAAGCTTTCTATAGAGGAATTTTGCGTTAGAGAAGAATTCTTTGCACTGCAAAGTATGGACGCGGAGACAATATCAAACACAATCATTTCAGCTTTTAAAAGATTTGATTTAAATTTATCAAAAATGGTAGGTCAGGCATATGATGGATGCGGTGTCCGTACACGCATTCAAGAGCTATATGCTATGGCTAATTATTATCATTGCAGTAGCAATAAACTCAATCTTGTAATAAACGATCTAAACGATGTCATAGAAGTAAGAAATTCCATTGGAACTATAAAAGAAGTAATTAGCTTTTTTTCGGGAAATTCCAGCTAGATGAAAATATGTTCCGAATATTCCGCTTTTTTGCGAAACACGTTGGACTGCAAAATATAAAAGTTTTCGGATATGTCGTGAAAATTTTGTTATTATCGTGGGGCATTATAACTACTGTCACAAGAAGGAAATCTATTTCATCCATCAATTTCCTTGGCATTATGTATGGCATTATCGTTACCAGCGACTACATATACTACAGAACAATCATTTAGTACACTGGGAAGAGTTAAGCCCTGGCTGCGGGCTATGATGACGGAGGATCGCCTCGATGCTTTATGTATGATGCACATTCACAGAATCTTAGTAGGTAAACTTAAAGAGCAATTTTATGAGGAAGTTGTGAATCGCTTTGGACAACAGCAAATACGATTGCAATTTCTGTTTTCGCAGAGCAATATATAAGCAATAAATATTATATATTATTTATTTTATAGATTACGTCCTATTTTGGTTATGTTTTAATATTTTTTTAATATATTTTTGAAATATATGTTTTGTTATAATTTTGTAGGTGAATTTTTGTTTTGCCCTTCCCCCTTGAAAATATTTCTGCGGGCGCCCATGCTAATTGCCTTCTCTTTGTATATTGCACACTTTACCGTTTTGTTACGAACAAGTTCATATTAAACAGTAGTTTTACACAAAACAGACTTTTGAACATTATCATCGTTTGTAAAGATAAACCGACCAAAGCTTATTATCAGGAACACAGCCCAACGCATCAGCGATACACATCTAGTGGGATGTCCTAACAGGATTTTAATCATTCAATGCCGCAGGATAAATCAATCAGTTGCTTGCCTATTGGAGTAGGTTCTTAGTCATCCGCATTCTAATTTGCTACTAGAAACACGCACGTCGCTTATTTGCAATGGCTACCTGCGCCAGTTGTTCTCATATTATTCTTCGACACCAATGTTGTAACATGTCATGCTGAATTCTTGAATCCTTGAGTCAGCATACTAATAGGACATGGAAAAATTGTTGTGCGCATTGTGATAACATGGTCAGGGAGGAATGGGTACGCGAAATAGGACAAAAACTTTTTGAAAGTATGCCTCCTTTTATTATTTCACTAGCAGAATCTGATTTATTAGATTCAAATGATGAAGAGGCATCATAGAGAAACGATGGAGGAGATTTAAGTCAGATCCAATTTTAAAAAGTGATCTCATTTTTTTATTTTGAGGAAATTATTTTTTTATCACTGTTTAAACATGGTCAAAATGGCCGAGAATAAACAATATATTATATATATGGCTAAATTTGATTTAACTGATGATTTATAAATTGTTATTTTTGTTAAACGCGTTAATTGTCATAACAAATTGTTATATTTGTTTGTTATTTGTCATATAATATGTGACAAATATAACAATTTTCTATTTGAGTTTATCATGTTTAATACTCTGTTCAATTATTTTCATTGTTACTTATCTTTGTTTGTATGTTTATTAATTATATTCATTACTATTTTAATTGAATCGACTTTATGCGAGAATATTCCATTATACACAAAAACAATAATTTAATGAAAATTATAACGTTGTTTCGCTGACAAACGACTGTCAGTATACCCAACCTTACAATATTTAAGAGGGCTAATCGAACCAGTGTTTGTAAGGTAATTTTTCAAAATTTATTTCTTCCATACGGTTTGGTCAAATTACACCAAATTTGGAGGATCAGTAGTTGAAAGTGTATTAGAGGGTACATGTATATCTATTTTAATTAATTTTCACTTTATGTAGGGAAAATTTATACTGTAAATATAAGTGAAATTTGGACGTGATTAGCTCCTGAATTATGATATCAATCGGTTAAATTCGAGGTAAAATTCATACATGTCGTCTAGAATGAATCTTCATAATTATGCTCAGCAAGTTTCAAACTTTTATTCCGTACTATTTGGTTAAAAAAGAATTTTCTAAATAAGTATCTTTGTCACTACAAATTGAGCAAGAAAGTGTTACCTCTATCTGGAATCACACCTCAATGAAGTCGGTGAATAAAACGTCCAGTGAAGGTATAGTCAAAAGCAAAATTATTCAGCGGCGCATGTATAAAAACTTTCTAGAGAGTGACACAGCTATCCGAAGCTTTTTCCCGACTAGGCCCCTTAATGCTGTCAAACAGTTGTCTACCATCATATGGAGTGAAAAATCACTTATTATCTACATGCTCAAATAATTTTCTAGGGATATATTGTTGTCATAAATTTTATTTATAGTTGAATTTCAAGTTAGTTGTTAACAGCCCAAAAATTAAAATTTTACAGTTCTAGTATTCATGTTCGTGAATTACTTACTCTGCAATAAACTGTTATATATGCAATGCGCTGCGTCCGTTAGGTATCTATTAAACTAAAATGAGAATTAAATATCCCAGTACTAAAACATTTTATATAATAAAACTTAATAAAACAAATACCTGCTGGTGTTTCCAAATACTTTGAGGAAATTTACAATAAATCTTCACTTAAACTAGTTAGATTAGTATAGATATTAAAAATAAATTGCAAAATATTTGCATTTCATTTGTCCTATACCGATTTATGTATGTAAATACGCTTGTAGAAATATACGAAACTATTTTAAAATTTGTTTGTTATGCACAAATTGCACTGAGGTAAAAAGAGTATGATTTAACTTTGACTATATAAAGATGATGACTTTAACATTCTTCATATTGAAAATTTAATTAATACTAGCCTGCCACAGCTGATGTCAACAGAATAAAATTGTTAGCGACTGTATTGACAACACAGAAAATATATATCATTTTCTATGACTATGACTATGAATTTCAAGGTATTTATTAAATACCACAATTAATACAATCCCCTGTCCTTAGATGTCCCTCGAGATACCTTGTGCAGGCGGGAGACACATGCATTCAATATCCGAGTCCTCTAGGTTTAGTTTCTGCCATTCTGTCATTAGGCTATGTACAGTTACCTACCTAACACCCTGTATAAGGCGAGAGCCTTGTTTCTTTAAGAAGAATAATCATGTAAACAACATAATATTAAACGCTGATAATAAAATAAAACCAAAGTGGGCGTTATAAATAATACAATAAAAGAAAATAATATTGCCGTTTCAAATAATATAAAAATGAAACATCAGACCCAATTAATATTGCTTCCGAATTTCAAAATTATTTTATAAATACTGCTGGAGATTTGGTCAAAAATTTCACTTATCATCACTCATCAATTTAAACTTTTTAAATTCATTTAATTTTTTCCCGTTATATATTATGATAATACTCGAATAATACATAAACTTAAACCGAAAAAATCAACTGGAGTTGACAATGTTCCGATCGTAATTGCAAAAGAAAATAAACAAACCTCTTACGTATTTAGTCAGCCTTTCATTAACTTCAGGTATTTTTCCAAATTGTTTCAAATACACTATTATAAAGCAGTTATATAAAAAAGGTGATAAAACGTTAATTTCAAATTGCAGACCTATTTCTCTCATACTCGCACATTCAAAAATACTAGAATCAGTTGTTAATGGAATATTCTGGGATTTATCTAAAGCGTTTGATTGTGTGGGCCATTCTATACCATTAAATAAATTGGATTACTATGGAATCAGAGGTACAACAATTAATTGGTTTAAATCATAAATCGAAAACCGTCAAATATTAGTAGAGCTTTGCTTTGCATAATAATATTCCAGACACAAAATATTACTCCCATCCAAAGAATATCAAATATGGAGTACCCCAGGGTTCCATTCCGGGACCAATATTATTTCTAGTATATATTAATGATCTAGTTTATAATTATTCGTCAGTAAAAGTATATGCAGATGACACAAGTATTTTCCTTAGCAACTCAAATATCGATAATTTAATCATAACAGCACAAACGAAAATCACCGACATATCTGACTAGCTCACATCTAACAAATTACTTAATCTAGAAAAGACATTCAACATCTTATTTCGACCCAACAAAAATGTACTGCAAAATACATTGATCTCAAATATAGGAAACAACGAACCCGTTTGTAGTACGAAATTTCTAGGTCTGCATGTTGATCAAAAACTGGATTGGAAGCTTCACATAAATGTAATCAAGAAATTGTCTAGTGCAGTTTTTGCCATAGGGATTATAAAAAATTGTATCGGTTTTGATGCAGCTAAAACAATATACTATGTGTACGTCTATTCCATTTTGCAATATGAGATTGAATTTTGGGGAAATTCAACAAATTTAAACAGTACATTTTTATTAAATTTGATTTGAACGAAACAACTACTCAGCGGCAAATACCCCGATCTGCATTGGATTAGTAGCCAATATCATTTGTCAATTCCTAACCAGACATAGACCGGTTTCGGACTTATTAGTTCTCCTCAGTATGCCATGGGCTATGGAACAGACAAATGATAGTGGCCAACCTGCTAGTCTTATACTGACTAAGGTAAATTGAGTAGTGGTGAGAGGTATGTGAAACTTCTCATATGGTCCAAATGCTACTATCCGACCGACATCATAGATGTCTCTGTGGCGGATAGCGACTTGGGGTATTTGGCCGCTGAGTAGTTGTTTCGTTCAAATCATATTTAATAACAGTAGTTTAGTCCACCTGGGCTATAGGTCGCCGCTCTCGGTACTTGCTTCGCAAGTCGCAAATTTTTATGGGCATTTAAAGTCGAAAATAAAAAATAAAAAATTTGCTCTAACTTTGGAGTCCTTGCAATATATCTTCTTTAAATTTGGTACAATATAGCACTAATAGTAGTTCAATATTTTAAGTAATTATGATCAGTTTATCTCGATTCAAAAGACGAGAAGTGGGGGCCATGTGACCCATTTACCCCCCATTTTTTTATGGGCACACCAACGGCAAAAAAAATAATTTTTTTTTGAAAATAAAATTTAATTTTAAAAGTTTTTTTTACTCTTCCCTTTTTGTTCTACGTGCTTTAGTTTTCAAGTATTTAGCTTATTGGAATTGTGAATTAAAAGACTCCAAAGCAGAATTGAACAAATTGTTTGCGATAAGACTTTTGTGTCCTCTGAAGAAACAAGCAATTTAATTTTAACAAAATAACTTTTTTTGAAACTTATTGTAAACAATTTATTTTAAATAATTACTTTATAAATAAATAAACAACACAATTACCAGAAGCAGCAAATTTTTAATAAAATTAGATTTTCATTTTTGAAAAGGTGTGTTAAATGTATTGATGAAGGCGGAGGTCACTTTGAGCACTTGCTAAAGTAATAAAATAAAGCCTGAATAAATATCTGTTTAATTTATGAAATTTTAAATTATTTAATTAGGTAATTGTGTTGTTTATTCATTTATAATGGATTTATTTAAAATAAATTGTTTACAATAAGTTCCAAAAAAGTTATTTTGTTAAAATTAAATTGCTTGTTTATTCAGAGGACACTATTTCATTCGATTTAAAAGTCTTATCGCAAAAAATTTGTTTAATTCTGCTTTAGAGTCTTTTAATTCACAATTCCAATAAGCTAAATGCTTGAAAACTAAAGCACGTAGAAAAAAAGGTAAGAGTAAAGAAATTTTTAAAATTAAAATTTGTTTTCAAAAAAAATTTATTTTTTTGCCATTGGTGTGCCCATAAAAAAATGGGGGGTAAATGGGCCACATGACCCCCACTTCTCGTCTTTTGAATGGAGATAAACTGATCATAATTACTTAAAATATTGAACTACTACTAGTGCTATATTGTACCAAATTTAAAGAAGACATCTTACAAGTACTCCAGAGTTAGAGCAAATTTTTCATTTTTTATTTTCGACTTTAACGGCCCATACAAATTTTTGGAAGCATTTTCGCATAGAGGTAAGTTAAGTCATATCGTCACTATTTGTTGCCTAGAATCTGCCATTGAGTTTATGACATGCTTTTTTGTTACACCCTGTATAAGTACACAATGTGATTGAGAATAAATTCTATTCTATTCTATTGGCACAAAATTCGACTACATATGACGGAAGATCGTTGTGCTTGGCTGGAGGGAAGCAATATTTGTGTAAATAACAGAAATTTGGCAAAACTTTAGGGGCTGAACAGTTATGGATACTTGATCCACTGGCTGGCAAATCATGTATTGATTTGATAGAAAGTTGGGCTCCATCGCTGCACATTGTAACTCAAGTCTGAGGTTATGCAAATGCAGCATCAACTGGAGCTGAAAGTGGTCGCGTCGACGCCGTTCGGCAACTACTGATTATTTAATATCATTGGGCTGTTTATTATACATGTTGTTGAATCGCGTTGTTTCAAAATGGTCGAATTTTAATTATCAGCTATTGATTAAACAGTGTTTGCTTCTGAAATATTTGACAAGATTGTGTGGATTTTGTAAAATGGTTTTGAGAAATATTAAGGTGTACTCCACTGGTGAATCTCCTGCTTAAGTTCAAGGATTTACAAAAGGAAACGACAGGCGTCACGAAGCGGTCAAATTAAAGATATTAGGAAAAGTTCAGTATTATATATCACCTCAGCTCTTCTGTTGTGGCATATTTTGCGATATTGCCGGCTCATTATTTATTTGTCAGAGAACATACAATATCCCATTTATCTTCATTTATTCACTTTTCAGAACATTTCGCACAAAAAAGGTAACTTCTTTAGTATCCGTTTCCAGATACGGGCGCATCAACTTCTTAAAACTCACTTAAAATAATTTGCTTTCTTAAATTTTTCACAGAAAGAGAATGGCTGTAGGTTTACTGCCTGTATATAAAATAAAACGGATAAGAGGAAAATATATTTCGGCTCCTTTTCATTATGTAAATTGAATATAAGCAATAAAACGAAACTAATGTCACGGAAATAAGCTGGCTTATTGTTGTTTCCGACTGATGAAAAATTGATGAAATAGTAATGGGCCGGGCACAGATTTTCCTCCAAATATTCCGTCAGCAATTTTAAGGTTAGAATTTCTGCCTTTCCGCAATATGTTCTCAAATTTGATGATATAAATACAGGAGCGACTTAAATATTTCGTATAAGGTTATCTTAAAGTAACTTTTAATCTTGAACAAACTACAGTATATTTTTATTACATTATATGTACATCTTAGTATCTTATATATCTTATTTTTGTATTAGAAAACCTTGAAGTCAGTATAGAGGCAGTCACGCATAGCTCATAAAGAATACCTATAATGAAACTGCTACTTCTAGGGTGAACTAACCTTTGAATTTTTGTACACGTACACTTGATTTAAAAAAAACTGGTACAACTGTTGTAATCGAAAATCTTAATAGTTTAGTTGTGTGCATATGTCTGTAAATAGGGCTGACCAGGCATGTCGTGGAGGAGATCGGTTTTCTTTGTGTTTTTAAACTTATTAAACTTTTTTCTTTTATTTTATTGAAATGGAATTTTAAAAAATAATTAGAAAATAACTTTTTTCAAAACATTTTCAAGCCTGCCATATTATTGTTTAAAAAAATAATATTTGTTACGGCTAATTCTACTAATGGTTGTAATTAAAATACTAACTGAATAATGATAATTCTATTTTTAAAAAAAGAACACAAAAATACCACTTGAGATTAAAAAAAATGTAAACAATGCAAACTGAACATAAAAATACAATAAAGAAATAAAATAAATGAAATTCAATTACGTAATACAGAAATAACTAATATTTTGTCATTGCTCCATTAGCGTCTATAACTGCCTGAAGTCTTGCAGGCATGGACAAAATCAGATTTCCTGCAAGGTCAACTTATTGTGACAAGTTCTCCCAAGCGTCTTCAATTATCCCTTCCAATTCATGGGCACTATTTGGATGGTTATTTAATTTTCTTATATGTTTCACCATTAGTCCCCATACATTTTCAATTGGATTTAAATCCGGACTTTTATTTGGCCTCGGTAACAACTCTATGTTTTTATTAAGAAACCATTGCCTGGCACGATGGGCCGTATGTATTGAGCAGTTGTCTTGTTGGAAAATAAAATTATTTTCCGGAAACACCTCTATCACTGACGGCAACATAATATTGTCTAATATTTCAATATATTTAATGGAATTGAGATGACCACCACTGTTCCAACACACACCTAAACCATTTAGGCTCATCCAAGCCCAGACATTGACTGAAAACCTTCCTGATATTTGTGGATCGAAAGTATATTTTTCGTCGTATCTAGTGGAAGAAGGCCTATATACGCGAACATGTCCTTCGTTACAGGAGTTAAAAACCTTTTCGTCAGAAAAGGCAACTTGTCCCCAGAAGTTTTCATCATTGATTATATAGTTGAGTGCAAAAATAATCCTACCCTGCTTCTTTTCTTCTGAAAGTTTGTATTTTTTAGCCGCTGAACAACTCTTCAAGTCGCTTTGTAGTTTTATTCTTCTGCAAGCAGTAGATACCGAAGCAGGGAAATTTGTCTCTGAAATTGCATTTACTGCAGTCTGAAAAGGGTTTTCTATTAGGTAATTTATAAGATTTTCATCTTCTTGATTATTGTTCTTTCTGGGCCTACCGGAACCAACTTTACGGGATACCGTTTGGTTGGTTTCCCATTGTTTTTAACACTCATTTTCGTGGTTTTACTCACATTGTAGTCAGCAGCAAGTCTTCTTATGGACCAACCATCTTCAATTTTAGAAACAATTCGAAATTTTTGAATATCTGTTAGATGTCGAACCATTTTTAATAATGACGCCACTGATTAACGTCAAAGTGACATTTGTAAGATTATTAGTATCAATCAAAGAACGAATGATTTACATAGCTAAAAAAAGTGTACCAGTTTTTATTGAAATCAACACAAGTATCACATTGATACTTTTGTGGTTCTCTTTTTACTTTAATTGTTTGTACACAGGATTTTTTTTTATTTATTCTTTATTCTCTTACAAGTACATATCGTAATAGATTACGTGTATAGATAAAATAAAGTATTATTATTATTATTATTTAAAACCACTATACAGTCCACATAATCTCGTACACTATTTTGGTCCTTTGAGCCAGATATTTTTTTAAATGTTCAAAAGTTAATGATAAATAAAACTTAGTAAACAGGAAAAACATATTATAATCCCCAAATGTTGTGCAATTATACAAATACTAACTTATTTACAAAAAGAGGCATTTTACTGACAAACGGATATATTCAGTTTATAAAAATACAGCATTAAACACTTTACCGCCACCATTTTATTTATTCTTCAAGTATAAACAACTGCAATAGAAATTTATAGCTCCTTGTTGTCCGTACGTCTGAAAATGGCATTCGTAACTAAATTTTCAAGTAAACCCTATCGAGATCACCACGTTTCGGCATCATGAGCTTAACGGCTTCTGATTTTCAAAGATTTATAAATTGTTTTGCGAAACATGTACTTCTACGATATATTTCCCAGGCGGTCAAGAGTATTCCACCTCTATATTGATTCCTATAATGCAACACTGACACACCAAAGCAAGCAATATTCAATTGTTACCGTACGTGGAACGACTATTGCGAACAGGCTGAGCGTTAATTGGTGATTTTAATTGTTAACATTATTTGGTGTTTAATTAGACGGACGCTCATTGGTGTCAATATGACATAAATATTAATGTAGTTCACTAAACACACGTCAAGTTGAATTCTTTGTTTTAAAATTTGTGACTCCATCACGTTGTTTAAAGGGGACGTCGTTACTTATCAAGGTATTTATGTATGTAACAGAAGCATTACTATAACAGATATAAGCGAAATAATATCCATTGTATAGAGTCAATTGGTTTAATTTGTATCTCAATATGGGACTATTTAAAATGATTCTTCCAATTTCAAATGTCTATATTTTTGAAATTTACAAGCACATAGTGATTACATACAACAAAAGAAAAACTGTCCAAGTTTTGTCTGTCACCTTATAAGTAAAGCTGGAAGAAATATGCGGCGGGACATATACGGAAAGAAAAATATTCTATATCAAAGTAATTGATTATTCTTGAATTTTTATACTGGTCACTAGAAAAATATTACTTGGCATAATAAATTATTATTGTTTCAATAATATACCAATTGTAAACGAAGAACAGATATATTTTTGAGTTCCATTTGCGCAAGTCTTTAAGTCAATATAAGTTTGATTCCTTCGAAGTATAAGTATGTATTAATTATACTCTTAATAGTACATTTCATTCGAGTACTGTTAACCGTGAGAGTAAGTATAAGGACATCTTGAACTAAATTCTTATTTAAATGTTTTTCTTGACATAAGAATACTACTCTTCGAATAAAACTACAAACAACTTTGCTGGAAGAATTACACATACTATTAATCCAATAACTGTTATCCTTGATTGATTACTTGCTAATCTCAATATGAATTGTTCTAATGTTGAAACAAGTGAATCTCATACTGGTGGGAGGTAGAAAGCTATGCCTTTGCCAAACAAAGACGATATACTTTACCTATTACGCGTCGAATTGTGTGTGCTGTACTTTGCTCATAGATGTTGATTATTATGAAATAATTTATGTTTATAAAGTTACACTTGAAAAAGAAGTATATGAACATTATAAACTGTGTAATAGAAGTTAATGAGTCTACGATGGAAGAGTTATTAGCAAGTGGGAAATTGGAGTCCTTAATTTCAATATTAGAAGGTAAGTTTAATAATTCTAGTTTTACTGCATGCGAGCTATTTTAATTACATTATATTTTACAAGAAATTAATACACAACGTCACTATATTGTAGGGGAAAAGGTATTCATCTGAAGTTTAATGGTTGCGTATAGATTTCCCAAGTTATTTTCCTTTTTGATAATTTTTGCTTGTGTATTATATTCAATCTATAGTCAAGATCTGCATTTTTATTGTATTGGCGTTTTATTATACAATACATATACAGAGTGATTGATAAGTCGGCTTATTACTTTGAGGGTGGGTTGGTAGAACTCACTTGCAATTGATTTAGAGATCTAATAGTTTTTGAGTTATTTTATTTTTAAAATAAAAAATAAAACTTTCTTTAAAATTTCAGTTTCCTGTGTTAGTTTGCATAGTTATGTAACAAAAATTAGTTTAAATACTTTAGATAAAAAGTCGAGCTAAAAAACTACATTGATGAAAAAAATTTCAACCCAATCATACATTCATAGGAGTTTATTTTTAAAACTTGATAATGCATTAAACGTACAAATTATTTAAAAACTTCTATGGTTTATATATTACTCTTCGAATGAGGTTTATATGAAGTTTTAAAAACTATATTTTACTTACGTAAATAATACAAAATACAGGTACAGGTAGAGCGTCCATTATTTTCAAATTAAAGAGATACAGAGTGTTTCGAAAAACATGTGCCATCGCTTAAACGGAGATTCTACACTCAAAAATAAGACAAATATACTTAATTCCTATCAACATAGGTCCATTCTTGCTTCGTTTCTAAGATATTGAAGTTTTATTTTTCTTTGCGTTAACTATAAAAAATACATACGCCACTGATTTTTTTAGTTTTTGATGGTCCAATTATGTAGAAAGTTAATTGCCGAAAAAATGTCACCTCTTGACGTTTTTTAGATATCGGTATCGTGTAGAAGCTAAATGCAATTTTTAAAGTCTTTTTAAGTCTATTAAAAAAAATGCTGTTAAGTACCCTACATAAAAAAATTGCACATATCTCCTACACGAAACCTAAATCTAACAAAAATCAAGAGGTGACTTCTTTTCAGCAATTAACTGTCTACATAACTGTGCCATATAAAACTAAAAAAGTCAGTGGTGTATATATTTTGTTTACAAAATTAACCGATATAATAATAGAACCTCAACATTCTGCATTTCAAGTACGAAACAGCAATGGATCCATGTTGATAGTAACTATTTGTCTTTTTTCGAGTGAGAAATCTTTGCTTACGCGATGATACATGTTTTTTGAAACAAGGGAAGTTTCTAAAAAAAATAAAATAATAATAAAGTATCTCAAAAACTGTTAGGTCTTGCATTATGCATAATATAGTTAAATCAGTTGCAAATGAGCTCTAGTAAGTCCCATATACAGTGTTTTCACGAATTATTACTTGTAAAATTTTTTTTTTTTAATAAAACGTCATCTTCATAAAAACTTCTTTTAATTTTGAAAAGTCCTTAGCCAATCCCAGACATTCTAATTTGATTCAAATAATTTATCAGTTTTATTGAAATGTTGTCTGAACGTTATTTGTGACATTCTCTAAATTTTTCCTTTTATTTTTTGATACTTACAACCACATAAATAATTCTTTGATATCTAAAAAATATAGTTAGTTACACAGTATATTACTGGAAAAATAATCCTCTGCGCTTGTGACTTTACGTCAAAAGATTAGACGAGGGTGTTTTTTGGACAACTATTGTGAGACAAAATAAAATGTTGGTTTCAAAAAACCCCTGATTAATCTTTTAATGTAAAGTCACAAGCGCAGAAGTTTATTTTTCCACTAACATACTGGGTAACTTGGTATATTTTTTAGATAACGAATGAATTAATATAAAATCGAGAAAGAAAAGATTTCAGTCAACATCAAATATTTATTGATTCAAGTAATTCATCAGTTTTGTTTAAATAATACAGTTGTTGAACGAAATGACACATTTCTTACATTAAGTGTTAAATGTAACAAATCGCAATAATCTACTTTTGAACTGAATAAATGAAATCTTAGATTAAGTATAAGTTAGCATTGAATATTGTTCGAAACTTCCTCTTAGCTGAAGTAGAACCATTATTCTAAAATTAATAATTAGTTATCCTTAAAAGAAGAAGACTAAGATAATGACTTTTAAGAATAACGTTCTCCTTGATGGAAAAATATTTATTCTTGCGGATATATCAGTACAATAATATCTTAATTTAAGAATAGTAGTCTTAAAATAATTTAGATTTTTTTCCGTGTACGTATTTTGTCTGGCTTTCCTATTACAGAGGGTAAGTTTTGCATACATTGTTATAAACTGTAACAGCTTATTCCTTTTATTACTAGTTAATTTCTTTTATTACGCTTATTCTGATGCGTACGTCTAGGTTTCCCGCACTTTTCTGCCAGCTCTGGACTTACTAAGCACTAGATGTGACTCCTCAACTTCTAAACGGGGATGCTATTTAACCCCAAATTCTTTTTACAACGACATTTTACTTTTTGTAAGAATCCGTGGTTGTGTTTGAAAAATTTAGTAACTAATAAAGTTAGATTACATACGTGACAGTTAAATAAATGTTCAAAATGCCCCCACAAACATTCATACAAAATTAAACCCTTTGTTCAAAATGGTGTCGGATATTCTGTAGCATTTCTGAAGCAATTTGGCGTCATTCGTGCGTAATGCGTTGCCGTAAATCTTTTAAAGAGTGGGATTGGATTGTGTAAATTTTACTCTTCAAGGGATATCCCATAAAAAGAAGTCTATGGAAGATAAGTCTGGTAATCTCGCAGGCCACCCAATAGGACCTCACCTTCAAATCCAGTCACCAGGATGTCTTGGATCAACAAATTGTCTTACAGACAACGCATATTGAGGAGCATAATGTTGGAATATAAAATTATCTTCAAGGTAATGCTTGTGGTTCTCGATAATATCGGTCACCATTGGATCAACATCGTTTTCTAACCAATTTAGCGTTTTGTTTAAAGTTGAGTTAAAATGGCATGGACCCGGGTGGACTATCTTCGGTGGGTCACCTTGTATATTCAAAGTCAATTGACGCTACAGCGAACATCTGAAAATGGTAATTATTTCGTATACGATAAGATGCTTAAATTTTCCTGAAAATTTTTCTACCCCCCAAAATAAGGTACGCTGAACACGAATATGTACTTTTTTTCGCCAGAGAGAAGCCGTTAATGAGAAAAAAAAATAAAAAAAATTTGCGTTTTCACACACTCTGTCACTTTTTGTTCTGATATATTTAATTACTAATTTTACTATTTTAATACTTAGAAGACGATGTTACTTTTATTTTGTATAGAAATATATTGTTTTACACATTAAAAACCATGTTTTAAATACAAAAATGCATGGAAAATGGCTGTACCGTGACAAATCATTCATAGTCACGGAGAAGTTAAGTGCGATTCTATTCTGTTGTGTCTAAAGATAGACATTGTATAACTAGCGTTCAGTTTAGAACCAGACCGGATCATTTTTAGGGTAAGTTGCTCATTTAGTCGATAACGTAATTAAAGAAATGGATTATATCTTATTGTTCAGCAAGGGCCAACGAGAAGGTATGAGCAATTATCTTTGCCAGGAAAGGAGAGGAACAGGTATTAGGTTAGGTTAGGTTGTATTATTGCACAAATCTACACATCATCAGATGCTCATTGCACATTGTCATATCTTGTACAAACATCCCTAACTACCCTTAAATAAATTAATAAGATTGCATTATTCAATAACATTAAGAATTATTCCTTGCCCTATAAATTTTGGGTGAAAAATGGTAAGTTTTAAATAGGGTGCCTTTTACAATGGTTACAATAACCCCTTATAATGAAACCACCCTTTCGTCATATTAAAATTATTCGCTAAACCAACCCCTTTATTGTAACCATAATCCTATGTAAAAAGCACCCTATTTAAAACTTACCCTTTTCCACCCAAAATTTATAGGGCAAGGAATAATTCTTAATGTTATTGAAGAATGCAATCTTATTAACGTATTTAAGGGTAGTTAGGGATGTTTGCACAGGATATGACAAGTGCAATGAACATTTGATGATGTGTAGAGTGTGTCAGTATAATTGGCTTTGTGGTATATCACAGGGGCGTGTTCTGAAAATCACCGAAAATAATAATTCAGTAAGTAAATAAAAATTGCAATAAATAAATAAATAAAAGCTAATGAAACAAATTTTACCTTGTCGCCCAATCGCCGGTCAATACGAAACTGTTAAATATAGTGGGAAATTGTTTGCGAGGCACTTTAGAAACTATCTGAAACGCGACGCTAATTTCACATATATTTTAGTTGCATTTTTGTCATGTAACGGCGTTATCCCAAATACAAAGCTGTTCTTCTAAGGAAAAAAATTGCTCTTACTATAAAAAATGACATATACTATACTCCAAACCATTCAGAGTAATATTGGGGTGAGGGAAATAATGCAAATCGTTAGATATATCCAGTGTAAAAAGTGACAGATGTCTGTGAAAGTGCAAAATTTTTTTATTTTATTTCTCCATAACGGCTTGTCTCCGGCGAAAAAAACTTCATTTTCGTGTTCAGCGTACCTTATTTTGGGGGGGTAGAAAAATTTCCAGGAAAATTTAAGCATCTTATCGTATACTAAATAATTACCCTGAAAATGAATCAGTTATATCATATACGTTGTTCAAGACACTTCATTTTTTTTTCACTGTACAAGAAACCAAGCATTGTGTTCGATAGAATATATAAAATCACCTCTTCAAAATGAAACATCAGCTTGAGAAAGCCAAATTAGAATCAAGCATTTTCAGATACATTACGAACAACAAAGATGGTCGAAAAGAGGATATATTTAGTTGGGGAATCGGCTTATAAGATTTCCGCAACTATCGCAAAGTTTAAATCCTAAACGAAGGAAAGCCTCTATAGCAGAAGCTCCAGTTCTGGTGTATATAATAGGGGGATTTTTCCGATAGATCGCACACTCAATAATGTATGACTTCGGATAATTAGAAAAAAAATAAGCTTTGAGACCAGGAGAACGTGGAGAAGTTATCTATTATTCAGCGGATTTCATTAAACGCACGGTCGCAGTTTATACATTTTTAAAATCAGATTGACTTTTGATGCGGTGCTTTAGTTCGGAAATATTACCAATTTTTTCAATAATTCATGAAATAGATTTTCAAATTTAACCGAGATTTAATTATTATTGGCTTATGCGGCCAATCATTATATAAAAACTATCTATTTGCACTCGACGTGTACAATTTTGTTGCAAATAAATAACAAAATAATAAATCCATATCAATTTATTATTTATATATACAGAAATAACATAGTTGATTAACATGTTTACGGATCATTAAAACGCAATTATAACAGTGATTTCTTTTATACTATGCGACAGAAAATATAAAACACATAATCATCCAATGTACAGGATGGTCCAGTTTCTGACGCACAAACTTCAACAATGTGTGAAATATGTAAAAATAATATGAGTTTCTTCTATGACCATAATTAAAAAAAAAAAATGCACCAGAACTTAGATACAGTGAAAGTTTCATTAAAAAAATTGTAATTTAATATCTAAGGGAAGACAAAATACATCGTTTTCAACTTTAGCACACCGTCTTTCTATGTAAAGATGAATTTATATTTCAATTCAAAAATAGAATAGAGAGGCATTAGCGAAGATACGGTTTTTCTTCCTTACGGGTTGCGGTTTTGACTACCCGCTGTACTGAAGCTTAAGCTTATTGTACCCCATAGTCTCATTACTTCATAAGACTCGTTCTATTCCAGAAGGCGAGATACAGTTTATGGGAGCTCTGGCTTTCTCTTCCGGGGTTAAAAGTGGTCCCTCGAAGTGTGTTAGTCTCATTGCCGTTAGGGCTGGGCATTCGCATAAGATGTGGTGGGTTTTTCCTCTTCACCACACATCCTACAATCTGGATTGCCTTTCACCCTCATATTGGTTAGGTGTTTGTTTAGTGTGCAGTGTCCTGTTAATATTCCCACTGCACACCTCAGCTGTTTTCTGCTCAGCTTTAGCATTTCATTGGTCCTTGCTCTAGATATTTCTCCGATGAACAAGCGTAACTGCCTCATTCCCGGTATCTCTATCCAGTGCGAGTGGTGTTTCTGTCTTAACAGTTCCTTTACCGATCCTTTCGAGGTGCTATAAGATACCCAGCAGGTCAGTTCGGGACCTGTTAGAATTGATTTAGCGCCTTTTCTGGCTAGCATGTCTGCTTTTTCGTTTCCCGTATTTCCCTGGTGTCCTCGTGTCCACTCCAGTTGTACACTGTTGTGTTCTGTAAGTTTCTCCAAGGACTCCAGGCAGTCTTTTACTGTTTTAGATTATATTTCTACTGCTTCCAGAGCTCTGAGGGCTGCTTGGCTGTCAGTGATGATGCGGATTCTCTTATTTTTGTATGCCCTCCGTAAGATACGGGGTTACATAACCCTTTTATAGAAATAAGTGGTACGCCATTGAATATGTTTGAAGAAAAAATTGCTAAATTGCCCATGGCATTTTAAAAAAAGTGTTTTTGTAAAATTGTGATAGAACAAGCCATATCCAAATGTTCTGTAAATGCTTGATCTGAAATTATCAATAACCGCTTATTGAGTCCACAATACTTTGAAAATCATTTAACGGGACGTTTATTTAGATTTTGTACACAATGCTTTGCCGGGTTTATATTAGAAGACGCAGATTTAGAAGCATCCATTTTTATCATGACCAAGCTCAATTTTTCTGCACCGTTTAAGCAACACTTAAACGATGTCATCAAAACAGGTGGATAGGTAGAGGAGGTTCACATTCCATATCCATGGCCAATCAGATCGCCGGATTTTATTCAGGTGGAGTACTTTTTATGGGGACACCTAAGACTCATGGTGTGTAACGAATACATTGACAAGATGGTAATTAACTGTAAGAATAAATCACTGTTGCGATGATGTTAGGAATAATCCTTTAATTATTAGGAAAGCAGCGGATAATTTTATGGCACGGCAAAGAAAATGCTAAAAGACAGAAGCTTTTCATTTTGAAAACAATTTATAGAATTTTTCACTCTTGTGAATCTGCTGTCGATTGATGTTCTTAATGTTATACTTATTGATGTATTGTTGTATGGTGACAAAAAAAAACAATATATATTTTTTAATCATTTTTGTACTTAAGAAGTTTCCTGAAGTGGGTTGGAACCTTAGATGTGAAGAGAACAATGGCATAGTTTTCCAGGAAACACCATGCTGGCACTCTGTCACTATTCATATTTTTACACTTTGTGACTTTCAAGTTTTCAAATCCATCCAGATGTCTAGTATTTGTTACATTACTAATTATCTTAAATTGCTAATATCTATTTTATGGTTGTTCTCAAACGCATGTTGGGGAACACTAGACTTTTCTGTTCTACCACGTTTGAGAGAAGTCATATGCTCTTTAAATCTAGTTTAAATTGATCGTCAAGTTTGTCCTACATACTATTCATTACAGTCTTTACAGCTAATTACGTAAATCCCCGAATTTTCGTTTGTTTCAATTTAGTCTTTTGGATTGCCTAAAAGCAGTTTATTTTCCGATGATTGAAGCAGTGTCATACCTATGTCTTTAAAAATCTTACCAATACCAAGGGTGAATCGAGGATCGAATGGAATCGATACAAATTTTGCCCAAGATACATAAATCAGGAGAGTCCGTGCGTCCTATTGTTTCAGCAATTGGATCGTCGATTTACCATCTATCAAAATGGTTAAGAGAGGAGTTTGAAAGATTATCTATTGCACCATAAAATTTTTCTGTGATTAATTCCAATGATTTCATTAATAAGGTGAAAAATATTCAGTTGCAAGAAGGTGAAATTTTGATCTCCTTTATGTTTGTTCATTGATTCCAAGTGTTCCGATACCACAGACTTTGAACTACCTTAAGGATCTACTTGATATACTCGGGTTTGGCTTAGGTATGTGCATGATATTTTTGCAATTCTGATACAAAAGTAGCTGATATTGATAACTTTGTTTCTAAATAAACAGTCGTTTCGCGTCAATTAAATTCACGTATGAAATTGAAAACTCTGGACAACTACCATTTTTAGATGTATTAATAATTAGAAATGGTGAAAATAAGTTAGAATTTTACATATACAGAAAATATACCGGTATTCTAAGATATATCGCTAAGGACTCTCACCATTATTAGTTTAGGTATAAATAGCTAAGATACATTGTTGACATAAGGTTAGTTTTAATCATCTCCAGATGATGCCAACTTAGTTGGCGAAACGCGCGTCGAGTGCAGTATATGGTGTTTTGGTGTTCCGCGAAAAACTACGTCAGTGTTTTCTTAAGTAGCTTCATAATTTGGTAAACAAATTTAGAAAAACATACAAGGTGAATTTTTTCATGAGTTCAAAAAAAATTATTTAATCTGGTCTTGGAATTTTTTTTTAAATACGATTTTATATTAATCGTTTATTAAATCGCAAAATTTTTCAACATGAAATATTTTCATTTAAATAAGAGAAGGAAATGTATTTTTGTAATTTATTTTGTACAGTTTTTGAGGAAAATTGATCTTTTATTTAAAATTAACCAGCAGTGTGACAAAAAACGAAATACACAGTTTCGATCACATTTATATGTAGTTTCATAATTTAGTATCAGAATTTGAAAAAAAATGCATACAGGGTGGATTTTTTATATGGACCTTAGACATAAAAATTACTTAATCCGTCCCTTGAATTTTCTGTCTTTGATTATGAATGTATAATGACAATTAGTAATGTACTAAATACCAGGGGCGTGCGGTGAGTTTTGATACAGGGGAAGCAGTTTGTGATATAGAGTGATGGGTAGCGCGAGGCCCCGAGCGAAGCGAGGCAAACATTATTTTAAGAAAAGGGACGTGGCTTCCGTATACTCATTTTAAAACAAATGTCGAAAGCTGCAAAGTTATGATATCTAGAAAAAAGTACACTTGTAGGACCGCCACTCCTCAATAAACATAAAACATAAAAACACCACAAAAATTAGACAACCCCCGATTCCAAAGCCGAAGCTGCACGGGCGAGGGTTACACTTATGAAAAAAACGCAGACACACAACCATATCCACCGACATTGCCAGCGCCGGTGGCGAGGATTGAACCCGCAGCGAAATAGAGAGTTTGTTAAGTAGTTAACATGCACATACCTACCTATTTACAATGTAGTTTAATCCGCCTCTCCTTTTTTGCGATGTCGGAAATAACTTCGTCGTAAAAGTTTGAATTTTTGGACATCTTCACAAAGTCACTTTCTATTGTTAACAGGGACAATTTTGAAAGCCGCTCTTCAATGGTTAAATTTCTTGAAAAAGTTTTTATTGTCGTGTCCGTTTTGATGATTTTGAAAAAAGGCAACCATTCCACTAATACTTGAAAAAAACACTTTGCACTCTTTAAGACACGCTGCAGATTGAGCTAGAACTAAATTTAATCGATGCGCAAAACAATGTACAAATATTGCATTCTGAAAAGTCTCTTTTAAAATTGTATCGTATTTTGCTAATAAATCAACTAAATTGATAAAATTGCCCCTATTAGCAACGCTTCGAGATTCAGTATGACCTCTAAAACTAAGTTCATTTTCGCCGAGAAAACAAACAATATCAATAAGTCCTTTTAACACTTTCTTTCAACTGCTGATCTAATGAATGCTCAATTCGTGATTTTTCAATTGTTTATTCTTTTAGCACCGCTCCCAAATGAGTTTCACACTTACCATGCCTTTTTGTCACTTTGTGAATGTTGTTTAAATCTGAAAAGCCATTTTTATTCCAAACACCTTTTTCATTTGTGAACAGTACACATGGCCAACAAAACAATTTACACAAATTTTCACAACCCCCTTAACCACTGATTAGCATTGTACACTTCAATATTAAAGTACCTATAGCATGATTTAACTTTCGTTTTTAAGAAATTTAAATCAGGTGTTGGTTTCCCATTTCTAATAATATCCAGTTTATCTTGAAACGAATATGTTGAAAATCCCCTTTTCAACAAATTTCACACCACACAAACGCAAATAATATTTTCCACAGTGCTAGAACCAGCTTCCAAATTTAATAAGTAATTCTAAATCTGCGTACACGCGCACTAATATTCAACGTTTTAAAAATCACTTGTCGCCGCACCACAGGTTTAGAAACACCAAAAAAAGTTTTTACAAATATAGCACAAAAGCTGAGAATAATACTAGGAAGATTAATATTAAGTATAATATTAAAATCGATATTAAAATCGAGATTAGAATCTATAAAATAAAACGTATTACGATGCTATACAGCTCAGATATCAAGATTATGAAGTCGGGATGGGATGCATTTCAATAAGTTACCTACTTACCAGAGACAGTTGTCTCTGCTTACATATATCGAAGTTGCACGAGTTCGTGTTGGCTCGATTAATCGAGTGCGTCATCGTTACGGTTTTATCGTGCAACATTATCTCAGCTGCATAAAAGCAGGGCCGTATCTATTGAAATTGGGTAAAAGTAAATTTTAATGATTAATGTATGTGATAAATAATAATTAGGTTCTATTTATGTGTTTTTTTTAATAATCCCAGGGGAAGTACTGCTTCCCTTGCTTCCATGGACCGCCCGCCACTGCTAAATACTCAAAATAAGGGCTAATTCTGGCAAGCAGTTTAAAAGATATGACCTTGAGAAATGTTGGGTAAAATTTATAAATCATAAAAAGAGCTTATACATTTTTTAATAGCTATTTCTAATCCAGCTAAGTGTAGTATCTACCATATTAGTATTTCCCTTTCGTTGCGTATCACCCTGTATAAATAATATTAAAAAAATAAAATTGGCATCTATTTCTTTATCATTGTGTATTTATCATTGGTCTTTTGGATGTATACCACCTTGTATAAAACTGATTTCATATGCATTTTTTCCTACAACTGTACAGCGTATAACATGTAATTAAGTTGTTGATAAGAAAAAAATTCGAAACACTCTTTACTGCGGTGTGCCATTATTATTTGCGATACGGAAAACATAATTTTCAGTGAAGATAAACCGAGGTTATTAATTTTCAGATTTAGATATGATGCTGCTAAGGGCTAGTTTAATTAAATCTACCTTCATTGTATCCTCCTTGGCATAATGCTAGGAATAAGCATGTAAAAGGCTGTTGTTTACATTGTAACGGAACCAGAACTATGATAGTAACAGAGTACTAAGCAAATTCCATTAAAATTATAATTTACATGAATAACTAACTGAAAACTGAAACTTGCGCTAAATTTTCCTTTACACTCCACTTAATTAGAACAAAGTACGTCAGAGTATGTGAAACAATTACAATTTAATCTTCAAGCTGAAAGGCTGTTAGTACAACTGCATAAGTAGATGATTAGTTGAGTTAGTGACTTGCTGAAGATAGCAGCATCAAATCAGCCAACTAAACGCCGGAAGGGAAATTATTATTGTTATTATATTTAATCTTTTCATACATACTTATTAAATTTAGTTCTTTACAAAATTAAGTTTCATTCCTACGAAAAGTTTGAGCATAGTCTTAAAGGGCCTAGTCGGAAAAAGGCTTCGGATAGCTGTGTCACTCTCTAGAAAGTTTTTATACATGCGCCGCTGAATAATTTTGCTCTTAACTATACCTTCACTGGACGTTTTATTCACCGACTTCATTGAGGTGCGATTCCCGATAGAGGTAACACTTCCTTGCTCCATTTGTAGTGACAAAGATACTTATTTAGAAAATTCTTTTTAACCAAACAGTACGGAATAAAAGTTTGAAACTTGCTGAGCATAATTATGAAGATTCATTCTAGACGACATGTATGAATTTTACCTCGAATTTTACCGATTGATATCATAATTCAGGAGCTAATCACGTCCAAATTTCACTTATATTTACAGTATAAATTTTCCCTACATAAAGTGAAAATTAATTAAAATAGATATACATGTACCCTCTAGTACACTTTCAACTACTGATCCTCCAAATTTGGTGTAATTTGACCAAACCGTATGGAAGAAATAAATTTTGAAAAATTACCTTACAAACACTGGTTCGATTAGCCCTCTTAAATTAAGTACTGATTATAGTAGACCACAACTTTAAGAGACATAAAAAATCTCAAAGCTTTGCCGCGATGCTCCTGAGGATAGAGCGGGTCATGTTTTATTTTTCTACAGCATATTAAATAATAAATATAATGTATTACTTAATACATAAAACATCATTATTCTCATGTAAAGTATGTTCTGCCATGATTAAAATAAGAAATTAACGGAAACACGCCTGTATCAATTATAATTTCAAATTATTTTGATATAATTATACAACTCCATCCTAAAATATTTTACGATTTAACGGTCACTTACGACCCAGCTGTAAAAGTCTAATAACGAGAAAGCATGCAGGGACCTCTAGAAAAATTTATTATAACAAAGATCAAAATAAAAATAATGATGAAAGTGGAGTCCATAAGTTTACATACTGGTACATGTACTAAAGCGTGTATTGGACAGCTCGGAAGAGCATTCGAAAAAGGATCACAGAACATAAGAGTTATGACTTATGACAATAAAAAACAAGAATCAAGATATCCTAATCATTTATTTGAAATAAACCATTCATTTGATGATAAATTAATAATTAGGGCTGTCAAAAATGTTCCGTGGGACAGTGGCGTACGCGAAATTAACTAATACGAGAAACAATAATCTGTTACAATTTATAACAATGTATGTAAAACTTACCCTCTTAACTAGCTTGATGAACTAGCTTGCTATCACAAACTGGAGAAGATGTGTAGTCATTTTGCAGCATCAGGTACATTTCTATGGTTGTCTCCATGAGTGATGTTCGTGTAAGAATCAGCTGTGGTGGTTCAGGAATCCCGGGACACTTGCTATGAAATGCACGGAGACGTTTAGGAGATTTAAGAAACACTTTTTTGTATTTGCTATTAATGCATCCACCTCTGGCAAACCTTTTCGAATAGTTTCTGCCACAAGATCTAAAGCATGCGCTTTACACGTAACATGTATAAACGTACAACCTTGTTTTTGCAAAGAACGGCCTACCGAACGCATTGTCACGGCGCCATCAGTCACAAATATCAACACTTGACTTTTTGACAGTTCAAATTTTTCTAACGTCTCAAGCACCACCCTAGTAGTTGTTTCGCTAGTACACTGACTTAGTCTTTTGCTAGCTAGTAACAGAGGAACTGTCAGTTTAAGAGGGTCCAGTACTCGTACTATAACATTTAAAATAGATTTTTTTTTACAACCTGTTGTCTCATCAACAGATAACCACAGCGGTGTATTTTTTAATTCACATTCTATCTTATTTACCATGTCTACGTGTACAGTTGGTAGATAGTTACATAACGTTGTACGACTTAGTAACTTCACCTGGGCATTGTATTTATTCCAGAACTCTCGAAATGATTGTTAATCGAATATATGCAGCAAAACATCACAGGCAATCAGCATTAATAGTAAATCAAACATAAACTGTGTTATTGATGGCACGCCATTTTTTAATTTTTATGGTGTACACTATTTACGTGAAGTCCACAATCACGCTTATCCCAGCACTTCAAATCTTCCTCGCACACTTTACAAATTATTTTAGCACCATCATAGAATATATCCGGGAATTCACCTATGAATTTATTCACTTTGCCAGCAAATGGCCATTTTCTACCCCCGCGTACGTCTGCCATGCTTTATTATTAAATTAATATCAACAACACGGTACAATAAATAAAACAAAAAGAGTAAAATAATATGCTATACGCCCAAGTGACTTAACGTGTACACAATAATATACTGGACTGAAGATAGAGTTTCGCGGTCAAGGTGAATGCCGGCGGCAGTAAGTACATCTGTACTCTACGACCATGATACACAGAAACGATTTGCAGCTTTAGTTATGACTTAGGACAATAAAAAACAAGAATCAACATATCCTAATCTTTTATTTGAAATAAACCATTCATTTGATGATAAATTAATAATTTTACATGCTCGAAATTTTTATTACTAGAACAGTAGGAAATTAACAAATTAAAACAATTCTGATGATGTTTCAAATGATCCAATCATTCACCTTCGTTAAATCTTTTCTAAATTATTATGTTAAATCACATTGTACCTTTTTGAAATTTCATTACCTACCCTACAAATTTTATTCCACCAAGTTGTTTAAATACTTTGGTCTGCAATAAGCAATTTAATTTTCGTCTGTCATGTAAAAAGGATTGTGAAAATCAAACATAGAAGTTTGTTATTTCTTCAATAAAAAACAGAAAAAAAAATGTATTTCCTATTTTTATTTCTAGAGGACATCTAGCCAGATACATGAACAATTTGTCCTACGTTTCGTCCGAGTTTTCGGACTTTTTCAAGGTTAAGAGCTAAAAATAATGGTTTTACATAAGTCGTAAATTAAACGCATGTTTTTGGAAATGGCCGAAATACAAAACAACAAAAAAACAGTAAATTATCAAACAGATATAGAAAATCTAAGTAGCATATACCGCAATCTTATTCAATAGTAACAATTTTTAAACATTCTGTATATGTGCTAACTGCAAAACCTCTTCTCAACGGCTATCCAATGTCATGAAAATGTTTACAATGACTCTGTCACTCGGACCATAAATATACTTCAACTGTTATAATTACCTACTCTTAAAAAGAAACGCATCAACGACGACACCAAATACTGATCATTCTCTGCCTAACTCGTCGAACTACACGTACATCACATACCTATCAAATAAAAAACTGATGAAAAACAAAATAAAACCCACCCATACAATGAAATTAAATTAGGAAATTTATATTAGGTAAGAAAACACTTTTTTAGATATGCATTCTGTCACTAATCTAATTTACGACTTATGTAAAACCATTATTTTTAGCTCTTAACCTTGAAAAAGTCCGAAAACTCGGACGAAACGTAGGACAAATTGTTCATGTACCTGGCTGGAAGTCCTCTAGAAATAAAAATAGGAAATAAAATTTTTTTCTGTTTTTTATTGAAGAAATAATTTCTACTTTAACAGTCAACAACTTGTGTAAAATATCATCTATAGAAGTTTGTGTTTATGTTCATTATTTTATTAACTTGTTAGAACATTTTTTTATTAAACCATTACCTCTGCAAAATCAGTTAAGTTTAACAAGGACTGTTCTCCTTGCACTTGACGCTGACATAATTAGTTTCTGTGTGAAATGTGAAATTTTGTGACGCAGCTCGAAGCACATATTTTACTTTACACAGTGGCCTGACTTCTATCCCATAACAGATTGTTGTATGTTGATTATACTTTTTACCGCAGTCGCAAACTTACTCAAAGGAAAATACAATTTGCTGTGTAAATAAAAGTTTATGTAAAAAACAATTACTGTAATTGACGTGTTATGGTTTTTGTAGCTGATTATGAGGTATAGGGTTAAATAACAGCCTTAGGATATAATATGTCATAAGGTCCTTTCTTTGATCACATCATTTAATCCTTTTAATCATAAATTTATTTTAAATAACCTGAAACGGATTTAAATCAGAAATAAACCAAAAAAAAAAACCAATAGGACCCAATATATTAATGATTAACTTAACGACCCAATATATAAAAACAGTACGTTAGATTTCAAGAAAAAACTTTTCCCGGTAAAAACCATACTGGCCTATGGTTTAATAAAACCAATTTGTGTGTTACAAATTTAACTCATTAAAATCAGGAACAAAATCTTTTTATGCGGCAAAAAAATCTTATCTGAGCAATTGTGCATTTACATAGTAATAAATCGACCAAACGATTTATTTTCAGTGCGCCCATAAAGTAACGCATAAATTCATTATTAGATAAATAAACAATATTATTGAAAATTCCCGAAACACGTCGATTTTTGATTTCAATTTACTGTTTTCTCAAATAATAATTTAATATACAGGGTGACCTACCTTCGAGTAATGACGTCATCACCGGTTTTTTTAAATGAAACACCCCACTTTTTTCCAATTTCCGGATGTCCCTTGCTGAGCTGATTCCAAAAATGTATCACAAGTTGCTTCAAATTGGTACAAAAGGTGTTTATAAAAATTTAATTAGAAAGTTATACGTTACTGGATTTTTACAAAAGACAATTTACAATAAATGTTCAAATTGTTCTCCATTGACCGCTAGACAATGACCTAACCGGGCAATACATTCGTCTCTGACATTTTGTAGCACAGCGGATGTTATGTTCAACATTTCTTGCCTGATTCGGTCTTGTAGCTCACGGATATTGCCAGGACTGTTGGTCTAGACTTTAGATTTTAAATAACCCCATAAAAAGAAGTCTAGTGGACTAAGATCAGGTGATCTAACAAGCCACTCCACTGTTCCCCTTCTTCCTATCCACCGATCTGGAAAAGTTCTGTGTTAAAACCAGCGCACAGCTGCAGCGAAATGTAGCGGTACGCCATCCTGCTGAAACCAGATTCTGCTAACTAAAGTATTGGCTATTTGAATATCAGGTAAAAACTGGGTCTAATCAGGAATTAATATATTTTGTAAGAAATTCAGATACAATGCTCCTGTCAAATTTTCATAAAAAAAATATGGACCAACAATTGTATTTCTCACAATACCAGCCCACACATTGACCTTTTGTGGTCGTTGCGTATGGCATTCTTGCATCCAGTGTGGATTTTCCTGAGACCAATAACGGGTGTTTTGCCGATTAACATGCCCGTTCAAGTAAAACGTTGCCTCGTCGGAAAATAAAACGTTAGCAATGAAATTGTTATTTCGATTATTTTGGTCCATCATATACTCGCAGAATTCATTTCTTCGGTCAGTCGTCTTCAGCCAATTCATGGATGAGACGTACTTTATAAGGATGGTATTTTACCTTTTTAAAAATGTTCGACATTGATGAATTTCCAATATTCAAATCCCGAGATACTCCCCGCATTATGTAATGTGGATTTTCTACTGCCGACAAAATTACGTCTTGTTAAATATTTTCATTAACTTTCGGTCTACCTTGCTTTGGTGCATCCCTCACATGTCCTAATTCTCTGTATTTTCGCTCTATTCTGCTTACCGCAGATTGTGAAATAGGTTCATGATCTGGGTGCATTTCATGGAATAATCTGCATATCTCTTGTGGAGTCCGCATCCTATCGCCAACACCAATCATCATTAAAATTTCAATCCTCTCCCTTTCAGTTAAAGGCATTTTCAAAAAAACAGTTTTAATATGATAAATTAGATTAATATTTCACGTAAACGTACCTACTTTGAAGCGTTACCAATACAGAAGTGAACTTTTTATGACAGTTCTTAACGTCAATTAAAAAAACAAATGACAAAAGATACCTACAAACAATAAAAATACTACGGTATAGTCGTGGGGCAAAGATCACTAATAACGTGGTTGGGGTGTTTTTTTAATAGTTTATCAAAGGAGTTGTATCACAATACGTTAATTTCATTTAATTTTTTACTACGTTTATTCATTTGTATATAACTTGTAATTTTGGTATTGTTGCCCGCCCTGTACCAATTTGATGCAACTTGTGATACATCTTTGGAATCAGCTCAGCAAGGGACATCCGAAATTGGGAAAAAAAGTAGGGTGTTCCATTTAAAAAAACCGGTGATAACGCCATTACTCGAAGGTAGGTCACCCTGTATATTAAATTATTATTTGAAAAAACAGTAAATAAAATCAAAAATCGACCTGTTTCAGGAATTTTTAAAAATTGTTTATTTACCTAATAATGAATTTATGGGTAGGACGCACTGTATTGTTCGATATTACCGGCTTGTAATAAATATTGGATAAAAATAATGAAAAGTTTCGAAATCACTCTGTATATGATAGTGAATTAACAGAAGACAATGTTGATTTTAGGGTTCAGCTCTATGAAGAAATCATTTCTCGGCTAGCAAAGTTACGGCCTTTACTAATCCTAATTTTAAACTCTGATTTAGTGAATAAACACTAAATCAAGCAAAAGTTGAATAATAACACGAATACAAGTTCAAATTATTCGTGCGAAGAAAAACAACGTATTTCTTATCCAACTGAATTTTCATTCTAAACAATTTTTGGAATTTATCGTACAAATATGTAAATATAGGCCCATAAAAAAAGTGAATTACTAGCGTTCATAGAGACAATTAACCATCGAGATATCTGGAATACAGTAGGTTGTCATTCTGAGCGTTGATTAAGATATTTACGTCACGCAGACACCATGAAATACCTTAAAATTCCCTTCAAAGTCACGCACGAGTTTAGTCCCAAACTCAAATTGTACGTTAAAGTTTGATTGAAACTAATTAGGAACTACAGAAGTAATTAATTCGGTAAATAAGTAATGAAAACAACCGTCTAACCGCCAATTACTGTGCGGGTTTGTCTAAGTCAAATTATTATTAAGTAAATAGGGCAATTCAAAAAAGATTATTTGTATACGAAAATGAAGGATTGTCGTGATAAAAGTGTAGCAAACAAAATTATAGAGGTTTTTGTTAAATAAAAAATGAGTTTGTAGCTTTGTCCGAAAGGATTAGGAAAAACTTTCATTTCTGTTTTTTTTTTCAATTTCTATTTGCCCTAACAGCTTTCTTATAAGGACAGAATAACTTTAACATAAACAGTCAAGAAGGAACAATTATTGTATGACCTTTCCTAAGTAATGTGGCCGATTTGGAAACCAAATTTTCTTTCAAAATTGTTGTAAAAGATTAGTTTTGATCGAGGTTTTGTTGATTGTATATCGTACAAATCAGTTTTTTTGGTGCATATAAAAACAGGGAATGTAAAATGGCTAAGTTTATCGAATCGAATTTTATACTTTTTGCCCTTTTGACAACTTGCGAAACCTCAGTTGAATTTCACTGTGACCTCTTTGGACAAGTCCTAAGTCTATTGTAACTTTACTGGAAAGTTTGAATAAATCTACAAGTGGTACAGAACTACAATTGGTTGGATACATATTTATTTTATTTTATTTACTTATTTATATCACAAATATAAAATTATACATAAATAAGATATATATATATAGAAAAACATTACAATAGCCAGGAATAGGTGCTGAAATGATGAATAGTTAAATGATAGATATAAAATTATGCTGAAATATATACAGGGTGAGTCAATAGTGTGTACTCCTTCGATAACCTTTGAACCGTTAGTGATGCAACAATTTATTAAATACAAAAGTATTTTGGGTCGATAAGATCTATGATTTAAAATTATTGTAAAATCTACAGGGTGCTTAAATTTCCTGTTACACACAAAAAATACTATTTTTTAAAGAGAACACCCTGTATATTTTGTCACCATTTTATTAAATGAAAAGAGTATTATACAGTGATATTTTGTTATTTGGATTTGAATGCAACGTTGCCAAGTTATTTAACATTTTCTGGTAATTTAAGGATTTATAAGGGTCCGTTTAATAATTTTTATTTACCTATGAAAACAAGCTGGCTAAGCTAATATTATACTATTCTTAGTTCATACTACACGCTAAGTATCAGTACATTTTTAACATTATTCTATTTTACAGGGTGTCCATGACGTCATGTCAATTAATGTAAATTTCAAATGGGAAAAACTCTGTTTTTTTTAATGGAACACCCTGTATTTTTTTACGTGGTTGGATTCCTCCTTCAAATTGCTTTCTTTTTTGTATAACTTCCTATACCTAACTATTGTATTTTTGGAAATAATTAAGGTTTTCTCTTTAACCTTGCGATCATAGTAAAAATTAATACAATTTTATCAAGAATGGCTTTGGAAAAACAAAAATTGTGCTGTCAAACAGATATTTTGTGGTTTACACGTAATTAATTTTACTTGGTAGTGATTCTTCTGTATTTCCTAGTTGAGTTAATTATTTTTGTTAAATAAATTATGAATTTTTCACACGAAGAGTTGATCGACATGGTTTATGCATTGGGAGAAGGGGGAGAGAAATCCGCTATTGCATCAAGAATTTATATTCAGCGTTATCCAGAACGAAGACATCCTCACCATTCTACATTTGAAAGGTTGCGAAAGAGGTTTGAACGAAATGGACATGTAAATTATGAAAAACATGAACGTACAAAACTAGCAACAAATGAAGAAAAAGTGTTTCAAGTTACATTAAGTGTCGTTGAAGATCCGCATGAAAGTACGAGAGAAATTAATAGACAACTTGATATAAGTCAATCCTCTGTAACAAGAATATTGAGGACACAAAACTTTCATCCTCATCATATTCAACTGCTTCAGGAACTAGAGCCAAATTATTGCAAACGTAGGGTAACATTTTGTGAGTAGACACTCAATAAGATTTACCAACAGCCGCAATTTTTTGATTTCGTGCTATTCACTGATGAGGCCACATTTCATAAAAATGGTTATGTTAATAGACATAACTTACACTACTATGATTCCATGAACCCTTATTTTACGAGAACTGTAGATAATCAACACCGATGGTCATTCAATGTGTGGGCAGGGATAATAGGTGAATATGTAATTTGACCGCATTTCTATAATGGTCACTTGACTTACCAAATGTACTGGGAGGATTGTTAAACGGGTGTCCTCAAAATGTCTTACAGAGGCTGTGATTCCAGCACGACGGTGCTCCACCCCATTATAGTATTGCCGTAAGAAACTTTTTAAATGTTAGATTTGGTGACAATTGGATAGGTCGAGGAGGACCAGTTCAATGGCCACCAAGGTCACCAGATTTGACAAAATTGGAAAAAGGATTAGTGTACAAAACATCACCAACTACAAGAGAAGACATGCAGCAAAGAATTCGACTAGCGTAAGACACCATCACGCCTAACATGTTGCAATATGTAAGTGACTCATTCTTTCATAGAGTCAAAATTTGTAATTTACAACTAGAAGGTCACGTTGGGCATATTTTGTAACTTGTTTTATTTTTTCTCTTCTATTTACTGTTTACGTTCAAAATTACACTTTGATTTTGTTATGTACATACCTAAGGTGAGGTGTAAATTTTGTCATTCAAGTTCAATAAATTTGCTACTTTTACTATTTTCTTTACGATTTTATAGAAAATAATTTTTCGCCTGATCGCAATTTTTGTTTTTCCAAAGCCATTCTTGATAAAATTGTATTCATTTTTAGTATGATTGTGAGGTTAAAGAGAAAACCTAAATTATCTCCAAAAAAGACAACAGTTAGGTATAGGAAGTGTTATACAAAAAAAGAAAGCAATTTGAAGGAGGAATCCAACCACGTAAAAAAATAGAGGTGTTCTATTAAAGAAAACAGAGTTTTTCCCATTTGAAATTCGCATCAATTGACATGTCGTCATGTAGTATGAACTAGGAATAGTGTAATATTTGCTCACCCAGCTTGTTTTCATAGGTAAATAAAAATTATTAAACGGACCCTTATAAATCCTTAAATTTCCAGAAAATGTTAAATAACTTGGCAACATTGTACGCAAATCCAAAAAACAAAATATCACTGTATAATACTCTTTTCATTTAATAAAATGATGATAAAATATACAGGATATTCCATTAAAAAAAAAAGAATTTTTTGTGTGTAACAGAAAATTTAAGCACCCTGTAGATTTCACAATTACTTTAAATGATAGATCTTATCGACCCAAAAAACTTTTGTATTCAATAAATTGTTGTATCACTAACAGTTCAAAGGTTATCGAAAGAAAACACATTATTGACTCACCCTGTATGTACCATAAAACTATACAAGGTATTTAATTTAATGATGTAGTTACAAAACGAGGCGTTTTTTTGGATTTAAGTTCATTTTTCTGAACAACGCTCGAACTTGTCGATTTTTTATTTTCAAGGGGGACAATTCATTGTGTATTTTTGATTGCGCCACCTCAACCCTTGAAGCGATAGTGGAATACACCCTTACAATGTTATATGGCAATGGGGGCTCAAGTAAAACATCGTTTTAAAGCTCATTAAATTCTCTTTACTATTATTATTGTTGTTATTCAATTCCATATTATCGTTTACAATATTTATTCTATTTGAATCACTTTTTAGCAAAGTGTACTTAACAATTTTTTAAAAGCTTATCTAAATTATTGTTCGAGAAAGATTTTTCTCATTTTTTATTTCAATTTACTTAATGATACATAAATTAACTTGGAAAAAAAAATTTAAAAAGAAAATGTTATATAAAACAGACTAATTTGTAGAAGTGCCTTCCATGATATCAAATATAAATCCATTATTGTGTTTAGAACCTTAATATGAAAACACCAATCACTTGACTGAATTACTTAAATTGCGACTTTTGGGCTAAGTTTGCGAGAAATTCCGTTCTATTACTAAAGACTTTAATGCACGATGGCTCTGAAGGGTCACAACAATAAAAAAACTGGTAAGCCTCAGATTAAGGTAAAGTGGTATTGGCAAAAAAACCCGTTTTGGGCGCCGCGCATCTTGAGGTCAAAAATTTAAAACTGGAAATTTCTATTTTAAAAGTAGACATTTCTACTTTCAAAAGTAGGAATTTCTAAAAGTTCCATTATTTATGGCATACTGACGAGAACATAAAAAGTTTGAAACTGGTCTATATTTAGTGAGGAATTGACAAATGATCTTAACTACCAAACAAGATTTGCAGGTTTAGATCAATGCAGGTCGGAGCCTTTGTTAGCTGAGTAGTTGTTTCCTGCAAATATTATTCAGTATATAGTTTAGTCAATATTCTGCGGTATAAACAGATAAACTGTATGCTTTTACTTTTAGTTTAGACTTTTTCATAATGATCGTGAGATCAAAATATATTTCTAGAGAAAAAAAAATATATATATAAATAAAATAATTATTTGGTATTACAAAAGCATTCTTTCAAACCGAAATATATATTGTCTGAACGATATTTGTGGCACTCCCTAAATTTTCCTTTCTCTTTGGGACTTACTACCACATGAATAATTCTTCGTTATCTAAAAAATATAGTTAGTTACCCAGTATGTTACAAGTGCTTAGTTTTATTTTTTCAGTAACATACTGGGTAACTAACTATATTTTTTAGATAACGAAGAATTGTTCATGTGGTAGTAAGTCCCAAAAAAGAGAAAGAAAACCGAAATATACGTCCAAAAATCTGAATAAATTTATGGAACTAAAACCAAGTATTTATTTCAATTAATTTCATTTTAATTAATTATGTTTCATCAAGCACTAACCACCGACTCCATTCAATTATATTATTTTATCTCGTTAATTTCGTTTATCTCATTTTTCTCATGTGTCTCATTTTTATCAGTGGTCTCATTTATATCGTTCGTCTCATTTGTCTCATTCATCTCATTTGCCTTATTTATCTCATTTTTCTTATTTATATCATTTATCTTGTATACTCAATTGATCAACATAATTTCATGGAGCAGCGCTCAACTGTAACTAATTTAGCCCTAATTACTCAAAAAATATCGGAAACTTTACATGCGCAGGTACAGGTGGACGTGGTGTATATGGATTTCTCAAAGGCCTTCGATACTATTAATCATTCTATTTTAATATCTAAACTCGCATATTTTGGCTTTTTCTGCAGTTTGATTAATTTCGTTATTTCCTACTTGGATAATAGATTACAGTACGTAGCATACAATGGGTTTAAGTAGGATATGTACCTCTGGAGTTCCGCAAGGCTCCAATCATGGACCGCTTTTATTTCTTCTCTTTATTGATGATGTCACTAAAGTGATTGACTGTGATAAGCTCCTGTTTGCAGACGATCTAAAAATATATGTTAAGATTAACACAATACAGGATTGCTTATTCTTACAATCTCAGGTTAACTTGCTTATAGAATGGTGTACTACTTCCAAACTTAATCTAAATGTATCTAAGTGTAAAGTCGTAAGCTAGTCGCGAAAGAACAAGCCAATTTTATATGAGTATTCTCTAAACCACCAAGTATTAGATAGGCAAAATTCAACAAAAGATTTAGGCATACTGTTTGATAATAAATTATCTTTTGCCGAACACTTAAACAATCTAGGACTATCATCCTCAAAAACTTTAGGTTTTATTATCAGAAGTTGTAAATCTTTCACTAACGACGCTGCGTTGAATGTTCTTTATTATTCACTTGTATCTTCCAAATTGGAGTATGGATCTCTAATTTGGTACCTAATTTATGAGAACCATTCAACATATCTCGAATCTATCCAAAGAAAATTTTTAAAATTCTTAGCTTATAAAAATGATCGTGTATATCCTGGTCGAGGCTTCAACCACGAATTACTTTTATCTAGATTCGAGATGTCATCATTAAAGACTCGACGGATTATCAACAGTTTAATTTTTCTCCACAATCTGCTTCATAATAAAATAAAATAAAAATAAAACTTCTTCAACTCCTTAATTTTAGAGTGCTAACTTTCAATTCCAGACAAAATATCACTTTTTACACACCTAATGCAAGAACCAGTGTCATTAAAAAGTCGCCTATTTCCGTTATGTCACATAATTTTAACTGTATGTCTGATCTGTATGATATTAATCTCTGTTCAATTCTATCCCTAAAAGAAACCATTCATAGACACTTTCATCCATAGCTTAACTATCCCACCATTATTGTTATGTTACCTACTTTATTGGATACTAATTATGTTTATAACATAAAGGATTATTTCGATAGCAAGTTACTAACTTTAAATATATCCAAAACAAATTATTTACCTTTTTATCTATATGAAACAGCAGCCCCTCTTTTCGACGAACTTGTTATTAATGATCAATTAAAAATAGCACCAGCAAAAGAAATTAAATATTTAGGTATAATTATAGATTCTAAAATGAAATGGGATCTACATGTTAATTACGTATCAAAGAAAATAAGAAAATTAATATACAGGTTTAAATGTTTAAAAGAAATTCTTGGTTACCCACAAACTAAAGTAATATACCATTCACTTGTTGAATCCCACCTAATGTATGGTATTCTAGGTTGGGGAGGGGTGCTCGATTCACATTTAAAATATTTAGATACGCTACAAAAAAGACTACTAAAAATCATATTAAATAAAGAGCCTACCTATCCCTCTAATTGTCTGTTTAAAGAGGCAAGTGTAATGGACATCAGGTCGCTATTCTTTTTTCAGTGTGTCTTACACCAGTGTCAATCAAATGTACAAGAAAGTGGCGGTACGCAAAGAACAAGAGGAAATCTTAATAATAACCGAAAAATTCCTAAAACGAATTCCACATGTGGACAAAGATGTTTCATATACCTGAGCCCACGAGCTTACAACACATTGCCAAATAGCATTAAAAACACATCTACTGTAAATAGGACAAAGGTGAAAATAAAGCAATACATTCTAGAAACACCCAGGGATGTGATCCATAATATAATTAACCCCAAACAACTGCATAACAGATTATTTTAGGTTTCGATTTCTTTCAACTAGCCTCGCATTTAGCTTATCAAAATAAATATGTCTGTGTCTTTCCTATGTCCACAAAATTGCTAGATTATGTGTATGTGTAGGTATTGGTGCATATATGTGTGTAAATAGGTTATACGTGTGCTATGTGTAAATACATATCTGCTTATTATTTTAATTATTTACTACTTTTTTATTTACTTCACATAAGTGTTATATTTAAACTGTAAACGTATTTATTGTTTTTGTCTTAAAAAATTTTTCATATACTTATGTACGTTAGAAAATGTTACGTTCTGTGATTATTTAATTATCTATTGTTTTACATAACCACATATCGTTTTACCAATTCATTATAACTAAACTTTAAGTCTATGTCATTATCTTCATGCACAGTGCTTGTCTGCACTAAAATATGAAGTATTTAGTTTATTTACAAACTATCTATATATTATACTATGTATGTTGTATTTCATATTTTTCACTTCGTAAATAAACTTATTATTATTATTATTATTAACTCGATCTAAACTGCTGTCTTTATTATATTATTGTCACCCTCCAGTGCTATATTATTATAATTATATGTATTACTTTGTTTAAGTTAAGTCTATTATGTAACCTTATAATATAAATTATTTTTTTTCCTATTGTATTTCATACATTTTGTCCTGTAAGTAGATTTTCTGTTGGGCAAATAAATAAATATTATTATTATTATTATTTTAATTATTTTATATAAATAAATGAATTAAATAGAAATGATATTTTTAACTAAAGAAATTTACTTCTTTCATGTCAAATTGAGTATAATGAGAAAGTGCTACCGAGGTGCACCTAGCAGCAACCGATTTTTTCTAATTATCTTGAGATTTATTTAAAGGAAAAATCCTGCGGCTCTTATTGAAAGATTCATTATTTACTGCAGAATCGACCTATACAAAATGGTATTTCTCTCTAAACACGATACAGTGTTGTTTGAACGTACTAATTAGTAATGTCTAAATAAACAAGTGCTTGCATAACGTAATCTAAATATTAACATATACGCGAAACAATGAAAATTTGAGCAGTTAAGAGAAAACAATGTATTCCTGCTATTCTGAAAGACCAGCATAAATATTAGGAAGCTATCTGTTACACGTCGTTGTTCTGAAAGCCATTTCTAGACACCCTCTTTGTTCCATCACATAAATAAATACTTAGTGAGCAGTAAATAGCGAACTTTTTCTTGGCAGAAGAAGGAAAAACTAGACTATTACACGAGTGGACGGGTTTCGGAAGAAGTATTGCGAATAGTTCTTTTAAAACAAAATAAAATATGTTCTCTTGCATTTGTTTTGACTTAATATGTGCCTTCCTGTAACTAATTAAGATCCTTTACAAAAATGCATGTTTTTTGTTCTTGTAGAATTTCTTTAAATATCAAATATATTTAAATGTGAATCCTCATATATAGTGTGTTCGTAAAGTATGGAATAAATTCAATATTTCTATAACCAAAAATATTTAGAGAAAATCCTCGGATATGTCGATTTTTAATTTCAATTACACACCTTATTCTTTAGGTGTTTTGGATATGACGTCATCGATTTTGTTTTAAAATGTATATTTCTTTTGGATTCAGAATCAATAGCTGATACCAAAAAATGTATCACACTTAGGGACTAGAATTGATAAGTTGTATTTTGTTTGAACAAATAATAGTCACAATAACTAACGGTTAGTTAATAATAAAAACAATTTATAGTAACATGTTCGAACTGTACTCCTTGTTGTAGCTGAGAGCACCCTAAACAATAAATAAAGTGGTGTTGAACCTTGTTTATAGTTTCCTGAGAAATGTTGTTTATTGGTTTTCTAATTCTCTTTTTTAATTCAACAATGTTTTCCGGTTCAGTTTTATAAATTAAGATTCACGTCTACCAATCCACCTATTCAGAAATAGTTCGTCAAGATACTTTCGAATGTCTGCTGCGTAAAGGGGAGGCGCACCATCCTGTTGATACCACAGGCTTTTGTCAACATTTTCAGGATTAATTCTACTGGGGAATAAATTTAATAACGTTGGGATGAAACAGTCCATTAAAAATTGAAGATATGCCGGTCTGTTTACAGTTCCATACAAGAAATAGGGTGCAATGATTCTATTACAATTCCCGGCTACACATTTACCTTTTGTGGATACTGTGTCTGCTGCTCCCACACCCATCGAGGATTTTCCCTTGCCCAGTATCTACAATTCTGACGATTTACATTACCATTTCATTTGAAAGTGCACATTCATCGCAGAAAATAATATTTTTTTATCACAAGATGATCACCATTGCATATATTCATCATTGTTTCATAAAATTATTTCCACTGATCTGGATCTTCATCACTAGTTCTTGCACAAGCTGAATTTTAAATAGATGTCATTTTTCTAATTATAATATTGTATGTACTGATGTTTTAGTAACATTATAATCGTGGCTAACTTGGCGAACGCTGGTATGTGGATTTTCCTCAACAGCCACTCAAATATTTAATTTTGTATCCTCGTCAACACCTGGGCAACCTATTTTGGGTAAATCTTCCACCGTACCAGTCTCCCTAAATTTTTTTCAATTTTACTCACTGTCGGTTGAGTTATGGGTCGTTCTGGATATTTAGTATTAAATAAGTTTCATACTTCTTGTTGAGGGTGCATCCATATACACTCATGTTATAAATTAAAATATATCGACCACAATTATTGAGAAACTAATACTGGGGTAAAACATTATTAAATGATTTACTGTCAAAGACGATAATGATAAAATAAAAAAACAAACAAAAAGCCCTTCAAAATTAATAAAAAACGTGTTTATTTTATTTTTACTAGTTTTTTTTAAATGGTCGTATCTTCCAACTTATTAATTTTAGACTCTCAGTGTGATAATATTTGAAATCAACTGTTGAAACAGAATCCAAAAATCTGAAATACCATTTAAAAAATATATCGATGACGTCATAACGGAAAGAGTGATGACGTCATAGGCAAAAAATAAATGATAAGGTGTGCAATTGAAATTAAAAATCGACCTGTCCGAGGATCTTCTTCTAAATGGTTTTGGTTTAAGAAATAATGAATTTATTCCATACTTTACGTACACACTGTATAGCAGTACTGTATACATATTCTCACTTTTCATCAAGACTCGACTTCCATCCTGGAAAAATGACTGTTAGAACATGATTTGTTCAGTTTTAGATCCTTATTAATTCTCCTGTATAGAAAATCTAATTTTTCGAATTTTCATTGGTCTTTTTTTGACAGATGACGATAAGCGGAATATTCAAAAATATGCAGCTCAGCTATTGTAAGATATCCAAGTATTATAAACAAGCCATCACAACTGTCTAAAGGGTTGTATAAGGATTGAATATATACGTGTAACCCAGATTTGTATCTAATTGTATTTCCAAATTTATACTCTCAACATATTATGTCTCTATTTGTTTCTATACTTACTAGGTTTGTTCCAGCAGAAAATCATAAACAGTTTGATGAATTTATTGAATGTGCATGTCTAAACATCAAATACGCGGGAATTAATTGTCAATATGTGTGTCCTGTCTCAAGTGATATTTCGGTTATTATTCGTCAGATAGATTTCAAATTTTTCTTAAAACTCTACCATTTTTAAATTTCAAATATTTTCATCTCAATTTTTTTTGTATTAGAGCAAAAAATTATTAAGAAAAGTTGTTCAGAATCAAAAAATACCCCTAGATACTGAGTATCATTAAAATATGCAAATTTTGATATTTTTCATAAATTTTGCAATTATTCAGAAATTCAATTCTTAAGTATTAGACTCAAGCAAAGATTGCTGTGGAAACGGAAACAAAAAGTACTCAAAATCAGTTTATTGTGTAAGAATTCTAAATCATAACCATAAATGCAGCAATATTAATCCAGCATTCAAGTACTTAAATGTAGAGTAGTGGTGAGATGTATGTGAAACTTCTCATGTGGTCCAAATGCTACTATCCGACCGACATCATGGATGTTTCTGTGACGGATAGCAACTTGCGAAGCATTTGGACCATATGAGAAGTTTCACATACCTCTCACCACTACTCAATTTACCTTAGTCGGTATGTGACTAGCAGGTTGGCCACTCTCATTTGTCTGTTCCATAACCTATGGCATACTGAGAACTAATAAGTTCGAAACCGGTCTATGTCTGGTTAGGAATTGACAAATGATATTGGCTACCGATCTATCATGATTTGAAGGTATAATCTAATGCAGGTCGGGGTATTTGCCCGCTGAGTAGTTGTTTCGTTCAAATCATATTTAAAAATACTTAAATGTAGTCTGTTTCAACTAAATTACCATCAATAGCAATACATTTCTCAATGCGTTTTTCATTATTCCTTGCTACTCGTCGTAGTTCTTGAACATCAATTTATTGACAAGCTTGCCTGGTTCTATCATAAAGTTCTTGCCTACTTCGGGGTCACGTTTTGTAAACTATATTTTTTATGGTGCCACAAAAATAAAAATCAAGCGGGGTAATATCCGGAGATCTAGGAGGTCACTCGATTAAAGGACTGTTTCGCCCTATCCATTTTTGAGGAATATTAACATTCAACAATCGTCGGACAATTATCGAGTTGTAAATCGATGCTCCACCCAGTTGAAAAACATATTCCTTAGCATTGCCTGTGGAAAATCATTAATCACCTCCAAGTGTAGCAGTCTTACAGCATTTAAAGTTTGTAAGAAAAAGAAAGGGCCTATTATCCTTTCTCCTAAAATACCGCACCAGACGTTCACTTTTTCAGAATACTATCGCTTACAATTGATAACCCAATGTGGGTTTTCTGTTGTCCAATACCTACAGTTTTGCGACGATACTACACCATTGGTGGTGAATGTCGCTACATCACTAAACATATTTTTTTCCAAAAAATATCGATCATTAAGATAATTGCCTTGAGCCCAGTAACAGTATTCAAGCCGTCTGTTATCATCACCTTTCTCCAAGATGTGTAGAAATATGGGTTTAAATGGCCTCAATTTTTATCGATGAAGGCACCCCCAAATTTTGTTGCGAGTCAAATTCAAGTTTAATGCCATATCTCGCATGCTACTACGAGATTTGTCATCGAAAGCGTCTAAAATTACTTGGTCTACATTCTGCCGATTATTCCTTTTTCTTTTGGTTTTTATTACACTACTACTTTGGTTGAGAAGTCTGTTAATTTTAGCAACAACTGAGTAACTAATTTGACGTGGTGGATGAAATTCTCGAGCTACTGCTCTGGTAGAACGGTTATTTTCGCCAGTAAGTCTAATTATCTCAAATTTTTTATTGAGATTCAACCACTGTTCAGCCATTGTGCAAGAGAAGAATTTAAAAAACATAGGTTTGACGTTTTTTTTACACTTGCCGTATTTTCTTGTTTCCACGGCAATCTTTGCTTAAGTCTAATACTTAAGAATTAAATTTCTGAATAATTGCAAAATTTATGAAAAATATCAAAATACGCATATTTTGATGAAACTCGGTATCTAGTAGTATTTTTTGATTCAGAACAACTTTTATTAATAATTTTTTGCTATATCTCTAACGCTAAGTAAAATATAGAAAAATCACAATTTTGAGTGGGTTGGTGTGACAATTGAAAATATATTGAAAATCATAAAATGATGCGCCTTGAAGAGTTACATAACAGAGAAAAATTTGAAATCGATCTGTCGAATAATAACCGAAATATCAAGGTGTGTCCACTTGAGACGGGACACACTGTATACTGCTAGAACGAAATTTTTTCTTCTCTTCTGCTTTTTCACACTTCCTCAGTTTCGCCATATGATATTAAATTGAAAGTTATAAATAACATAACATATAACTCTGTTTTTGCCATCATTTTCTATCATTTCTGTCTAAATTTTCCAATACAATAGTTTTAGAAGATGGAGCGAATTATTTCTATCTTTATCCAAACTAGAGAATGCTACCATAAAATGTAACGTTAGTCACAAATATGTTTATAATTCAAATAGTTTCAAACGACATTTTATATCTAAAGTGTATATTGTCTACTTGAATTTTGTTAGTATGGATAAAACTGATGCGTCATTTAGACAATTCACAACTGAACTTGATTGTAACTTATGTTGATAATATAAATATTGGCCCTGATATACTTCCTTGAGGAATTCCTCTTTAAAAATTTAAACCGTTTGATAATAACCAGAGTAATAACCAGCTTTTTGTTGACGATGCGTATTATTATTATTATTATTATATTCCCGTTTAATATTTACTTGATGCTTTTTGTAATACTTTAAATGATCTAAATAATATATAACCCGTTTCCAGTGCGAACAGGAACTTAAAAATGTGTGCTTAAAATTTGTGTTATTATTTTCATCTTAGAATTCAGTAACTTCTTGTCAAATGTCATTTTTTGTATCCCCAACTTTAAATTACCCTTTAAAATGTGTCCTCTTCTTACCATATTTTAATGTACTTTTTATTTGTATTTCCCGTGTTCTTAAAAAATATATACTACATTTATTCATTAAAAATTTATACCTTAATCCATCAACGTAGCTCACGTCAGTTTATATACGAAAATGATAAATTTTAATAAATTTGAGAAGGACCTTTTCCTTTTTTATTTTAATCAGACTAATGTTCTTCGTTATTTGTAAGTTAAAAGCGACATAAAAGAAACTACGTCTAAGGTTTCAGAGAAAAGGATTCCGCTACTTCCTGTAGTGTAAATTGTACACGCTCTTTACAGGAAAGAATTCTTCATTATTCGAATTTAATTGTCTTGAGCTTCCCCAACAGACCTGTTTAAATTGGAAAAAAAGAATGGGTTTGAACGAATTGCAAGTCATTATATCAAGAATTTTCTTGCTAATATGACAAACTTAGGAAAATGAAGAAATAAGATTTACGATTTATGATTTACGATTTACAAGTATGCCCCTTATGCCATATATATATTTATCTTACACCAATTTAACGTATCTCACATAAGGTATTTAATTTCGTTTATTTAAAGTGATGAAAAGTGCGAGAAATATTTACATATATTTTTTTAAATAACTGAAAACTAGAGAAATAGTAGTGTCAGGAGTTCGAAATATTTAAACCGAACGCGGATCAGTACTTTTTCAACTTATAGTAAACACGAACTCAATAAAACCCTAATAAGGGACATCATGGTCAAACTAGGGATATATTACAAATCGCCATTAGAAAGTCTCAACAACCTGTCTCTGGACTGATATTTTGCCTTAATGTCACCATAAAACTTGTACGTGGATATTGTTGTACCGACCGCCTGCCGCAGCACCACCCTCAGCGATAGTTACTATAGTCATTAACCGCTTGCTGTTAATATCAGTCACCTAATCCATAGTATCACTAGCTTTTATAAACACCTGTAGTAAACGTGTGAATCTTGTCTGCTTATCAAGTTCAACTAGTAGTAGTTTCCGTAACTTAGCTTTTCTTGATATATTTGATCACTGCACTTGAATTATTAGACACTCATGCTTGGTACATTGGTTTGCTTTCCTGTAAAATATATTAATATTTATGCTGTAGAATAATTTGTTCCTTTTTTGTTTACGACGTCTTAAATAAAAAATAATAAGTTGAAATTCTGAGTATTTTATAAGTTGTGACGTATGCAAAATGGTAAATTATCGTTTCGTGTCACATTGACACCCTTCATTACAGTAGCGATACTTTGGACTTTTTATTACGGTACGGTCTCGATCACCAGTTCCTGTTTTAAAGTGGAGGAACACCACTTCATTCTATCAGCGATATGATAGAAGCTAGGACAACTCAGTGAAGAAACGGAATGTCCATGCGGTCTGTGTGTGACAGTTGCGCAGCAATGGACAACCCCACCTTACCTACCGAAAATGATTCTCGGTGTACAAACATATTTATTATTTATACCTTTGTTTTAAACAGAAGGCAGAAGTTCCGCTTCACTTACTCTATTATATAAGACTGCTTCACACATAAAAAAAAATATTGTAAATTTATACACAACAGTTATGTTGCAATACAATATAAGTATTAAACAAGTGAGCAGCCAAGGAACCAAGCAAGAGGTTATAGCAATGCAAAAAGCGGTGATCTGTTATGTTATATCAAGTACAGCTAAGTTATGGAAGCTACTACTACGGTATTACTATCAAATGTTTACTACAAGCATCTACACAAGCAAGCAAGCGGTGATTCAAAAATAAAGCAAGGGTATGGCAACTATTACTACTGGTAGCTACAGCAAGCGGTTAATGACGCGGTATTACGGTAAGCGGTCGGTGCAGCAATGTATTGAGTGGTAAGTGGTTACGGAGTACTAGCAAGACAAGTGCAGGAGGTCAGTCCAGGGACAGGAGGTATATTTGACTGTCTATTCGCGAGCGTGCTATAGTTTAAGATTAGCTCCTAATATCCCTAATTAGGGTTTATTGACTACGTGTGTCGGACGGAATGGCTAATACATTGCACCACGGGGTACTTCGTGAGATTCTATCTATATGCGTAAAACCTTACTTATGTCGCTTCGCTTTTACCTAGTAAGGTCTTATCCACAGCGAGGTCTTAGAACTTTACTGGCAGTGAAACTATGACTGAGATGGAACTCTATCCACATACGAGGCCTATCTTTACGTCGGCTACAACAAACAATGACAACTGAATATTCCCGTTGCTCCTCTAACTCTATAGTACTGTAGTTTAGTTTACTAACTCGTATTTTATTACAAACTGTCCCTTAAACTAACTAAACCAGAGATATGCGTGGATGCACGACTGTTAACGCTCCGTAATTACTTATAGTTCTGTGCGATAGGTTATCACATCAATGTCAAGCTTATCTTCCTTACAATTTAAATTCAGTGAGCCCGGCTGCCGGACGGATCGGTTAATACATGACTTCCTAGGTCACAGCGTGAGATTCTATCCACATACGTGGCCTTAAAATCTCACTTATGCCACTTCGCGTTCACCGTTCCCCTAGTGAAGTTCTTTCCACAGACGAGGTTTTATAACTTTTCTGGTAGTTAAATTATGACTGAGACGGAACTCTATTCACATACGTGGCCTTTGAGTTCTACCTTTACGTCAGCTACAACAAATAATGAGAACCGTTAACTCTCGACGCTAGCGGTTAAATAGTTAACCCTACTTTTATCAATGAATCGCGAATTTTCCCAAATATCTCTGATTTATTCGGACAACAGACACTTCGGACAAAATAACACAGCAGTACATTTGGATACATACGGTAACTTCAAAATGCAAGTAAAAACAGTATAACCGTCAAATTAATTCTTACCACTATTGGATTGCGGAGTTCACTGGAGATTGGTAGCTGAGTGCTGCTAACGAGGAAGGTCACTGGAGAAGAAGTCAAGTTGAAGAAATCGCAGACAAGCGATTCTTTCACGCGGTGTGACTCAATTTATAAGAAAACGCCTGTCAAATAATGGTGGGGAACTATGCGATGCGCAAGCGTGTCGACTGCTGTTCGTGGCAAACGGCAGCTTATCTTGGCGCACCGTATTTAAATAAATTCCCTGCGTCAATTCATATAAACAAATGTTTATAAAATATACTAAGGCTGGACATCGCCTTCTCATATCTTTCAAACTATATTTCCGAAAAGAAGTCATTTAAAACGGCCATGTACTAATATTTAAAATAAAGCAATTCGGTAAATTATTAAACAAATAGAAACATATTTCTTTACTATGAATAAATGATTTCAACTTGCTTGGAAATCAAACTAAATTAAATTAAACTATTTTCATCTTACTTGATTGAGTACAAATACAATAAACGATTTATCATTAGAATAATAAACAAACTAAGATTACCCTGAAAAGAACCCGGTTTGAAACAATTATATTAGAGAAATAATTGTTATTTCAAATACTGAAAAAATAAATTTAACATTGGTTCAAAACGGTTTTAAAAGAAGTTAAGTTAAGTTATCGTATACAGGGTGTACCAAACTGAACGAAAAAAACTGAAAAAAAACATTTAGGTCTGATTACAATAGAAAACTAGTAACGGAACAATCACCTCGTTACAAAGTAACAAATCAGATTGTAAACCGATGTTCATTCTCGGCTGGTAATTTGTCCATTTCTACGGAACCGAAAACCACAAAAATCTTCACTGCAGCTATCCAGCTTTTATAATACCATTGATGGAATAAAGTGGTGCTCCTACATTATAAAACAGGAACTAGCACTCGAAATCGTACTCCAAAATACAACCAGAAAATAATGGCGTCAAAAATTCAGAACATTATTATTCCCCAGCGGATTGATGATTTGTTAATAAAATGCATATGCAATATGCATTTTATTAAGTTTAGTTTACTAGTACACATAAATCCCAAACTGGTAATGTTGAGTAAAAGAGAATCTGGTACAAAATGTTTTCACCCTCTAATTTAAAAACAAATATCCCCTTAACAAGTTACACTCAAAGCCTTGTTTATTGCAAATTTTACACTATCTTGGTGTGAGAAATCCCATGTTTTTTGTCACCCTGTGTAGAATAGTACCCTATTTGCACAGCCATCATTTATGCTGACTGATATCTGTACATAAAATGTTAATATACATTATTATAAATTAAAATAAATTATCTAATATTCAAAATTTCAGTTATAATCCCATTGAAAATCTGCTTAATCGCCGGTGAAATAATTAATACCATCACCGATACCAATAAATTATCGGTCATGTATTCTGTACATCCATAAATGGAATTCATATTTGTATCATCATAATTTTCCCGAAACATTCATTTATATTAGGGCAGGGTTAAGCGGTCTGCAAAGTTATACTAAATGAGTTCGGCAAAATGATATTATTATCTGTAATTTATAACTTTAATCTCTATATCTATCTCCATTTATTTTATAAACATAACATAATATACACACTATATAATGGAACTATGTTATATGAATAATTTGGATACGGAGTTAATTAACAACTACTTTTCGTTAAAGTTGGCGTTTCACCCAGGGGAAATGCTGCATGTTTGTTTGGATATCAAGTAGTCTACGGTAATAAATAATACAACCGGTAGATTTGGATATCGGTAAAGGCTTCGACCAGAAACAAGGGCCTTTTAAAAATTCAACTTAGTAGATTTGACTGGAATAGAAAATTAGTTTAATAGAGCAAAATTCACAGCCATACAAAAAAAAGGTCATTACTACGAACCAAAAAACATGGATCTTAGTGTATTTTTCGACGTTGAATTCGAATCCGTAGTTAAAAAAGATTTACCACGTCAGTTTTTTTTTAGCCAAAAACATCCCTTGAAATGGGGTAAAACTATAGTAATATTGTAATGAATCTTAATGAAGTGTGAGAAATGGTAGATATTTTATAGTCTAGAGAAAAGAATATGCATTCAAACCTTAGCAAGCTATTTCTATTAATTAAACCAAAATCGACACTTATGGAGGGTGAAAACTACCCCTGAAACTCAAATAACGCACTTGAGTTTAAATAACATGTACAAAGGACAAATTCTTGTAACTCTTAAGACAAAATATCTGAATCTGGTGTAACAACCAGACATTATTCTTAAAGAGTTGATAGTCACCCCTGTAGGTTGTAAAAACCACCCCTATCTATGGAGGTATCTCATAAGTTTCAACAACGACAAAAAAAGTTCAGGCTGTTGTAGTTTTAGTCAGGGTGAACAAATATGGAGTATTTGTACATCATTAGAGCTTAGGGATAGTTTCTACCACCCTCTAAGGGTAGTTTATAGTCATATATCGGTAGTTCAAACGAATCCAATTTTGACATACTCATGAATCAAGTAAGCTATAGTCGTAAACCAGTATTCTTGGATTGCTGTAACTCTTAAGAAGGTCCAGATGAACATCTCTATAGTTATTGATTTTATAGTCTATCAGAGGAAAAGTTGGATAATATCGAAATATACCCCGTTTTGTCTTCAGTACTCTACTCTTGCGGGCATTGTATATTTTTTATAGGAAACTTGCCTCATTAGATACACATAACGTCTTTATATATTTCTATAAATTAATTCTGAAACCGCCTTCCATAAATTTTAAATGTAGGAATAAGGCAATGGCCAGTCAGGTCTAAAATTAACATCGATTTTCACCCCAATCTCTCACACACACTTGGTAAACGTGTTCCTAATACGAATTGATGGCTGGAGACTTGTTACTTCTCGCAGGCCTTTTGTTTGCCGTTCTTTTTTAGCAGATCCGAATATAATGTAACGGAAAGATTAATAATGCCGCAGATATTACCCAACAATATGTTTTATTGTGTCTGCATGATGTACGACGTACATTCATTATTTATTAACCGCGTAAATAATCAAGAATAACATTATGTGTTGTATCGTTTGAGTTCAAGCTTTCTTTTGTATTCGGGTGATAACTGTTGTTTTTGTTTAGCACGTTTCTTGCCATTGATTACGAATGAGATCAATAATGTTATGAAAAATTGCCAGGGAAAAATACGGCAACGTGCTTAATCTCTTTTTAATAATGTACAAACATAAAAAATATGGACTGTGACGTATGACACACAAAATGGTAATGTAATGAGTCACTTTGGTATCCTTTAGTACAGCAGCGGTACTTTGAACTTTCTATTACGGTACGGTCTTGATTGCCAGTTCCTATTTTAATATCTAGGAACACCACTTTATTCTGTCAGCGGTATGGTAGATGCTAGGATAACTTAGTGAAGAAACAGTATGTCCAAAAGTCTGTGTCTATGGTTGTAGCTTGCGTAGCAATGGAGAACTTCACTTTTACCTATCGAAAAATGTGATTCTCGGTGTACAAACAGATTTGTTACTTTTAACTTTGCTTTAAATAAAAGGCAGAACTTCAAATTCTACTCTATTTTATTTAAGACTGCTTCGCAGAAGAATAAAACAAATAATAAGTAACTGCAACAGTTATGTTTTAATTCAACGAGATAAGCTATATTACAAGTAAGCAACCAAAGAACCAAGCAAGAGGTTATGATAATGCAAAAGCGGTTATTAGTTATATCAAGCACAGCTAAGTTACGGAAACTACTGCTATGGTATTGCAATTAGCAGGCTATATTAAATGTTTACTGCAAGCATCTACAAAAGCAAGCAAGTGGTGATTCAAAATAAAGCACAGTTACGGCAGCTACTACTACCGATATTTACTGCAAGCTGTTAATGACTATAGTCTCTAATGCTTAAGGCCGTATTACGACAGGCGGTCTATGCAGCAGGTATATTCAGTAGTAAGCGGTTACGGAGTACAAGCAAGACACAAGTGCAGGAGGTCAGTTCAGGGACATGCGGTAGTATATGATTGTCTAATCACGCGCGTGCTATATCTTTAGATTAGCTCCTAATATCCCTTGGCAGGGATTCTTGACTACGTGTGGCGAACGGAACGGTTTGTATAATACAGCCCGGGGCATTCAGTGAGATTCGTTCTCCAGATCGATGCATTAAAACCTCACTGGTGTCACTTCACGTGTACCTGATGAAATCCTTTCTACAGATTGAGGCATATAGGTTTCACCGGTACTTTAATACAGCTACGACTGAGATGGGACTCTTTCCACAGATCGAGGCATAAAAGTTCAATCTTAACATCAATATCAAATAAAAATGACAATCGAATAGTTCCGGTGCTTGTTGTTGAACAGATAACCCACTTTTATCAATGAATCGCGAAATTTTCCGAATATCTTTAACTTATTCGAGAAAGCAGGCACTTCTGCCAAAATAATACAGCAGTAAATTTGGATACAAACGGCATATGACGGAAATACAAATAAAAACAATAAAACGGTCAAAGTAATTCTTACCACTACCTGGTTGTGGGGCTGCGTGCTGCTAAGTTGAGCACGGACTGGAGAACTCTCTGTTTTCATCAGCACGTTTAGATTCATACCTAAATTCTGACGAAAGAGTGGCAGGAATTTGCGTGATACGCGAAGTTGTCAGCTGCTGTCCGTAGTAAACGTTATTTAAGCTAGCTCTGCGCATCATACTTAAACAAATTTCCTGCGTTAATTCATATAAACAAATGCTTATAAAATAATCCAAGGCTGGGAATCGCTTTTTCATAATTTTGCAACTATATTTCCGAAAAGAAATAATTCAAAACGGCCATGTACTAATATTTAAAATAAATCAAATAATAACTTATCCTGTAAATTATTAAAACACATGAAACATATTTCTTTACAATAAGTAAGTGATATCAACTTGATTTGAAATTAAACTAAATTAAAATAAATCTTTCCTCTTACTTGGTTAAGTACAAACAAAATAATCGATTTTTATCATTTAGATAATAAAACAAACTAAGATTACCCTGAAGGTAAACCGGTTTAAAACAATTGCTTGAGAAATAATTGTTATTCCAATTGCTTGCAAAATAAATTTAACTTTGATTCAAAACAGTTCTTAAAATAAACAACAAGTTACCGTATACAGGGTGTACCAAAGTACATTGTTGGGTCTCCTTTAAATTAATAAATAAAAAGATCGTTCTTGAGGAAGTAGTGGACTGTATAACTTGACCATTGGTTAATACAGTAAATTAAAACAATTGAAACAACACAAACTTGTACATGTAATAATATATTTCGTCCTTAAATGTTACACTTGAAAAATACTTGTTCTTCCCATTGACGTTGGGACTACTGATCTAACTAATGCCTTGTTGTTTTACCTTATTTATATGTCTTTATACTAATACTATCTTAATGCAAAAATACTTAATATAAAATTACACTTTCAAAGAACTGACAATGGTTTACTAGGAATAATTACCAAATTGACAAATTGAAAGGATTGAATTGTTACAGCATTCCTGTAAATTTAATTTACAATTCGGCATTTACTTTAGAATTAGATATTTACTACGTAGATTTATGCCTTAAACGGTATTAAACTGTATTATACATCATAAGCTTAGCGGTGATCTTAAAGTACATCTCTTACATTGAAGCTGCCTTAACAATAATAATAATAATATTAAATGCACAGCCCTAATACAAATTTTAAATAAAATTTAATTTTTAAATATTGTTACGACTCCCATCAATTAAACATGCAGTACAGCTGTCATTACCACACATACTCAACAAGATGGCGCTAGTCTGTTTCCGCTCTCCCACCTTCCCTCTCTCTCCCTCCTCTCCATCCCTCCTCCTCTTTCTTACTCCCTACCCCCTCTCTTTCTAAGTAATATGTCGAGATTAGATGGGTCATCCATATATATTATATTGACAATGTAACCAATGACAATAATTCGGGTCGTTTTCTTTGTCCCTCCTATGACCACTTAAATATAAAGCTGAGCCATAAGTCACTGCTCCTTAAAATTAACACTGCAGAAATGAATTATTTAAAACTCGCAAGGGAAGTAATGAGAGCATTCCCCTTGAACAGGTAAAAGTTGTTTCAATATTTGTTTATTGAATCGTATTGAATCGTAAATTTAAAAGGTCACACCGCCCGGTATTAAAATAATTACGCTCCATTCATCAAAACGTAGTAATTCATTTCAGAAACTTCTTTTTATGTTCTATTCGTGGCGGCGCAGGATTAAAGTGTTTAGAACCCATCGCTTGAATCACCTCTTTATGGACACACATTTGTTCCTATTTCGACCCAATAACTTTCCATTACGCGAATCCGAGAGCATTTTTAGTGCTCGCTTTTGAGACCCGCCGTAATATTTGTTTTATATTTCTTTTATTCCTTATTTAAAGCGGTTATATATAAAAGAAAATATTCCCAGAAATATACACACTTCCCAATGTATTGATATACACACGATAAGCATACATTCTGTTTTGGCGGTTTATAGCCGGCTTTACCTTATAGTCCAGTTAGATTTGTACATCTGTGAGGGTTTTGTATAGAAAACGATTTTATTATGGCAAATTATACGCAATATGGAGTAAGAAGATATGCTTTTTATTGGACCTCAATCTCTAGAACTACACATGACTGTGTATCCCTGAATAAATTACAGTTTTTCTCCGAAACAGTCCTCGTTACGTAAAAAAGTCAAAAGACATTTCTCGTAGGGCATCCAATTTTAGGCAACACATGCAGGCCCTGTGGAAAAAAATGTATATTTTTTGCCCCCCCTCCCAGCGGCGGATTTAGAATACATTAACATGAGAAAGATGTGCCGTAGGTGAAAATTTGGTATTTTCAAGGTCAAACACTCTAAAATGAAAAGTTAAAAATTCCAGCAAAAACATTTTTTTCGAAAAATAGCTTTCGCCGAAAAAAAATTATCAGTCTTCAGCATAACTAGGTAAAACAAGTAAAATCAGATTTTAGATACATATGTACTATTTACTTTATTGGAAATCTAACACATACCTATATGTGTTATAATATATGAATATATTGTTCATTATTTGACAGTTTTTCAGAAACAACTGACTATTTTCTATGACTTTTTATATTAATTATCAAATTCTGACATTTATATTTTCCTAAATTTATACTTTATGCCTTTACCCCATTTCAGATTCCCTTTATATTCTTCTAGTTTCTGTTTAAATATCATTCCTTATATTTTTATACCTTTTAGTCTAGTTAGGTTGCACATTTTGCTGTTTGTTAAAAGTTCTGTTAAACTCTTTTAAATTATCTCATAAACTAATTACACAACTTCTTTCTATGCTCAAAATCAACAACAAAATTCCTGCTGTGCTTTCCTACCTATTTACATTCCTATAACTTAGTTTACAATCATTTTAAATTTTTAGGCTGTGATTATGAACAAATTTTGTATCGTCATGTCTTTCTTTACAATTCTTATACAAATCATTTACCTGGAAATCTGGCTGAGACTGCCCATTCTACTCGTATAGTTTCTACTACCCCAAAAGGGCAGGATATGATTAACAATCTAGGTAAAAAACATTTATTCAATTAACTAATCTATTCTAAACTTTTCATTTACTACTGTGAACTCCATATAAATCATTGATTACTGCTACTTAATTAAATTTTAATCTCTTTATGCTTTTATTTCCAAATTTACACTAATAAATACATTTAAACTGCCAACAACAACATTTAAAGTCTCATTTGTCCCTTTTACATTTTCTTCGTTTTTTTGCTTTTGCGTTGATATCTGTCCAAGTTTTCAAAGTATGTGTACACCTTTCTACTCCATTCTATTTGTACTAATAATAAATCATAATCATAAGTATAGTAGGAGAAATCGCTATAGTGACAGGACGTGCGGAGGAAGACGATACAGAACGCAGATCGAGATTTATCTGTATTGCTCACTCGTTTACTTTTTCGATGTAGGTTTTTGTACTTAGTTTAGCTAGCAACAATTTAACAATTATTGTAGAAAAAAAACTTGAAATAAAAGTATTGAATTTAAAGTATTGATTACACATACAGCAGTTTCAGTAATCAAGTTCGCTTAATATAAATTGTTACTACCCAGCAAGAACCGCGAGGAGGTATGAGCATTTCTTGCCAGGAAAGGATGGGTTAGTATAGAATAAAGAAATTATTTAAAAAGTAACAGCAAACATTTAAAAACAAAATAAAACAAAAATAGTAACAGAAACATATATTTCTCCCAATAAATAAACTATAAATTGTAGTAAAGTTATTACTACCTATAATAAAAACAGAAAGACATATTTTTGTCAAAATGAAAAAAAGAAAACCGCTGCCAATTACTTGGGGATCAGAACTTCCTCTCCCTAGTAAAACTCAACGTGTGGTGGATTTTATAATAAAAGTAATTTTTGACGTTTCAAAAAAGTCACATTTTTTGCGTGCAGTTTCAAAAAAGTCACATTTTGACGTTTCAAAAAAGTCACATTGGTGGAATGTCACTATTTTTCTTAGACATTGGGACCGATTTTGTTCATCAACGAACACAATCTCTTCCTTGACCTGTAGAATGTACCAAATTTGAAAGTTTCTTATCTCAAAAACTGTAGCTGCTATCGCGAACCACACAGACAGACAGACATACAGACAGAAAAGTTTTTTTGTCTGAAATTTTGTGTATCGTCATAATTCGTCGAGATTCGCAATAAAAATTTTCAAAATTTTTTCATGAATACATACTTTCCTCATTTTGAGGGGTTAGGAAGTAATAATATTAAAAAATAATAGCATCCTGAAAAAAGAATATTTCTCAAGCACTGAACTACGAAAGCACAAAACGGAAATAAACCTAATACAGTTGATATCACAAAATTGACTTTTTTACTTTCACATCACTTCACTTTATCTCACCTCACATCGCTTCTTCCTCTGATTCCTTGCCCTTCTCACCCCCTTCTTCATTTTCAGATGAACACTATCCTCGTTCAAATTTATAGTAAATTTATTTTCACCATTTATATGACATTCAGCAATTTTTAAATAATCATCCTCAGTTGTAAGTACTTTCCTAATTCTTTTTCCCAATTTTCCTTGTTAATTTTTCGACACATCATTTTGAATTAACTATACGACTTTTTATCGAATTTCGGAAATTTATTTAATTTTTCTAACTTTTTTTCTTCAATTTACACCAAATTAATTCAATCGGGTTGAAAATACAGAAATATGGCGGCAATCCCAACACTTTGTGGCGATATCTCTCCGCTACAGTGTCTGTAATATACTTCTCATAATTTTTCGTTTGCAGGACTTCCAAGAGTTATGCTTTATTAAAATTTTCCTTATAAGTTCCATTAAAAAAATTTATAACTCCAGATTAATAGAACTCTTGTTAGGAATTTTATACAGTTGTCTCGAATGATACTTCGCAGTTTGTGTATTGTGGGACGAAGAGCGTTGGTCAGACATGCATTTACCTGGTACATCTAAATCATACAAATTAGGGTCATTAGCACGTCGCTTCAAAAGATTATGTAGACATTAAAGCAAATTTGTTCACTTGCTCGTTCAAGTGTAGACGTAGAGGCCTTCAAGTTCGAAACACGTTTACATTAAATATGATAACCTTCTTAAATTATTTTTAAAAACACACCTGCAAATAAACAGATATAAAATAATTATTACTTATAATATTACACTTACCATATATTACACAACTCACTGCAACACAACTTTCTTAAACTATGTCATGTGTTAGACATTTCCCTCCTTCATGTAGCGTCTTACTCCGGTCCGTCATTATACCGATTTCTTGTACTATAACAGCAGTGGCGCCTTCGGTGATTTCAGGTGATATGTTTCAGTCACTGTTTTCCAGCATATTAAAGAAAACTTGTAATTTAGGAATGTTGTTCTTGTTCTTTAATTGAACTTACCGCGTTAATGCATAATTTCATTTTAATCTAAGTCACTTTATTGTTATTATTAAGCCTGGCCAAGCGATGGTAGATTCGGGTCGGCCGCAATACCAATGCTATCGCGCGCTTGTTTACGATGACGATGACACAACACACTTAGTTGTTATCTGTCGGTCGATGCATATAGAGTACTAATAAATAATAAATAATGTTGAGCGTAAAGAGTAGAAAACGACCGACCTGATAAAGTGAATAAATTTATCGGTGAATTTCCTGATTTATTCTATGATGGATGTAAAATAATTTGTAAAGTTTGTGATCAAGACTTAATGTGCTGGAATAAATACGGTGCAATTGGAAAAACAGCCTTCGGGGTTTGGAATAAATACAATTCCAGGTGAATTTACCAAGTCGTTCCATCGTTACGTAGATATGTACCAAGTGTTCGTGAAGACATTGTAAATAGGATTAAATGTGCATTAAAAAATACACGGCTGTGGATATGTGTTGACGAGACGACAGATTGTAAAAAAAATTCTGTTTTAAATGTTATAGTACGTGTACTCGACCCTGTTAAACCAACATTTCCACTTTTACTAACTAGCGAAAAATTAACTACGTGTACTGGCGAAACAATTACGCGAGTGGTGTTGGAGATTTGCGAAAAATTTGAACTGTCAGCAACTCAAGTGTTGATGTTTGTGACCAACGGTGCTGCTACAATGCATTTGGTGCGCCGTTTTCTTCAAAGAGACGATTTTAGGTTTTTACATGTTACGTGTAAAGTGCATGCGTTCCATCTTGTAGCAGAAACGATTCGAAAATGTCTTCCAGAGGTAGATGCATTAATAGCGAATACAAAAAAGTATTTCTCAAATCTCCTAAACGGCTTCGAGCATATCACACACTGTGTCCTAGTATTCCGGAACCACTAGAACCGATTCTTACACGTTGGGGAACGTGACTGAAGGCAGCTTTTTGTTATGCTGAATATTCTCAACAAATAAAAGCTGTGATACTACAGTTCAACCCTAACGATGCTGCAGCTATTAAGGAAAGCCAGACAAGCATTCAAGATGTTTCCCTTGAAACAGATTTAAAAACTATTTATAACAATTATAGAGGACTACATGACGCAATAGAAAAATTGCAAAATACTTCGTTGTCGTTAGTGGAATCGCGCAAATAGTGGACGACGTAAATACACAGCTACAGACCATAAATGACGCACAAATAAGCCCGTTATTGAAAAATTCGAGAGTGTATTACGGAAAGATCCTGATTTTACCAAATTAAGACAAATTTGTGATGGTGCACCTACAGCTGCGTTAAGTGAGTTCACAGAGTGTTTTACTTATGCCTTCATTACTTCCGTAGATGTCGAACGGTCTTTTTCAAAATACAAACATATTTCTTCACCACAGCGAAGATCGCTTACTGAGACGACTGTAGAAACATATCTGATGCTACACAGTTATTATAGAAGTGCTCCAGTTTGTGATAAAGACAACCAAGTTACTTCATAAATCTGCTTAAGAAGGTGAGTTTTGTACATATTTTTATAAAGTGTACCAGTATTAATAAAATTTACTTCCATTTATTTTATTTATTTATTTATTTATTATTAGTTAACCCTTAGATATACAATGTGTATGTGTAAACGTCATTTAACAGTTTAATAATAATGTGCAGCACTAAGCTTACAAAATATAAGGAAATACATAAAAAAGAATTTAAAGCGAACGAAATAGTATAAAAACATACATCACAATATATAAAATTTTTTGTTTTTATTATTGTACTTATTCAAGTATTATGATATGATGCATACCCAGTACGTTTCTGTATGATTAATGACCTTGGCCAGGCTTAGTTATTATTAGCATTGTAGGATTAGTGACCTGACATTTTCCGGCCTGGGCCAGTAAATACTTATTCTCCAGACTAAAAAGACTCCGGAAAACACCTACTTTTCGGGACAATTGCATAAAAAGGAACATAAAGTAGTAAAGTCATTTTCAAAGGGACCAATTGTCAAGCTCTTTGTCAATAATGGCAATTCTCAGTAAGAGCCAACTGGTGTTTATAAATTAGAACAGTGACTGGCAATGAATCACGTTGGACTCTTTATTTAACCCTTCCTGCTGGTAGGTACATTCAATTTCGACCAATGGGTTTGGTTAACAAAACATTAGCAAAAAGTTGTACAGTAAAATGCACTTAAACCGTCAAAGGCTTCTAGATTTAACACAATGCTAAACGAGTGGGCTTTAGGGCCGTATGTGATATATTACACCCTAGCCCGAGGATGGGTTTCCATTTCTTGTTGTCAGCAAATTTTATTGCCACTGTTTTATAAAGTAAAAGCCAACTAAGTGATACCCATTGTGGAAGTAAATTGTGTTCAGTTCTTCGCTTTCTCATTTCACACATAAATGTGCTTGGTTGCTTTTATATTTGAGATATTTTCGTAGACGTCATTATCTTGTAGGCTGAATGTAATGGCGTTATTTATTAAGACCCAGAACATGTTATAAAATTATTTAAAATGTCAATGCTGAATGTTTGGTGTGAAGAGGGTACGGACGCCTACTTAAATTTTTCAATATCGAGGATATTTACAAGGTGTAATTTAGGATTCTGGAGTAGGACTTAAGAAGAGCGCCGTCAGTGAATACATGAGTTTAAATCGACTGCTTTTATCTTTTGTTTCGATGGCTCCATCTTGTCAACTAGGTAACGGTAATATAATTTTTTTCAGCGTATTTGAATATTTGTTGTGAAGACATTAACAACGAAGTAATTTTCAGAAATATCAAAACACTTGCTACTATTCTCGACGCGTGTTTTGCCAACCAACTTGACATCATCTGGAGAAATTAAAATTGCTGCAGATGCCAACTTAGTTGACGAAATACACGTCGAGATAGTTCAAGTATTTTGATCAGTTATTGTTTTCTTTATGTAACAGTGATAAAACATACGGATACACCACCATTAACTTCAACTTTCTTAGGGTCGAAGCTGGGATTTGAACCCGGGAGTCGGCAGCCCGTAAAAGCACCTATGTTTGTCATTTAACGCTCTAGCTCACTGCGCTACGTAGCTGGGTGAGAATCTTCTGATATTAAAGTATTTGTAAATAAACCAGTAAAATACATGCTATCTAACAAACCGTGATCACTGTATATGGTAGATTATTTCTGTTTTAGTAGTAATAGTAGTAGTTACTTATTTTACTAGGTTAATAGGCCACAATTGACCCTTTTTGCATAGGGCCCTACAGTTTAACGTGGACTCCGCAACCGGTGTGAAGACAGCAACCAGAGTTGGCAGCCAGTTTTTCCGAATACCTCCGAGCGCAATATAAAATCATAGAAGTAAGAACGTGTGAGATAAAGTTACAAAAAGCTATTAATTCATTTAAAGCTGCCAAAGGACTTACCTAATTTATATATATTTTTTTATAGACGGAAAGTGCCCTCAGAATAATAAAAAAATCATATTTCAGAATCTAGACATACAAAATCGTTGAAATTTTGTGTGAAAATTAGATTTACTTGTAGATTAATGATGTTAAAACCTCATCTACTTATAATTTTTTTAAGGGTGGAAAGTGCCCTCAGAATGACAAAAAAAATCATATCTCAGAACCTAGACATACAAAATCATTGAAATTTTGTGTGAGGATAAGATTTACTTATAGATTAATGATGTTAAAACCTCATCTACTTACAATTTTTTAAGGGTGGAAAGTGCGCTCAGAATGATAAAAAAATCATATCTAAGAACCTAGACATACAAAATCGTTGATAGTGCCCTCAGACTGATAGAATAATCATATCTCAGAACCTAGACATACGATTTTGTATGTCTAGGTTCTGAGATACGATTTTTTTATCATTCTGAGGGCACTCTCCATCCTTAAAGAAATTGTAAGTAGATGAGGATTTAGCATCATTAATTTATAAGTAAATCTAATTTTTACAAAAAAATTTCAACGATTTTGTATGTCTAGTTTCTGAAATATGATTTTTTATCATTCTGAGGTCACTTTCCACCCTTAAAAAAAATTGTAAGTTGATGGCGATTTAGTATCATTAATCTATAAGTAAATCTAATCTTCACACAAAATTTCAACGATTTTGTATGTCTAGGTTCTGAGATATGATTTTTTTATCATTCTGAGAGCACTTTCCACCCTTAAAAAAGATTGTAAGTAGATGAGGATTTAGCATCATTATCTATAAGTGAATCTAATTTTCACACAAAATTTCAACGATTTTGTATGTCTAGATTCTGAGTTATGATTTTTTATCATTCTGAGGGCACTTTCCACCCTTAAAAAAAATTGTAAGTGGATGGGGATTTAGTATCATTAATCTATAAGTAAATCTAATCCTCACACAAAATTTCAACGATTTTGTGTGTCTAGATTCTGAGATATGATTTCTTTATTATTCTGAGGGCACTTTCCGTCCATAAAAAAAAATATATAAATTAGGTAAGTTCTTTGACAGCTTTAAATGAATTTATAGCTTTTTGTAACTTTATCTCACACGTTCTTACTCCTATGATTTTATATTGCGCTCGGAGGTATTCGGAAAAACTGGCTGCCAACTCTGGTTGCTGTCTTCACACCGGTGACTCCGAATCACAGTTTTCAGCTGTCAACTAACCCACCGCCTGGACCTGCTCGCCTGTACTGCTAGAAGAAAGACAAGCACCCTACCTGGGCTCGCGTCTCTGCCTACATCAGGCTAGTGTTAACTCTGACATTTTATGTTTAAATCGCATCAATTTTATTCTGACGAAATGAAATCTTATAAAAAGGGTGATCGATGCCATGGTGGGATAATGTCATGGTAATGTTTTGTTCCTTGGAATGTACAAAAAAGAATCAAATGTGACAGGACTTAACCTTCACCTTCTATGAAATACGTACCATTGCATTGTAAAAAACGTCTGCTGAAAGGTATATAACATATATGAGAGCCCCTAAGTGGTATATAATTATGCACAAATAATTTGGCGCTTCACACAATTTGATGAAACGAAATAAGTGCCACCTATCGTCCCGACTTGTTTGTCGTAACAAGCGCTGTTTTTTTTTGTATATTGTGTACCGATAATGCCTGTCCATCGCAAACTACGACCTAACGGTGCATATTAAGTTCAACTTCATTTATTCAATTTTATTTTAACCCCTAACGATCCTTTGGGAATAAAGGCGTTTTCATCATTATAAATAACACTGGATGCTTGATATATTTTATACATGACATTTCCTTTAAGTTATTTCATCAATAACTTAACTTCTCTTCACAATCCCCTTTGCATGATTACATCCTCTGTTGACTTTTTTTTAATCAAATCGATGGAGTTTTATATTTTCCTTAAACATGTTTATTATTTTCTTTCATCAAAAACCAATAAATCTGAGCTGAATGTATTTTGTTCGATTTGCGTGACGTTGTATTTCTATTATGTACTTAAAAATATATATTAGACAATTAAATAACATAAAGAAAGCTTACATGGTTGCTGAAAGGCTCAATTTGAAGAGCTCATGTTGGAAATTGAGCATTTAGAACCGTTTAAATTCTTGTTGTAGTAAACTGATGCATTGTTCAATTGTTCGACCCTTCGTGAAAATCGGGAAATTTACAATGGCAGTTTGTTTTATACACAACTGTTACCTTCTTTTATCTACTCGTGATCTTTGTAAGATTTTCACAAAGACATTAGATATGACATTAATAGGACTTTTCTGCATAATATAATTTTTTTTAAATATGAAATAACTCTCAGCTGATTAGCAAATACTGAAGTGGAACCGTTCAATGAAGGAATTAGCAAGAGGCGCGTGGGTTGAGATTCTAGTAGGTACTGTGTTTCTTTGCTAAGAGTCTAAGGATTGTCATTATGTTTTAGTTTATATTAGAATAATTTAGCCACTGCAAAGATCGTTTTCTTATAATTCTGTAACTGTTTAAAATAATATAAACTCCTATGACCCGGCCGACGCACCGAGGCACAAGAGGCCGAAGGTACAGTTACTGGACAATGGGTAAGTATAACTAATCCTTTCCTTACAGATGGACCAATCCACAGAAGAGGCATGACGCAACCAACCACCTTCCCACAAACCTTGCGGGAGCCGGTCAGTAAACCGATCAGCACCCGTTGTCCCCCTGGCTCTGTGAAGGACGAAAGTGCTAAAAAAGCACTTAAGCCTTCACCTGCTAGAGCTACACAGTTCATCTTCACCTTGTCCGATGATCCAGATGACAATGTGTCAATTGACACTTTGTGTACTGGCAGTCAATCCCAAGTCACAGACTATCCGCACAGTCCCTGATAGACCGGTGACTACCCCCGGGGGTGACAAGCTGGCGAAGAAAGAAGACGAAGACAGAAGAGCGCCAGAAGAGGCCCTAGCCAGCAGGGTTCATCAGCCAGGACCCAGGGAGGTTGGCCGAAATCTTCGGCACCGCTCACATTTCTGAGTGGGGCCGTTCGTAAAGTAAGCTAACTCGCCCTGCACGAGGCCGGTCCAGGTCTACAGCGATGACTAGGGTAAAAAGGCAATAGTCCTGCCTGGCCCTAGCATCCTAGACCGTCATCAAGCCAAATGGATATTGGCGCGTACAATAATATAACACCTCAGCTAAAGTTTTTCCCTGTAAGCAATTCTCGGAAAAAAATCAAGTTACACTATTTTTCCCTTCAATAGTCTCCTGTGATTTGTCAGTCAATTATTTCTAATTCAATATATGAAGGATACAGGAATAAAACAAGGAATGTCACAAAATATCGTAACTGAGAAAAACCATATTGTTCACTTTGGTCTTTTATAACTGCATATTATAGTTCTAAAAAATACAAACTTGCACAAAAAGTAGCCAGAAGTAAATCATTTTATTGTTCAATAAACATAAACTACAAACATAAACAGTTATTAGTAAAAAAAATAGTCACTGCGGTTTAAACAGGAACAAAATAGGTAATGTCCTCTAGGGAACGTTAATTTTTAGAAGGCTGTCTCTCGTGTAGTAGCTCGCTGTAAAAAGCAAAAGCCTCAGGATTTTCACAGAATTTCTTGAGCTTCATTAAATTTAAATATTTGTCTTCTTTTATTGGTAGATATTATGAAACAAAGAAGCAAAATATTAAACGTATTATCATATTTAGGAAGTAGATATGCGTAAAAGTCCAAAGGTGATAATAAAAATCCTTACCATTGTATTTCTGTGAAGGAAGCTCGAATTCATTTGCATTGAATAAAGGAATTCCTGGCATCCTTCTTGAACCTTTAACTATGGAGCTACTAAGAAACTGGCCATTGTAAGTTATACGGTTATAAACCAAACGTGGGTGTTCTTTGGAACAATAAAGTTCATTTACTTGTTGTATTGCAAAAGGACACTTTTCAACAAATTTGCTCTTGAGAAAATTTGTCCACTCCTTGACCATATTCTGGTCTACTTCAATCACAGTAAATGGAGTTGGCATTTTTTTTGTAAATTTCTTAACAAATCGTACCAATCAGATGGTAACTCCATTCTGCTTTTGTTTTTATCGCACTCTAGGTACGAATGTCCTTTAACGGGGAATGTAATATGGATGAAATCCAGTCTTTTTACAGTGTGTACCAAAAAATGCATTAGTCGGAAAATAGTAAAATTTTTGTTCTGCCTTCCTGCCGATTCGCAGAATACGTGCAATTGTCTGATGCCTTGGCCAACGTGATTCATAATAAAATCGAACAAAAAAGAACAATCCTCGTCACTCCCTTTGTTAGCAAGAAATTCTGGATATGTGTAGAACAATAATGTTCCAGGAGATAGAATGTGTATATTAAAACTATACATAGATAGCTGTTGGAGGTAATAAACGTCATTTGTCGATACATTTGGTAGATAAACATTCTTTTGGCAGTCCATTGCAATAGCTAGAAAAGTACTGGTAGTTCTCGCCTTTTTGCTTTGAAGAACTCTTTCTGTCATAAAAAGTCTGCGCCTTCCTTAGATGCACTTCATTTTCAATTTGTAGCTTCCTGATTGTCGCTTTGGAATCTTCTTGTATTTTTAGTCTGTTAATTTCAGCAGTAAATTTATCACAAATGCTACAAGTGTCGCTGAGGGGATAACCAAAACTTATATTAAATTTTGTGTTGAAAATATTACGATACGTTTCATACTAGACTGCAATATCAGGAAATTTTTCCTTGAAAAGACTAAGCATCTTTTTAATAATCAAGTCTTCGGGGAGATACAGTTTTTTTAAATTGTGCAGACTGTAATGCGAAAGTCTTCCGTTGGAAGATTTTATGTGATTAAAAACATGTACATACGTCGCATTCGGGAGTTTTTTAACTAAAGACGTGTTTTCCCCTCTGATCTTCAGGGGCTACGCCTTTGGTTTTAAGAGATGTTTGTAAATGTAGCAATTTTCCTTTTGTTATTCCATGTATGCTTAGAAATGCCTTAATACACATTGGTATTTCTTTAATTGTTTTGTTTCTTATAACTCTAATTCTGTACGAAAAACGATATCATGGAATGTCGTTTCTGGCTCAGGTTTTCGATTTCTGCGTCTTTGCACCGGTGTAATTGAGATTAAACCACAAAGATAACTAATAATGAACAAATTATTAGTATGCAGATTGTTGAAATGAGGCAAAATAACTGCGTGTTCTTCTTTGTTTATCATCTCAAAACATTTTAATCTCTTACAAAAGCATGGATTACCTTCTTCGTGAGACGCTAATCGAATTTTCTTCATGACTTCCTGCATTTTGCCCGTCTTTCCTCTCTTCTTTGCACTGTGCTGCACTTTATTTTTTTTTCTATTTCCATTTTCACACTTTAATATAAATATATATACTGTTATAGACGAATCACAACAATCAACTGCCACTAAATTTCTACCACAGAACTTCAAAATGCCACTATTGTGGACATTCCTTGTTTTATGGTTTATACGCGTGGACATTCCCACTTTTATGAATGTTTAGCAAATCTTTTACTGTAGAAAAGTATAGGACCCTTCCAGTTTTAAACCTTGATATTTAGATGCGTAAAAGTGCTGAAATAATACTACAGATTGCGCTATATATCACAAAATTGTCTAAAACGGACATTCCTTGTTTTATTCCTGTACCCTTTATATTAAAACAATTCTTTTTCTTATTTATTTATTAATTTTTTTTGTACAATTATTATATACGCTGGGCTCGGTTTTCTGAAAATTTTGTTTTATTTTTATATACAAAACAAGTTACTTCATAAATATACACAGAAATCATAGTGAATATATTTAGTGTTTTGAATGCATCCCGGCACGACTCATCATATTTTAAATTAGTCATGATGCGTAATGCTCGCTTTTGTAAAACAAAAACGATATGTGCATCAGGTGATTGACCCCAATGTACTATGGCATATTTAATAGTAGAATAAATAGATGCAAAGTATAATTGTTTTATAATTGATGAACTACACTGTTTTGATGTTATGGCTAAGGCAAATCATGCTTTTGATAATTTAGCACAGACATCTTGTATATGACTAGACCATTTAAGATGGCAGTCTATCCTTAAACCCAATATTTTTTAGTTGTTTGAGTAGCTCAGGCTCGTTATCCCATCCAACATTATGTTGTCATTTATTATTTTATTAGATTGCGATGTTTTAAACGCAATACATGCTGTTTTTTCACATATAATACATAATTTGTTTTTTTTAACCCATCTATTTATTTTTTCGTATATTATTATTGCACAGTTCTCCGCATCAGTCAGACTGTTACATCTTATCAATACATTAGTATCATTAGCATATGAAACTATTGAGCATAATGGATGTTCTAAATAACTCAGCATGTCATTAATAAAGACCACAAACAATGTGGGGCCTAAAACAGATCCTTGGGGAACTCCTGCATTTACAGCATTAAGACTTGAATATACATTTTGAATTTTAACCTGTTGTGAACGATTTGATAAATAGGATCTAAACCAATCATGAGCTATGCCTGTAACGCCATAAGTTTCTAACTTATTTAATAGTAAATTATGATCGATACAATCAAAAGCCTTGGAGAAATCTTAATATTTAATTAATTTAATAAGTGTCACATAGTTTCTAGCTGAGACTTTAGACCGGGGAGAGCAGGGTGATGTCATTTATACGGACTTTTCAAAGGCACTTGACAAACTTGACCATGGACTATTATTGCTACATAAACTATGCGATGTAGGATATGGATTCCTTAAGTTTTTTTTATTCCTGTTTAAACAGTAGAAGCCTATACGTGCAGTACTTGGGATTTAACTCTGTTGAAACGACAGAAGCTTCAGGAGTTCCGCAAGGATCCGTTTTAGGGCCTCTTTTGTTAACTATTTTCTTAAATTATATGCAAATGATCTAAAACTATAATCGTCGATTTCCAACTTTGAGGACTGTATTGTTTTGCAGGAAGATTTGAATAAATCGAATCTTTATTGAGAAAGAAATTTATTACCACTTAATATTAGTGATATTGCATGAGTTTTACAAGAAAACCGAAGTAAATTAAATTCACATATTCAATTAACGAGGCTAATGTAATTAGATGTTATAAGTTTAAAGATTTGGGAGTAATCTTTGACTGCAGATTAACTTTTATTGACCACATCAATGAAATGGTAGCGGGTGCTTATAGAAATTTTGGTTTTGTAATAAGAAACACAAGCAGCTTGTGGAAACTTCTACACTGAAGTTGTTCTTTAATGCTTTCGTTAGATCTAAATTAGAATATGCTTGCCGGGATACGAGATTCATAAATTTCATATTGAGAAAATACAGAGAAAAGTTGTAAAGTTTCTATGGTATAAGTCGGATGGTGTTTATCCCCCTCAAGGCATTTTCAACAATATGTTATTAGAAAGATTTCACTTGAATGTGTTGAATACTCGGCGAAAATATTATTCAATAGTAACCTTGTATAAAATTTTAAATAACCAGATTGACTAGTAGTTTAATTTATTTGCCAGTTCCCAAAACAAATCTGTTAAAATTTTCACCTTTATAGACCACGTGGTCAAATTATACGTCAGTTCAAGGAAACATAGATATTTTTAATTGTAATATTAAGGTTATAAAAAATCATGTTCTTTCTGTGGACTATGTTAATATTTAAATTATTTTCTTAAGTTAGTATCGATTATGTTTTGTAATTTCCCTCTCCTGTAATTGGATTCGTCTGTTGTGTAGTCGTAACTATAAATAAATAAATAATTTTTTTCAAGCATTCACATTTTTCAAGCCTTGTTTTTACTTCTTGACAATAAAGGACCATTGTCTCATCAGGAACATAGAATATGCCTGGAGAGTGGGAAATCTCTGAAGGGACCGATGGCAACCAAGTTGTTGATACGGTTGCGTGTTGTTTTGCGGAATCCCACAACGCCCTCTAACTGTCTTATATCTGTACACATCCCCAGGATACTAATTCAAACGATAAATCTGTTCCTTGTCCAAGCTGTCCACTTGGCGGAACACAATTCGGATTCATTTGTCATATAAAATATTAGTTATAGGTACAGAGTGTTTCGGTTAAATTCATCCCTGGGGATTCTGTTTACAAGCACCAGTGGATTCTAATACACAGATAATCTTTCAAGGGTTTCACTAATAATGAACTAAATAATGAGTAGTAGATTGTATATATTAAAATTTCGTGTTTTATTATTTATTTTTAATACGTATATTTAAATTTTCAGTAAAATAATTAAATTATGTTATGATAATGTTGAACTCAGTTGGCTTAATCCTAACGTATCATAAAAAATAAGACTATCGTAATAATGGACCTCGTTAAAAATGGCTTTAAATGATCCTGGGCCATATAAAAAGTACCCTTTAGTTCACTCCTTTGAAGTCCTGTAGCTAATTTGAGGAGATATACTGGGTATATACCAGGTGGTATCCTAAAGTGATTCGATTAGATAACTCCTTATAGTTACAAAATAAATGTCAAATTTATAAAAAAAAAAGAAAAAATGAAATAAAAAATAATAATAATTAGGTTGGCTGGGTTCTCTCCGTCTACTTAGGGCACACGATTCTGGTATCTACAGTCACTAACCCTGCGGGATGTGGGGAGTGGCTGTGGTTAATATGCTGGTGCGAGTCAGTCCTCCCGTGGCCTCCGACGCCTCACGGTAGTCGCGCCGGCGCATCAACTACATCCACTCCCCACATCCCGCAGGGTTAGTGACTGTAGATACCAGAATCGTGTGCCCTAAGCAGACGGAGAGAACCCAGAATGACCGCCTTCTGCATATGGCCTGCCAGCCACTCGGCTGATTCTTGGCAGGCCGATATGATCTTCAGTTCCGAGAGCAGCGTAGGCTTTATCCCCCTTGAGTACACCGATTATAAGGACGACCATTTTTACCGAGTAGCCTGGTTACAGCACTTGGAGTTCGTACCGGAGATCGCGATATTTGGTCCGTTTCTCCTCCTCCTTTAAGGTGATGTTTTTCTCCGCAGGTGCCGAGAACTCGATGACATACATCACCTTGAGTTGATGGTCGAGGAGGACTATATCAGGCTTGTTGGCTTGGATTAGCCGGACAGTCGGGAACGAGTAGTTCCAGTAAATCCAGCATTTCTCGTTCTCGACAACGGACTCAATATTTCTGGGGACGTAAGGCAGCACTGGTGTCTGGTCTACCCCGTACTAGTGCCTTAGATGATAGTATAGCACTCGTAACGCCACGTTATGCCGGTGGATGTAGGCCTAAATCGTATATATGGGGCATGCATATAGTAAGTGCATGAGCGATTCCGGCGCTTGATGGCAGGCCTTGCAGTTGATATCAGGAACCTCTACACGTCACACGCGGCTACGGTAGACCAAGGTGTTGATAACACCATCTTGGCAGGCCATAATGAATCCCTCGGTCTCCGACTTAAGCCCTGCTGACCTTAGAAAGGCGAATGTCAGCCTGGTCGATAAACCCAGTGTTTCTATGTTCTTATAGAAGACACCATGCTGGGGTTTATCGACGTGCTGCCGAAACAGATTTTCCTGTTCGGCAGCTCTGATTCAGGCTTTCAGACGATTTGGCTGAAGTTCGGTGACTGACTCAACATCAGCACCTCGCCGGCCTCCTCGCCTGATGTCAAATGCGAGACCGAGTTCATCTACGGCTCTTTTTGCCGCCTTGAACAATCTTGCTCCCACTCCTACAGTTTCGTGATGTTTTACAAACCGCAAGAGTGGATCTGAACTCATGAGGATGTTACATGCCATACTCAGTACTACTTTGCCATGCGTACACTCCAGGCTCAAGAGTCCCTCGGTCCCCCCCGTTGACGTGGGAGGTACACACGAGGAACGGACGATCTAGGATGAATACTTCCGTGAATATTCATCACCTTGCGGGTATCTCTATCTAATTGGCGCAGTTCCTCTACTGTCCACTTTACTACTCCGAAAGAGTAGAGCAGAACCGGAATGGCAAGCATATTAGTTGCAGACACCTTCTTCTTCACCGAAAGTTCGGAAGACCAAATCTTTCTGAGGCGGTGTCTGTACTTACCGCGGAGAGAATCTTTTATTTGCGTTACATCCTAGATGTGCTTTTGTTGCACACCCAGATATGTATAGGTCTCTTCGGCATCCAGATGTCTTAGGATGCTTCCATCTGCGAACTGCGCATCTTCAGGGAATTCCCCGCATCGTCCTCTCTTGAGGTGAACGACTGCACATTTGTCCAACCCGAACTCTATACCAATTGCCCGCGTATGTTCTTCGACCACCCTAAGAGCGTTTTGTAGTTCGCGCTCTTCGGAGGCATAAAGTTTAAGGTCATCCATATAAAAGAGATGGGTGACCTAATGCCTCCCGTCGCTGGGTGGTCCACATTGATATCCGCGGGTTTGGCGGAGTCCAGCAGACAACGGTAGCAGTGAGATGCAGAAAAGGAGAGGACTCAGGCCATCGATAGATTCCGCTTGTATTGCACAGAATCCTGTGTAATACAGCGGTCTATCAGCAGGCTGTCCTTGCAACCTGCCATGCCCGTTTTGGCACCACGCTGTTCGTGTATCTGCTGGAAGACCGGATCAACAGACCTCAGTGTCCTAGCATACAAGATACGTGTAAATATCTTGTAGCAGGAATTAAGGCAAGTGATCGGCCTATAATTCCTCGGGTCGGAAAGATCCCCCTTTTTGGGGATAAGCACAGTACGTCCCTCGACGAACAAGTCCGGAATATGCTGCCCCTCGTTCAACCATGAGTTGAAAACTCACGCCAGACGACGGTGAGTGGAAGAAAATTTCTTCCACCACCAGTTGTTAATGCCGTCTGGGCCCGGGGCAGCGAAGTTTTTAGTACCAACAAGTGCTTGTTAGACTTTCTCCGTACTGATTGCCGGGCACACTTCTTCTGGCTCTTCAAGATGTCTGTAGCACAGAGCCTCGAAGTGTGCAATTGCTGGAGTGTCGCTATTGAATGGACGCGTTGTTTCGTAGATTCCCTTCCAGAAGGTTTCGACATCTTCTACAGTGGGCGGATTATCTACAACACGCTGTGGCTCTTGAAAGAGGCGAGAAGAATTCGTACGGAACAAATTGTTTTGTTCCATACTCCTCACCCGCCTCTTCAATGTTTTCTTTATCGCCATGAGCGCTCGGATTCTATCTTATTATTATTATTTTTTTTTTCGGTTTAATATTATTATTATTATTATTATCATTATTATTACTATTATGGTTAAAGATATTCTAATTCCTTTTTGCCTATTATCTTAAAGATGCGACCATTCAGCAGCTACTGCGGATACAATTTTGTATAAAATAATGAATTAATTTAAATGTCAAAGAGACAGCGATTCATTAAAATCTGCAAGTGCAAATTGCCTTTTTGTTTTTCCTTTACTTGAGGTAAATCAAGATCTGCACTTCATCTCGAGTGAAACAGACAGTTCCCTTCCATTAAATTCAATTACATTATTAATAATCATAAAAGAACCATTATTATTCTTGTTACTGGCCACGAGGAAAAACGACACGAAAAAGTTCCCCTTGACAGCTTTTTGTTGCACTTTTTCCTCATATTTATTCCCACTATAAGGCCTAACACAAGGTTAATTTATCAATTCGAAGACAAGTAACGTATTATATTGCGTATATTATATAGTATAAAATACAAGAGAGCTATTACCACAAACTTAGGCTGTTGATGATAAATGAATACTTGAGAGTTGGCGGTACTAACAAAAAAATCAGACGCTAAAAAGGACTTCGGCTGATCCTGTGAGAGGGTCGAGCGATTACTATCGTATAAAAACCTCGCTCTAGTGCTACATTAACAACTTTTTGTTGTGTTGTGTACTTTACTGAAAATGTTAATGTTGTAATAATGTTCTTTTTTTTTCTCGGCTTTAATACAAGTGAAAAATTCCACATTTTGCTCATACTATTAGGACCTTAATGTTTCTTAATAGTCGGGGAGTCAGACTAGGTCCACAGACACTTAGATGACATGGTTTTTTTTATATATATGTAGTAGGATTTAGTGAATAATTTTAGATATGTTCCCAAGAAAAAACTGCCTTTGCTATCAAAATGAAGGCGAGGTTTGCGAGCAAAAAAAAAACGAAAATTTTACTTTTTGTGGAAACAAGCCATTTTGGTCGTTTAGGTGGGATTTCTTTGTTCTATTTTGGATTTAAATGTACAGAGTTATTGGTTATATTTTAGCACCCCTATATCTCACATATTTTTGAAAATACTAAAGTTTTTGTAGATATAAACTGTAGTATTTTGGATACGCTGTTAGAATTTAGATAAACAATCGAACATCATATACAAAAACGAGGTAAACATGGTTTTTAAAATGGAACACCATTTATATTAATACACATCTGTATAGAGATTTTTTTCGGATATCAGCTATATATGATGCTATTTTATTTTTAATACTTTCTGAGACATTTCAGTTTAAAATAAATATGAATATTTGTAAAATTAAGAAAAGTTAACCATGACGATAAAACAAAATGTGAAGTTATAATATATTGTTCTTAAACGGTTTTAGATAAGGATCCCGATACAAATTCGACAAAGATTATGATTAATTTCGAGACAATTCAACAAAACAGTCCCATGTATCAGCTGTGTTGGATTATCAGCTTTAAGTCTTAATAAAAATCCAGAGGAATGATATCTGGAGATCAAGGTGGCCATTTAATAGCATCCATTCTTCTAATTCATTGTGAACATTGTTGAATCAAATACTCCCGAATTTTACGCCCTTGATATAGAGGTCCTCCATCTTGTTTTCATTGAGAAGTCGATTATTATCTGAATAAAAAACTACGTGTTGGATTTATCATATTAATTATTCTAACTTACTGGATGAGGGTTAAATTGGCGATGGTGGATACAATTTCATTATGAAGAAAGGGCTGAAAATTGTCTTCCAAAAATGTGACCAATTATGTGCCGATTAATAACTCCAGCCTGTACATCTATTTTCGGTGGAGACTGGGTAAGGCCTTTTCTTTATCAGGAAGGAACTTCACGTACCCAATACCTAGATATGCTGGTCTAAAATATTCCCCAGACTGTGCTATGAAACAATTATGTCCCCTACAGTCCTAGTCCCCCTACTATAAGTACAATTATAAGTATAAAATTCATTTCTTTACCGACTTGAAAAGAAAGTTGAGTGAATAAATGATTAAATAGAATGATGTAAAGTGTATTTGGAGAATAAGGCGCTACTCTGGAATGAACGAAGTGGAGAATTCAAAGGTAAATTAAAAGCAAAGGTAATTTGATAAAATGTTAGCTAAAATATTACATTAAATTATTTGATGTGCTATATAGCTTCTAATCGTTTAAGCCATATAATGAAAGGCATAATGAAATTTGGTAGCAAGATTATGAGGAATTATGATTTTAATTCTCCATCCAATTTTTTTTAGTAAATAAATTTTAATTTTAATGAATGTTTTTATTGAAGTCTCAAACACTCTGGCAGAGAAATTTTTTTTCATAAAGTGTGATTACTAAAGTTGCAAATCGTTTCTGTGTATCATGTAGATGTACTTACTATCGCCGGGATTCATCATGACCGCGAAACTCTTTCTCCAGTCCAGTCTATTATTAGCTTTCGAGTTGTGTACACGTTAAGTCACTTGGGCGTATTGCATATTGTTTTTGTGTTTTTATTTTATTTGTTGTACTGTATTGTTAAAATTAATTTAATAATAAAGCATGGCAGACGTACGCAGGGGTAGAAAACGGCCATTTGCTGACAAAGTGAATAAATTCATAGGTGAATTCCCGGATTTATTCTATGATGGTGCTAAAATACTTTTTTAAAGTGTGCGAGAAAGATTTGATGTGCTGGGATAAGCGTGATTTTGGACTTCACGTAAATAGTGTACAACATAAAAATGAAAAAAATGGTGTGCTTTCGACAACACAGTTTATGTTTGATTTACTATTAATGCTGATTGCCTGTGATATTCCGCTGCACATACTAGATAAACAACCATTTCGAGAGTTCTGGAATAAATACAATACCCAGGTGAAGTTACCAAGTCGCACAACGTTATGTAACTCTCTACCAACTGTACACGTAGACATGGTAAATAAGATGAAATGTGAATTAAAAAATACACGGCTGTGGTTATCTGTTGATGAGACAACAGATTGTAAAAAAAAATTCTACTTTAAATGTTATAGTACGAGTACTGGACCCTCTTAAACCGACAGTTCCACTGTTACTAGCTAGCAAAAGATTAAGTCAGTGTACTAGCGAAACAATTACCAGGGTGGTGCTGGAGACGTTAGAAAAATTTGAACTGTCAAAAAGTCTAGTGTTGATGTTTGTGACTGATGGCGCCGTGACAATGCGTTTGGTAAGCCGTTCTTTGCAAGAACAAGGTTGTACTTTTATATATGTTACGTGTAAAGTGCATGCTTTATATCTTGTGGCAGAAACTATTCGAAAAGGTTTTCCAGAGTTAGATGCATTAATAGCAAGTACAAAAAAAGTGTTTCTTAAATCTCCTAAACGTCTCCGTGCATTTCATAGCAAGTGTCCTGAACCACCACAGCCGATTCTTACACGTTGGGGAACACGGTTGCAGGCAGCTTTTTATTATACTGAATATTTCCAACAAATAAAAGCTGTGATACTACAATTCAATCCAGATGAGGCTGCAGCTATTAAGGAAAGCCAGACAAAATTCGAATATATTTCCGTTGAAACAGCTTTAAAAAATATTGCGAAGAACTATAAACCATTACATGAAAGCATAAAAAAATTAGAAAATATTGCGTTGTCGTTAGCGGAGTCACAGCAAATAGTGGACGAATTAAATCTACCGCTACACGCTATAGGTGACGCAACAAATTAGCGCGTTAAAGAAAAGTTCGCAAGTGTGTTAAATAAAGACACCAGCTTTACCAAATTAAGACAAATATGTGATGGTGCAGTCCCAGATCCGTTAAGTGCATTCAAAGACTATTTTACGTATGCGTGTATTACATCAGTAGATGTCGAACAGTGGTTTTCAAAATATAAGAATATATTTTCACCAAAGCGAACATCACTCATGGAGACAACCATAGAAACATACCTGATGCTGCAAAATGTCTACACATCTACTCCAGTTTGTGATAAGCAAGCTAGTTCATCAAGCTAGTTAAGAGGGTAAGTTTTACATACATTGTTATAAATTGTAACAGGTTATTGTTTCTCGTATTAGTTAATTTCGCGTACGCCACTGTCCCACGGAACATTTTTGACAACCCTAGTGATTACAGTATCTGTGTATGTATGACTGGACCAAATTCCGTAGTAATGCAGTGGCGTCAGACGTGAACTAGCGTATATGTAAATAACCGAAATTGCCTTCATTGTACGATTACTATTTTAATTTAATCGACTTTATGCAAGATTATTCCACTATGTTACTAAAATAATGAGAGCTCTAGAATTGTTATAGTTACAAATAGAAATTTGAAGAAAAATATTGTGTTCGAGTATTTTTCTCTAAAAATATTGGGTGTCATGTGAATCTCTTCGCTTCCCTCAATTTTTATCAGTCCGCCTATGGTAACTAAATTAAATTCTTTGGAAATAATTAAGTTTTTAAAAGTTTTTTACTCTTATTGTTTGCAATGGGAAATTTAACTAAAAAATTAAGTCATATCTTCAAATAGTTTTCTAAGTTTATGTCACTTAATCTTTTAGCTTAATTTAATTTATAAACTTACCTACATATAAACTAGTAAATTCCGGTTAGTTTGGTTCACGCGGTATATCGAAAATTAGGGCATACGCTTTGGTCCAAAGAATCACTTTCTAAATGTAGCACCTTTTCCAGAGACCTGAATATTTATTAAGCTAGCCTTTGTTCTTATTTTGACCTTTTTTCCACCGCTTGTGCTTAGTTAGATAGTGTTGCGAACCGTAGAAAATTTAATACTGTCAGGTAAGTTTATTTAAAGAATGTTGTGTTAGTAAATCAACATATTAATGTCCATCATTAATAAATGAACAGCCAGTAATCACACGGTGTTGAATTTTCGAAACTTGGAATAACATACCATAGGCTAGCATTGCTTCGATGTATTTGGATTTCTTTGTACATCTTGTAACAAGCTGCCTCTTGACCTACATTAAAAGAATACCTCATACATTCTCGTTTTTTTTAATCTCCCATGTAGTCGTAAATTTTTCTCTAATTTACAAAAACTTGTATGAGCATGAACAACTCTGTCAGAATAACGTTGATACAGTTATGAAGCCTATATACTATTATTTTACAAACAGTTCACAATGTGCCAGGTTCAAGCAAGACAATTTTGTTTTAATCCACAGCCTACTAAGTTACTGCCTATGCTTTATTGGAAACATTATGCATGTAGTGTACTTTTTTAACGCATTTTTGTCACAATTCCTTTACGTAAAGACACATAAATATTATATTGTTGAAAAGAGAAAAAATGTACTATAAAATCAGATAGTGATTAAAAAAAATGTGACAACGTCATCACACATACACGGCATAAGTATAAATTTTCATTTCTACCATTACATAGAGAATAGCATCCCATTTCTAGTATGCCTTATCGACGCTGAATGAGTAAGAAACAGGGGAGGATCGATGCATTATTATTAATTTTTTTTTTTTTTTTTTTGGCTTTGGGTCGTAGACAATGCAGCTTGCCGCTAAAAGAAGTAACTAAACCTAAATTCGAAAAATGGAAACTAATGCGAAGGAAAACGATAGGGATACACAGGGACACACATTTTTCGTCCAGGGGTCGATCAGGACATTGTTATAACTTTGACAATATAGGGAAGACCTCGGTTGACAGGCAGAACTAACATAAGGGGAGGAACAGTGCATACAAAATTTAACCTACAGTTTAATTTGCGTTTCTTTTAAAAAATTCGCAATACAATCATATATCTTCTTTGATCCAACTGACAACAGATGTAATAAATTGAAGGGAGCATAAATAAACATTACAACTTAGAATATTTTTAATAAGCTTAGTTGAGGCATCTTTGTATTTGGTACAGCCAAAGAATACGTGATCAAGGTCTCTTAAGACGTTACAATGTTGACAATTATCTGAGGTAAAGACTCCAATTTTATATAAGTGGGCAGCGTAGCAGGCATGACCAAATTTTAAACGTACCAATGTTGTAATATATTTTCTTGGGTAAGGGGAATCATTATGCCAAAAGTTGTTCGGAATATCAGGATGAATTAAGGTGTACCTAGTAGGGTTTGTGAAACAGAACTGTTTCCATAAATAGGATCATTTACTTCTCTAATTAGATTTCAGCTTTATCTGTCTGTCATTTAAACATAATGCTTCAACCAGGGGGTGTCCTTAGTTGGAACTCTCCTTAGCCAAAAGATGAACCTGTTCATTATACTGCAAACCAATATGTGCTTTCACCCAAATGAAGTTAACATCCGTCCCAGCGGATTTAATTTGAAATACTGAATTTAGATAAGGGCTGGTTTTGTAGTAAAAAAGTAGGCGATTTTAATTCCATTAAGAACAGAGAGGAAATCAGTTAAAATGATTGAGGTATTAGAAGTGGAATTCTTAATATACATTAAAGCTTGATAGATCGATATAGCTTCTGAGGTAAAAACAGAGCAATGTGGGTCTAACTTAAATTTAGATTCGATTTTTTGGGATGGCACAATAAAGGCTCGACCAGTACCTCATACCGATTTCGAAGCATCTGTATAGATAAGCTCTGACTTATCAAATTGATTTAACATGTATTATAAAATACTTGCGCTACTGATAGTGTTTTAGCAGTACTCAGGCACAATAATGGTTATATCAGAAAATAAGCTGAAGTAGTTAATCTCTGATATGTAAGTACAATCAGTAATTTGTAGCATCTCAATATTCTCTCTGTAAGCTGAACAAAGAGGGGGCGAGGTTCTCTTAACCCAATATTTATTGGTTAAATCAGCAGTATTCAAGTATGGTATCTTGGATAATAAGGGTGTAGAGAAGAAATATTGCTTTAAAATAAATTTTCTACTTAACATTTCTCTTCTCATCGTAAGAGGGGGTTCTAAGGCTTCTACATTAGCGGATCAATTGGCGTAGACTTCATTGCACAAGGCAAATTCTATGAACCTTATGCTGCGCGTTATCTAAACACTTCAATGTAGATGCACTTGCAGACCCATACATAACAATGCATCCATAATCAATTATGGACTTTATATAGGACTTGAGAAAAGCAGAGCAGATTTGACAGCTGCACCCCACCACTTTTTGTAACCATTTTTAAAATTATTATTAATGTTAACGTAAATTGTTATAATTGTATCTTGTTAAAATTACTCTTTTTTGGTACGAATAATACATATATATACATCTTTCCTGAAAATGTCATCAAAATTCACCAACGTTTACTGGGTGTTCATTTACTTATAACAGCCAGTATATACATATCATATTTTTTGTATATCGTTTCTAAAGAAATAAGTTCTTTTACCTTATATCTGCCGAGATTACTGACACTGCACGTCAAAATTGCTTCTCTACCAGCAGCGATGGTTGTGTTTTGGATCGGGGTTACAAAGTCTGGTTCGTGGGTAAGTCGCGCTGTTGACCAGTCTTCTGAAATAAGAAAATAGTTTAGTTTACATGCGAGGGTTCGATGATACAACAGACAAAGGATGTGTAACAAAATTTAAATAAGCCGTTGTTTAGCTTATTCCGGGAGAATTGACTGGAAAATTTGTTACGCTATGCAGTGCCCAAGTCGAAACAAAAGTTCACCGGAGTGTTCAGTTTGAGGGAAATTTGAAAGTTCGATGTTTTGATGTGATCTCTGAGAGAGAATGCAAAATAATCGGGTTTAATATTGTGGAAATTGTCGTGAATCGAAATCAACTGGAATTGATATTTTTATTGCTAATAAACTACTCATATGATATCTATTCCTTTTATTGAAATATAATAACAATTTAGTAGTTTACAATTTAATAGTTTGCACAATATATATACAGCATCAGGCATCAGTATGGAAAAATACCTTTATATTTTTTAAATATTTGTTTAATAAGGAAATGTTTCAAATAAAAGTTTTTTTCGCATTTTGACTGATAATGTGCTATTTTACTAAATTCAAAATCGTTTATTAAAGTGGCACTTTACCACATAGAAATGTCACTTTACTGTATAGTAATGTTACTGTTAATAAAACACAGTTTGACAGAAAATTGTTTATTTAAATATTGGAAACATTGTTATATATATTAAAAGTACAATTATTCAAATTTCAAAACTTAACAAAACCAAATTTATTCAATTCTATTTGTTCTTCCTGAAAACTATGATGACTCTCCATCTGCATCCCTGAATGATCTTAAGATGCCACTAGTTCTTGCTGATAAAATATACTTTTTGAAATTTTCAACTTATTGGCGATGCTTTCCTTGATATACCCTTCAGCCACACTAGTTGACTGCCATCCTCCATGCCTTTTAAGTGTTTGATTGTTAGCTCCACTGTCAGCAAGGAAGGTGGCAGACGTTCTCCTCAAGCAATGGCCAGTGTAACTGGATGCATCTAGGAGTTTTAAATATTCTGCAACTTTTTGGGGAATTTTTGCAAAAACTTTTGATGCCTACTGGTTGTATTGTGCACTTACCGTGATTATAGTAAATGAAAAATCTATTGTGTTTTACTTGTTTGGGTCTCAATCGTGAATACTTATGATAAGTTTCATATCTGTTGCAATCTGATCCTATGGTAAATACACGTTTCATTTTGGTTTTGGTATCATGTAAAGTTATAACCAAAATTTTCCGCGTGTCTTCTATATCTTTTACAGTTCAGCTGTACAATTTTGCACGCCGACATGCCCCATTTAAACCAAATATTAATACCACTTTTATTAATAAAAACTTATCGTCTGGAGCCTCTTTTAAGAACACAGTAACGTTTTCCATAGCCAAAAATTTTGATTTCTTTGCTTCGTATGTGTCATTTTGACGTTTTAGAAAGGCAAGTAGCTTTTTGTATTGTGATGTATCCACATTTTCGTTTATTTGTATAGTGTTTTTCAACATGGAATATGTAGACTATAAACTGAATGCCTTAAAAGCTTTTGCCTAAAATAATGAGATATTGTATGAAAAACACTAAAATATGTATAAGAAATAGTTTACCTTCTCAAAAAAATACACTATCAGTTCTTAGTGCGTTTTTTGTCATCCTCCAATTACAAAATATTTCATATACCTTCTCGTACTTTTCCTTGGATTTTAGAGGAAGAAAGCTCGAAGACGTTTCTCAAGCGATATTTAAAATGTCTTCAGAATAATTTTTTAAATTGTTTTCAGTAGCAAGACTCATTTTTATAATTAATATGTAACTTAAACTCAATTCGACTCACAAAAATGAATCTTGTTAACTGTTGTTATGTAAATAAAGGAAGCCGTGTCAAGTTACTAGCTTACGGAAATCCTAGGTAGGATCTAAATAAGACGGTGGAAGACGTAAAATATCGATCTGTGGCCAATAATGCGCCTCTGTCTATTTCTTCACCGGTTTATACATAATGAATCCATCTAGGTGATGGGTTTTTAAACAATGCGCTAATTAGAAACTTTTTGTCAGGAGTAAAATTTTCTGAAAAACGAATAATAAGCAAGTTACAGGAATTCCACGAAATTTTCTCCGAAAAGACAACCTTATCAGACCGTTGGAAATGGAGAATCGGCGTTAGCACCATTCAACTTTTTAGGCCGTAGGAAAGGATATCCTTCATAAAATTTTAGGATCCAAATAAGAAGTCGATATAGATATGTTGTTTAAAATGTAAATATCCATATTTTTCAAGATATTTAAGCAAGATAAGGTTGGATATGAGATTAAGGCACAGAAAGTTCTTGGGCTCGCTGAAAACAATTCTGTGGTTATTTTTGTCCTAAAACGTCGGTGGAAGACGTAAAAGGTACCTAAGGTACCTCCTATGGAATTTTTTAAATTTCTAATTTTGTAATGCTTTTATATCTATGATTAATTGCTTATAATTACTAACGCTAAATGCGAAAAATAGTATAAACAAACCTCGTAAGTAAAGCAGTTTTACTAAGTTACTCGCTCGCTGTGTTCGCTCGTACTCAAAAGCTATATTCGCTTAGTAAAACTTTGCTTTTCTAAACTTGTTTTTAATATAATATTATGTTAATTCTGCTACTATAGCCACATAGCTGTGGCAATTAACTTAGTTTTTTCTAATGGTATATTATGCCTTTTTATTTTTTATATTTTTTGCAATCAGCATATTCAAAAGTTGTTAATTAAAGTTTTATTAATGCGAAATTGTGGCAATAAATTTTTCAAATGACAATTTCACAAACTATGTGACTTTAGAAAAAACTAGTAATCTAAATTGGACTTTTCAATCAATATTAATAGGTCGTATCCTATTTTTATTCACATTTTCCTTTCTTTTCTTTCAATCGTTATTTTGATTGCACTTTTTATTATTAACCGAAATTATCATTCATCATCAATCATAACAAAATTCTGTATTGTTTTAAAGTGTGGCAAAATGTTAAACTATATATGGGTATCATGCTTCGCCCAATGTATTCCTTCATAGGTGCATCAGCAATTTAGTTTTAAATCATATATTTGTTAAGTAAATAACAATATTAAACATTAATAACATAGTTTCACGGTCAATCTGAGTTTTTCATACACTAGTCTAAGCAAAACTTTATTCTGAAACTATTACAAGGTTATAGCTGACCTGAACCAACATTTTAGTAGTGTATTGTCCATAAATCTACGTAATTTATTTCCTGTATGAAGAACCCTAGCTTTGATAGTTTATATCCCTTGTGTTATTGGCAATATTATATGTCATTTAACAGCATTGTGCCAGTGAACAGTATTTGCTCATATTTCCGGTTAATAACACAAAACGGCATAGCGAGAAAAACAGCGTTTCACGCACGTTGCATCAGTAATAAAATGGAACAGTATTTTTAAAACTTGTTTATGGTGTTTAATATATTTTGGTTAGCGTCAAATCGAATTGAAAGTTTATAGACACATATTAATTGATGCATTATTTTAAGAACTTGAACGATTTTAATGGTAGATTGAAACTATTGAATAAAATGTAATCATAGGTGCAGTGCAACTCTCGGGGATGGTAAACCTTATTTTGTCAAGAACTTTTTAAGCATTTTCGTAATCCTTGTTTTTAGTACGAGAATAAGTATTTTTTTTTCGTTGCTTTTAAATGATTCGCAATAATTATGGTTTGAATTTTGGGAATTACTTTACAGTACAAATATAACTAATCTATGTGCATATTTGAATAATATATTAGACATTAAATAAATAAAGTTTTATTAAATGAACTGTCGTTAACTATGTGGTTTTAAATCCTAAATTCAAATTTTAATTTTAAATTTAAATACTATCGTAAAACGCCAACAGATAAAACCGAACATTCCCTCTTATAAATGGGTATGTTAATAGTCCTTTTTACTACTTTAATTCCTTTTCCTACATTATATTATAGCAAAGACAATTTATAATTATTTAAATCCGAAACTATATGGACCTATTCTCACTGCATTTATGTACGTGCTTCGCTTAGAGATAAAAGTGCTGTTCCAGTTTTATTGGTGGAATGTGTGTCGGTTGCAATCACAGACGTAGAAGAAATGGATTTGTAAGGAATGTAACTGCGACTTTAAAAACGATGTTGAAACTAATTAAAAATTAGGTTTATATAGAAATGGTAAAGCCTATGGAATCAATCTATGTTGAACTTTTGCATTAGGTCACGAAATAAGGGTTATCTTTGCTGTATCAAAAAATTCCTGGTCCAGATTATATCATGACTTCCTATACCATATCAGTTTCTTTATTCTTAATAGAATTTCCATAACATGAATTAGCATTAGCCGCCAAAGTCTTATTTTTGGAACAGCTACTTTTGAACATTCATCTATAAATTACTGCGTTTAAAACATATATTTTTTTAATTTAAAATTATGACTTGATGTGTGTATACTTCTACTTCTCAGCGATTGTAGCTTGGCATTTGACGGCGTAGAGACAGAAGAAATATCACTAGTGGAAACAGAGAAATCATTGCGCATCCAAACTCAAATGCCACGCTAGAATCGTTGACTAATACTTGGTCAAATCGTAATTTTTTACTATAGAAACCATATTACCACTTTTAAAATTATGAAAGTGTTATCAATTTTGAAAAAGGGCTAAAACTTTCAAAGAATCACCGCCCCATATCTATTACCCCCATTATCTGTAAAGTTTTTGTAATAGGTAATACTTAAATTACTACTAATGTTTTTTTTTCTAATAATATTTGAAACTGTTGCCAATTTGGATTTAGAAGGGCATGCAGCACTACCCAAGCAATATTCCGAATAGTGAGTAATATAGTCAAAGGTCTTGAAAGTGGTAATCATGTATCAGTCACATTATGCGATCTTTCAAGGGAATTTGACTATGTCTCACACGAAATTCTATTGTACAAACTGCATTGCTTTGGAATTAGTCAATACGTATAAAAAATACTTTTAACTGATATAGTTTTGTTACACAAAGAGTGACCTAAGGTTCCATTTTGAGACTTCTCTTATTCATTGTTTATGCTAATGACTTATTTCATAAAATGTCCCCTATTACCTGTGTTGTATTTGCTGATGATAAAAATAACAAATTCAAGTTCAGATATCAATATTCTTATGTTGAATGTCGACACTATTTCTCAAGCCAAAAAATGGTTTACGTCAAATAATTTAACGCTTAATGAAGAAAAAACTCAAAATCTTGTACTCTCTACTAGTCAAAATATCGCCAAAGGTAATAGCGCAAAAACTAATTGGTTTAATTATTGGCGATTGATTAAATTGCTCCTCACACGTTAAACAAGTAAGAAACTTTCGGGTTCCATATATGTCTTACGCAACCTTACAAGGGCATCTAAAGAAATCCTGAGAATGAGCTATTTTGCATTATTCCATTCTCACATAAATCATAGTACATTACTGTGGGGTAGCTCCTGCCATGAGGTACAATTTGTCGTCTACAAAATGGGCTGTCGGAAGAGTACCTAGTGCTGCCAAAAAATTTCAATAGTGCCACTACCATCTTTATATACATATATCACATTATTAGAAATTAATAAAAATAATGTTCAGTTTATCAGTAATATTAGTATACTAGAAATATAAGTAATCTCCGAACACCACGATTTCGATTGTCAAAACAAAAAATAAATACGTATTTTTTTATCCATTGCTGAGTTACAGCGGGAACTAGGTTAAGAAAACAAGAGGTTTAATTTGTTCTAGATTATAAGAAGATGATCAAAATTTCCCACAGTCGAGCATGTTAACACTTGCAGCAATGTCATTGATGTCTAGCTACTGAAATAATTACCAATACTAAACCTACTGAAGTGTACTGTCAGACTAATTATTTAGTAAATTGAATAGCAAGACATGCTCTTACCAAGTCTAGTAAGCTAGATCATAATTAGAGAATGGATAAGATACAAATTGAAAATATTAGTAAAATGTAGTTCAACTCGACGCACAGTGGACGGAAACGCCGAAAAGTTGGCCAAAATATAAAGGCATTGAGCTATTTTACTGAAATTGTGCATACAGGGGTTTTTTGTGTCGCTGATCAAGAATCCGAAGTTGAATTTTGAAAAAAACAAATTGGCGGCCATGAAATCCCCCCAAAACATACCAAAAATCGCCAATTATCGCTGCATTTTTACAAAACTTTGTATACAGTTTTTTTGGGTCGCTGATGAAGAATCCCATATAGAACTTCAAAAAAATTACGGTCAAAAATATATACATAGTTCAAAAATTATTATTGAATTGAAGCGAATTCATGTGTTTCATTTGTCTCGGGAAAATTAGGATCTAGGGAATGGAATAAAAATGTGTAATGACTTTGAACGCATGAGTTGAGAACGCATGACGTTCTCATTTCATGAGAACGCATTCAAAAGGAGCCCACTTCATGGTGCACGAATATGCATGCATCCGTCCATTAGCGACAATTTGGTCAATATCTCGCAAAGATGCAAAAAGATGCAGCTAATTTTTTATACAGTTTCGAAAAAATGTTCATTGAACACATTCCAATAAGTTTCAAGACCAATCATCACCAACCGCGTAACTTATGGCTTTTTTTGTGGAGTTTATGAATCGTTGCATGTACAAAAATGCACTCCACTTCGATAATTATTTACTAATTACCATATAAATAAACCGATCTGATACTGAGATGTTTTAATTGTACTTACTTTCTGATGCAGAATCCATTTTTATGACACAGAAAACTGCACTTTGAGAATTTTTACGCTGCAGACAAAATTTATCGATTTTTGAACCGTTGCGAGCTGCCGAAGTGACGCGCTGCACGGTCGCACAATAAGTAATTTCCTCGCTCAGGTAGTGAACCCAGACCAGTATTAACGTTCGTTTCTAATGCTAGGGGTACCACTACAACGACTTAAAACGTTTCCATTTCAAAAAAAAAATCTTCGACGTGTCAAATTACTATCGCGAAAAAAAATAGTCGGGAGAATAGCTTTTTAAGCAAGAATAGCATTTATAATTTGTTAGCAAAGTATATTGGTATATAGGTATTTAATTTCTCCCTACTTGTTTTTCTCGAGAATTCAACGGGAGTATGTCACATTAAATTTTATTGCTAAGTCAACTAATTATTCCCTTTCCTGATGCAGTTTTTCACCCATCACATACGTTTCCCACGTTGACATGCAATTTTCATGCTGCGATGCAAAAAAGGCCGAACAGCAGTGTAAATCCTTTGTGATGAAACGACGATAAAATAAAGTTAGTTACTAAATTTTGCATGTGTTTGACATAACATCAATTACAATTGCCACAAACAGCAGGTGTGTATAACAAAGGAAAATAATTTTAAATTTACTTTGAATCAGAGTGCTTTAATATAACAAAAGCTTGTTAATGTTTGAAATCCCAAATCAATCCATTGATATAATATAAAATAAAACTTCGCTTGTTGATAGGGAAGCATGTACATATAAGATTGACAGAAGCTAATGGATTCAGATGGGTCAATTTTTATTTATCAGTTTGTTTCATTATCGTATATTAATACTGGCAATATCTTCGATTGAGTAGATAGAGGTATATTAATAATTATTACAAGTAACAATTTCAAACAAGTTCATTGATATGAATATTTTTTGTTTTAATCAAATACTTTATTTATTCGAGCTAAGGATTTAAAAAAACAAATTTGTGCAAGATTGTATTCTCGTATGATCATAGAAAAGTATTTTCAATTTTAATAAAATTATAGTAGGCCCCAATATTCAACAGAGAATTTAGGGATGATCATCTCATCCTTTAGTATTAACAGGTATTAGTAAAAGAAATTAAATCATAGTTAAAGCTGGCAAATCGTGTGGTGAGACATAGACATACGCATCATAATAAGCGAAATAAAAGAAATTAACTAGCAACAAAAGCAATAAACTGTTACAATTTATAACACGCAAAATAATTTTAGATGTGGGTTGGACATTTTTGCTTTTACATTTTTTTTGTGGATTAGGCGAGTGTGTCTTAAGATGTTTTTGTTTTGGTGTGGATTAGGCAAGTCTGTCTCTAGATGTATTTCGTGTTATTGTGTTAGGCAAGTCTGCTTCCTGTTAAGTTTTTAAGGGTCGGTTTATCACTTTTTTTACATTGCTACGTCATTGTGTCAGAGAGTATTGAAAGCAATGACGTACTCGACAATAGAAACGAAACAGAGACAAGTAATGTTAACACAAGGAAAATGTTATTAAGGCCACAGAAACATAAGAAAAATATAAGAAAACTAAAACGGATGAAAGGCGAGGAATACACATCAGCAAAAAGGGAAAATCGTGGCTGCAAGAATATTAAAATTTGAAAAAATATGTGGCTGCATGACTAAATGCCACACTAAAATATCTGATGAAAGGAGAATTCAAATTCATGGAAATTTGTATTCCCTTTCCTGGGGCTTAAAGAATGCTTTCGTTATGGGCCAAGTTACTAGTATTAATAAAAGAAGATCCTATACCAAGAATGAAGACTCTAGGCGTAAAACTACTCGAATATACAAATTAAATGATGGCAAAAATGATGTTCCAGTTTGTAAAACTTATTTTAAGGATACACTTTTAATTTGTCATGGTTCAATCACTAATGCCTTGAAAAGGAAAACTGGAGATGGTACTCCACTTGAGGACGAATTAGGTAGGCACGAACCTACTAATAAAAGCAAACCTGATGAAGTTACTTATTTACGTAATTTTATACAACGATTTCCAAACTATAAATCCCACTACAGTAGAAGTGACTACGCGAATAGGAAATACTTATCTCCATGCCTCAATATTCGTATAATGCTACTGAAAATATTCGTAAAAATTTCTCTTTCTTCATTTGTGTTTAGGAATATTTTCAATAGTCAGTTCAATTTACATTTTCATCGGCCACAAATAGATACTTGTCACAGATGTGACAAATTCAAAATAGCTACAATCACATTCTACTACAGATGAACAAGGAGACAACTGCTTGAAGAAAAAGAATTTCATCAGCGCAAGGTTTATGCTAAACACGACATGCAAAAGCAAGACATCTCTGATTGTGTGATCCAACGAAGCGTGTACTGACTTTCGACCTGCAGAAAACTTTGCCCACTCCTGTCTTAAAAATTAGTAATGCATACTACAAATGACAGATGTGGACTTACAATCTTTATGCTAATGATGAAGTAAGTCAGCGATCCTTTATGTACATGTTGGCTGAAAATGAAGCATCGCGTGGAATGCAAGGGGTGGCTTCTTGCTTGTTTCATCATATCAAACACAATATACCAGATTGTGCTACACACCTGATTTTGTATAGCGATGGATATGGTGGTCAAAACCGTAATATCAAATGAGTTTGATGTTGACAGATTTTTTATAAAGATCTGCCATCCTTAAAGTTATTGATCAAAAGTTTTTGTAAGTGGACACAGTTTTAATTCATGCGACTGCGCCTTTGCATTATCGAGAAAGCTGAGAAATACTACAGCGATATTTTTGTACCAAATGATTGGGTAGATATGGTGAAGGAATGCAAAAAAGTAGTCGAAAGTTCAAAGTCATTAGAATGGGAAAAGAAGATTTTTTTAGCAGTAAAAGATTGGAACAAAACATAATAAATAGAAAAAAATATATTGATGGTACAAAGGTACAGTGGCTAAAAACAGCATGGATTCAGATAGAGAAAGATAAACCATTGATATTAAATACGAAATTCAACTATTATGGTGCTAATTTTTATGAACTCGACCTATGGCCGAAAAAAACGCCGAGTCTCATACAAACCTATGAATTTTGATGTATTATACCCGAATGGAAAAGAATTAACTGAAGAAAAACTTCAACATTTGATGAACTTGAGTCGGTATATTCCGCCAATTCCCCAGAATTTTTATAATAGCCTAAGAGTGCATCCTGAGGCTGTCGACCTGTTAGAGAATTCTGATCCTAGTGAGGGAGAATAATCTTCGGATTTTAAGTTTTTTTCAATTATTTTTTACAAACTATAAAGTTTGCTATGAATTTATTTTTATTTTTAATAATAACTATCTTATTAGAATTAAATTATGTTATAATCTCTTGCACCCTGAATAACTTTGGAGATCAAAATTTTTTGAAAAATTGGTGAAACACGTCGAACTTGTTTCCAAGGGGGACATATTTTAATGTAATACTTGTGTACCTATCATCATCCCTCTACGCTACGCGGCCACCTCCTCAAAAAATTCAAATGGCAAAGGTGGTTGAGTGATAGATCTTTTAAAAAGGTCTTTCAATTCTCTACATAACTGTGTATTTTTTTAAACTTTTATCGATTCGTTCCTGAGAAATAATTGTTTCATTATTTTAGGTTCGGGAAACAAAAATAAAAGAAGCAGTTTAAATTCTCATATGTATTGTTCAAAATGACCCTCACCGACTTCCATACAGTAGTATAATCTGTCTTGAAATTCTGTACGAACATTTCTGAACACATCTGCAGTCAATAAACGGCATTCTCGAACAATTCTTTCACGTAACTCTTCCAGAGGTGCGGGTTTTTTGCAAATACCTTCGATTTCAAATGTCCCCATAGAAACAAATCCAAGGGAGTTAAATCGGGTGAACTAGCGGGCCACTCTACAGGACCTCTTCTTCCAATCCAGCGCTCAGGAAACCGATTATCCAAAAATTGACGGACTGCTATAGCAAAATGTGGGGGTGCCCCATCCTGTTGAAAAAACAGTTCGGCCTCTAAAAGATGATCGTCTTCTTCGAGGATCGGGTCAATGTTATTTTCTAACAGATCAAGGTACTTTTCGCCATTTAAATTGTCAGGAATAAAAAACGGCCCGACAATGTGATCCCCTAAGATGCCAGCCCAAACATTTAACTTCTGAGGCCTTTGGATATGAGTTTCCATGAACAAATGTGGATTGGTTTCACTCCGATACCTACAATTATGCCTGTTTACCTCCTCATTTAACTGAAATGTCAATTCATTAGAAAAACACGTATTGTACAGTAGATTAGCATTACCGTTTAATTGTTCACTAAAAATCTCACAGAATTCAAGCCGACGATCGGGATCATCTTCGTTTAATCCGTGTACCAATTTAAATTTATATGGATGAAATTTGTGGACCTTTACAATTCGATGAACACTGCTTCGTGATACACTGGAAGCCTCAGCTACTTTCCTGATTGATTGAGTATTATCCATCTGCAAATGACCCAGAACTGCCACTTCGACTGCTTCATTCCTAATCAGTCGCTGAGGTTTATGCTTTTTGTTTCCTACAGAACCTGTTTCCATAAATTTAATCAATAATTTAAAACATACTGAGAACCAACCTTTCTATCTGGGTGATTTCTATTGAATATGCGCTCCGTAGCTCTAGCACAATTATCGTTTTTAAAATAAATGCTGACAATTTCTATTCTTTCCCGAAGGATAAAAACCGTTTTCAGAACTCACTCTGGTAAAGTGTATCTCGATTTAAAATTGGTTGTGACCAAATTAATGTTCAAGGACTATCAAATACTTATGAGTCTTTTATTATTCTAAAACTAAACGGACAAGGAAAGTGTTTTGTGTCGAAAAAACTCGTGTTGATTTGAGAGCACTAAAAAATGTAGTTTTTAATACCCAGTGTCGTGTATTTTAGATTTTTTTAAACGATTTCGATTGTGTGTAATCATCAAAAATAAAATTATTATCCTTAAGAACGAATCGATAAAAGTTAAAAAAATACACAGCTATGTAGAGAATTGAAAGACCCTTCAAAAGATGTATCACTCGACTCTCTTGCCATTTGAATTTTTTGAGGGGGTGGCCGTATAGGGTAAAGGGATGATGATAGGTATACAAGTATTACATTAAAATATGTCCCACTTGGAAACAAGGTCGACGTGTTTCACCAATTTTTCAAAAAAATTTTTCTCTAAAGTTATTCAGGGTGCCTACTTTTGGTTGGGACACCCTGTATATATACATACTTATATCGTAATTCTTGTAGAATTCCTTAATTACATTTAAATATGTCCCCCTTGGAAACAAGGTCGGCGTGTTTCACCAATTTTTCAAAAAATTTTATCTCCAAAGTTATTCAGGGGTACTTTTGGTTGGGACACCCTGTATACTTTGTATTATGCAGTAGATACTAAAAACCATTTTAGTACTTTTATTGATGTCACCCTCATTTTTTAATTAACCTTCTAAAATTTTGACCAAGTTTTTCTCATTTCTTAGTTAACTATTATAAACAATTATTGATATTGATACAAACTGCATCCAAACGAACATTTACTAAATAAATTTAATGTGGATGTGGAAAGAAGATGGTAGTTTCCTTGGATACAATTGTATCAATAATAGTTTAATGAGAGATGGAAAACTCCGCACTTAATAATATATTACTACAGATAATTCTCACATATTAAAACTTTAACCATAAAATTTACATATATTTATTATGGTAAAAGCGTACGTCTAGCGTGAATTTCACAAAATTGCACACCCAGCACATGTATCCGACGCATTTAGTGTCCGGTTTGTTTAGCCACACTATATTTTACACCTAACACTAATGACATGGAACAGCGGCAGATTATAATTAGTCCTCAGAGAGCATAAGCCCATTACCCTGACAATATAACTTATATTATGCACTTATATGCTGGAGGGGTAGTAATAATGTTCACTTTGTAACCCCGGGTTTACAGGGTGGATCGCGGGTACTGAAAATATTGCTTTGTTAAACAGCCCGAGACTGCAGAGGAGATGGCAATAAATTCAGCACTGATGGCATTTGGTGTAACCAGATGTTTTCTTAATTTAAAATGTATTCTTAATCGCCTCTCAAGTTATCTAAGTTGCCCTCTGAAAATTCTAGAATTTTGTGTTAGGTAAGGAGAGACAAGGGTCCAACAGCTTGTTGTGGAATCCAAACCGCATCTAAGGCAATTCTCTTTCCCATCTTTAAACAAAATACAAACAAAATTCATAACTTTCTCCTAGAAGGATTCGCTTCTGTTTTGCATCGCATGGCATTTATTTATAACAGTATGACAGATAATCGAGAGTCAAGCGCACTTGGCTCACACCAAATATGGGTCGATCCCTAGTCATGGCAATGGAATTAATTATTATTGAGATTACTTCCATTATACATGGATACTGAGTATGTGTCTGTGTCTGTTGCCTTTTAATGTGTACCCAATCCCGCTCAACGTTAGTTTAGAGATACAGGAGATTGTACAATATGTGGTGTTATTATTATATTATTATTTTTATCTCAATATCCGATGCCAAACAGTCCTACCGTGGCCTCCGACGTCTCGCTGGAGCCGCGCCGGCGCATTATTTACAGCCACTCCCCACATTCGCAGGGTTAGTGACTATAGATGTCAGAATCGTGTGCCCTAAGCAGACAGAGAGAACCCAGAATGACTGTTTCGTATTTGGCCATATTATTGTTACTATTATTATTATTAATATTATTATTATCTTCGTGTTTCTCACGCTTAGTGGTATTGTGACATGTAACGGGTCTTGACCAAGTCACATTTTCTTCCTTTATTGTTGTAAGAATTTTCTGACTATTGATGTCGTTTGAAGTAAAATTGCTTTTTGTATGCTTGTATGAATGTTTGTGTGTATGTCTAATATTCTAATGTGGTTGGGGAAGTTCTTTGTTGTGACACCTGTAACGGACATAATAATTGGTACTATTGTTATGCTTTCTTGTTTCAGAGCTCTTTTAGTTCTATTGCTAAGGGTGTGTATTTGGTAATTATCTCTTGCTCTTGGTGTATGATGTTTGTATCGTTTGGTATTGCAATGTCTATTATATTATGAAGTGAGTCTTGGCGTTCCGCAGGGTTCGGTGCTAGGGCCACTGATTTTTTTACTATTTGTAAATGAATTACCATGATTCATGTCTGAGGGGAACATTACTATGTTCGCTGATGATAATTCATTTGGTATCTCTGCACAGAATGCTACGGAACTCATTGATAAAACTATTACTGTTATGAGGGAATTTGATGACTATTGTAACACAATAATTTAATTTTAAATATTAATAAAACTGTTTGCGTTTACTTTTTACAGAGAAAACCACTACATATTAATATTCTAAATTTTAATGATATTATCATACCTTTTAGACAAAGTGTTAAAGTTTTAGGTATCTTAATAGACTCGAAACTAAGTTGGGATATTCAAATCGATGAAGTTCGTAAAAAACTTAACAAAGCATATTATTGCATCCGAAAGCTCAAGAATTCATTAGACCACATTGCATTATTAAATCTGTATTATTCAATGGCATATTGTCATATTTCTTATAATATTATAGTTTGGGGACGAGCCAATAATTTACAACGGGTCTTTGTTTGCCAAAAACGTATTATAAGATTGATTTTTAATCTTAGTTTTACAACCTCTTGTAAGAACTCTTTTAAAAATCACAAAATTTTATCAGTGCCTTCTATCTATATGTTTTCATTGTTGAAGTATGTTAAACGTAACATTAACCTATTCAAAACTAATGCCAGTTATCATAACTACAATACTCGCCATGATGACCTACTTTTCATGCCGCATCACAATACGAATTTCTTGGAAAAGTCTCCTCATTATTCTGGTATTGGCTGCCACGTGCAATTAGAAGCATCGACAACTTTAATAAATTCAAATCTAGTCTTAAAAAGTTTTTAATTGAAAAATGAGTTTACTCATTCAATGAATTTTAATCTGTAGTTTTTTGTCCTATATTTTATTGCAATGTTTTATACTGTTTTTTATACGACTTTATACAATTTTAACTTTTACTCCTTTTATATGATATCTATTATTGTATCATCATGACGTTCACATCTGTTTTATAGCAGCTTAAGTGATTAAATGGATAAATAAATAAATAAATAAATAAATAAATAAATAAGTATATGTTTTCATCTCCGCTTTTTTGATAAGTGTGATATTTGGCCTGTTGCTTGTGACTGTTTTATCTGTATGTAGTGTTCTGTCCCAGTGTAGTTTATATTCTTAATTTTCCAGTATGTTTTCGGGTGTGTATTTGTAGTATGGTGTGTGTGTGTGTTTATACGAGTTGATGTTTAACTGCAAGTTCTTGATGTATAATCTTTGCTGTTGTGTTGTGTCTGTCTGTATACTCTGTTCCCGCTAGTAGTTTGCACCCTCCTGTTATGTGTTCTATTGTTTCTCTGTATTGCTGGCATTTCCTGCATGTGTCTGTATCTATGGTTTCCTTGATTATATATTTTCTGTAGTTTCTTGTGGCTATGACATTATCCTGTATTGCCAAAGCGAATCCTTCTGTTTCTGGAAAGAGTTGTCCTGTTGTGAGCCATTTGTATGAAAGTTGTTTGTCTATGTTTGGGTTTTGCATAATGTTGTAGTGGTTGCCATGTAGTGTGTTTCTTGACCATTTTTCTTTCTTTTGTTTAGTTGTGAGTGTATGTATATCTTGCATGCTTTCTTGTCCTGCTGATGTTATTATTATTATTATTTTTATTATTATATATCCGGTAACCTTAATGCGTATAATTGACCGCCAAGAACTCTACTACAAGTAATTTTTTTCTTCCAGCTCATTAAATAGGCTCGAATTGTAATCTATAATAGGGTATTCATTTTGTGCACATGTCTACACAGTCAATTAAATACTGTGGTAATGTAATTGTCGGAATAAAATGTAAATTAATGTTATCCATATATTATATTTGTAGTTATTATATCAAACCTCAATATCCTGCCGCTGTTATGAATGAACATGAAATATAACCCTAATAAAGTTACACGGAACAACCTACTGGTTAATAATTGAAAATTATGTATTCAAATTACACCCGTTTTATTCATAAGGTATTTTCTATATCATGATTATGTTTTTCTAGCATGTTTCAAAAATGTTAAGTCATTGCCAATTCCAGATAGGAATATGACGACTGGGCAAGATATTTGGGGGTTACAGTAGTATAAATTACTGTTATTTCTAGATTGGAACAAGTTTTTCTAGTACTGAGATTTACTTACGTTGGTTTTACATTATCTATTTAAGGACAGGGCAGGCATTACGATTGAAAGATCTTCTAATTAATGCGTGTTTTATATTTTATCTCATACATAAGGTAAATGAGTCCGTTTAGAGTAATTTTCTAAATTCCTTTGTACAATATTTAATTTTTAATAGCTAGCACACTATTTCACATGAAACGACTGTCAGTCTTATCTAGCATGCAAGGCAATAACTATTTTTAAATCATTATTAACAACATTTGATGTTGTTAGATTGTTACCTGACACAAATTCGAGAAGTTAAATTGTACTGCATTTTTTGGACACGAACGTCAAGAATAAATATATTGTAATTATATTTGCATAAATGCATGAGTCTATGTACTGAAAAGGGATTTATGATATTTGGGAGCGGACTTTTTGCATTTTAATTAATAATTAATGTCATGAATTTATTTTAAGTTATTTAAAAAAGATCCTTAATGTCATATAAATTTAACAATTTTATATTTCACAGGCTTAGAAAAATATAAATTTTGTTGATTTGGCGAACATTAAATAATAATTTTACTGACTGCGGCTAGGTTGAAAAGTTTAATATATTAGTGCAAATTAGTTATACATTGTTGCCAGTCAACATATATGAAATGTTCTCCTCTGAAGAATATTGGCAAGTCATTATAATTTAAATATTCGTGTTTTCCTTAGAAAAAATGCACCTAGAATATTTTAACGTCTACAAATGGTATCAATGTTTGACTCTGACTCAAACTTCTCCAGAGAAATAATTACAGTCTGCTGAAACAAGTTATTTGCAATTTTTGCTATAATTTTTCCACAACTTCTCTGCATATTTACGAGGAGCTTCTTTTCATAAATTTGCAACCTTATACATGGATCAACGCCGTGAATGTATACCATTATTATAATATTTTTTAGAGAACTCCCACAGCATCTCAACTAGTTTATATTGACAACGGTATGGTAGTAATCTAAGTACGTCATGCGTCACTACCATACACTTTCAGTTTCGTCAGTAACGATTTTTTTTTGTCTGTCATGAAGGATTTAACCAATTCCCATTTTTCTGCTTTAGTAATTTTGACATTTTGGTTAACCAACCATTACAGCATTACACTGCTTTTGTAAAAAAAATTAGGGCGGCTTATCAATAATTCAAAAATTATTACCGAATTATACGACTACAACATTTTATTAATGGTAATGGTAACGGTGGGGGAGGCTGCGACACCCGGAAGGTAGGCAGCAGACGGATTCTCGTTACCCACCCCCAGCCGTAATTTCAGACATATACTTCTCTTGCTCTCTCGTCGAATCTTTCTGACTTTCCAATCAAGGTAATGAACTTCCCTGAATGACATCCTGTCACTCAGGGAAGTTCATCCCCTGCTTTAGAAGCACCTCATTACCGAGGATGTTATGCCTCAGACGACCAAACGCCTCACATTGCCCCAGGAAATAGTAAAACGTTTTCTCATCCCCCCCATCCTGGGCATGTGGGGATTTCCTTAACATCTATTGATGATAGATGTGTCCTAAGTCTGTAGCGATCTGTCAGAACTCCCATTAAATGATTCATAATTTCCGGACCCATAACCAGATTGATATCGATTTGTTTTGCCCTGTTACAAAATCTCAAGTTTGCGTACATATCCTGTTGGTCCTCCAATGCTTCCTTAGTGCTTCATGGGTTCACTCATTTAGGGCCGTTTTGACCTGTAACCTGTCTATAGGCTCAGGTCTGAGGTCAGGCTCTCTGTTCCAAGTCTACCAATTGATCGGCCATCTTATTAGCTTGAAACCCCGATATATCCTGTGACCCACACTAGTCCTATTTATTTGTGCCTGGCAAACTCCTCTATTAAGTCCCCGCACACCTAAACGGGTCAAAATTTTATTAAAAATTATACATATTATATATATATATATATATATATATATATATATATATATATATATATATATATATATATATATATATATATATATATATATATATATATATATATATATATATATATATATATATATATAAATTAGTGATAATAAGGTTTATTGTATTTTATTTATTTATATATTTTGTAAAAATTTTGAATTGTTTTTATTAAACAGTTATAGAATTGAAAATTTTGTGTTTTATTAAAATCTAGAAACTTGGCGCTTTATTTTAAATTTGTATTTATTTTAATTTATGCCCTTGTATACCCAGACTAGCTCATATTTTAATTTACAAGTTTTTTACTTACTTTTTATTTTCTTTTACTCTCACTCAGGATGCAGGTTCAATTTTGTTCTTTCTATAGTATATTTTCAAAAATTTAAATTCACAAAAATCAATACACATAAAAAAACTAAACACTTTCAGAAAACAATAAAAGGAGATGTTTTTTAATGAAATATTAAAAATTTTTTTACAAATATATTTACAATTTTTAACTTAAATTACCCCAACAAATTTATAAAAAATCTAAAGATTTTACCTTATATTTTTTATCCTTGCGGTTGCCGACTGTCTTTTTTGTTCTCACTTCTAGCAGTTACCACGCTTACGTTTGGATAGGCCCCTCCAATTTCCTGATATGCTCGTGAGTTTATTTACTTTAATTTTGTGGTTTATAACACGTAAGTACTTACAAATTTTTTACGGTTTCTTTATTTTCTTGGCTTGAAAATTTTACACCTTCTTTACTAAAATTACTCCTAACCTTGATTTTATTAATCTTTCTTATTAATTTCATTCGATTCCTTCCAATTTTCAAACTCTCTACCCTTTCTATCAATAACAACCCACTATCCACGTTTTCTCGCTTACTTTAATTTGTATATAGTAAAATCACCAAATTTCAAAATTACAGTTTGACATATTTTTTTTAATGTCAAATATTTTTAATTTTGAAAATAAAACTTTTATACTACCTTTTTTTCCCTTTTTAAAACACTCTTTTCATTTAGTTTGCATTACGTGTATAAAAATTTTTTATCTTTCCATCTTTTTTTTAAAATTTTCTTAACAATGCCCTACTTTTTAACAACTCCTTTTTATATAACTAGAACTAAATAACTACTGATAACAACTTTTTATAAGATTAACATATCTTTACTCAAAATAAATTTTTGTTTCCTTTTTGTAGGCTGTCGAAATTGGTTTCACCCCTTTTCCACTATTAACACTGTTCTCACTACCCCCACTCACACACGAAGCACTGAGTTTCTTCTTTTCCTACTGGCATATCTTTGGACATCGATGGATTCTGTTTAATTTTTGATGAAATTATATATTTCAACTATAGTGTCACACATACAAAAATCAAGAAATTTTATTTTCAACCCCAATATTGGAGAAATATTATGGCATTGATCTAAACACATTACTGCACCCCTGTTTGGTAAGTTTTATTCAGTTTATATTCACTTTTACAGACCATGACTTTTTAGTTTCGTATGAAGTTTTAAAATAATTTACAATATTTTCCCCTGTTTATTGATTTGCTATTACTTTTATATAAAGTTCAATTACATTGACTCTACACAGATTTTCATAATTTCCCTTTTAAAAGTTATACTATAACAATTGTCTCTTTTATAGGTAAAACTTTCCCTGAAATTATGCAACTTTGATACTACGAGTGATTGAAGGAATTTTTATATGGACTACATTGGTGACCCTTTTGAGGCAGGAAAATACACAATAGGTCTCTCGTCAGTGCAGAGAAGTCAGGACTTCGACTTGACCTTTTTTTTTAAAATATGGCTAATTTGGCTTTGCAAATACCTTATACCTAACTACATTTTTGATATGAACAATAAATACTTAATACTACTACACATATGTAAAAACAAATTAAAAATTTTAGAAATTCATTTTAAATGATGATGTTATTAAACTTTTATTTTTACTGATTTTACATTTTTCCTATTTACTATTTTATTAACTAAGAAAATAATTAAAACCTTTAAAAAATTGAAGAAGTGGAGAAATCATACAAATGAAAATATGGAAGAACATGTTAGGCACCATTGACAACCTTTTTTTTTTTCAAAAACCTTAAGAGGTGTTTGAAGGATGAAAATGTGTAAAGAGTTCAGATTGTGAAATAAACTTTAAAGGTTTCTTTAGCAATGAAATAAATTCATCCACTAAGCTCTATTTAAAATTGCAAAGGAAAAATATATATACAATATATATATATATATATATATATATATATATATATATATATATATATATATATATATATATATATATATATATATATATATATATATATATATATATATATATATATATATATATATATATATATAAAATATGTTTTTGGTTCTTATATATTGGTTTATGTAACTTTCTTAAGAAGAAATTATTTAGTTAAGATTGCTTCGTTTCAATAGTCCTAATACGTCAATGGGAATATCAGAAGGGAGCGCTTTCTTTCATAAATCCCTCTCTACAATCTTAACAACAAAAGAATATTGGAACAATTATTAACCCTCTTTTTATGTCCGTTCCTTTCTTAATGTGCCATTAGAAAAGTTAATAAAAAAACTATATAGCAGTATTTATCGCTGAATGTCACAAATGACTAATAATAAAAGCTTTGTCTCTATCAACCCCTATAAGTAATAAAAGGGTGGAAAATGTTTTTAAGTTAACGCTTTTGTTACTTACACCAAAAAATGTTCTCTTGGTTAACCGCAACAGCATGACGGTTGGGTTGGCAGTGTTGGCGGACATTATCTTGTCATTTAGGCGCTATCAAGCCACTTCCTTCTTTATACTTTATAAAATGGCTTTTTCATTCTGCCAGCTTAATTATTTTTTAAAATTTATGCTCTCACTTTATTAGTGTTTATACGAACATTACCGACATATATTTCAATTAACATTTTAAATTGTCTTCTTTATAAAGTTAACAAAGACAGTATTTCACATTGGTTTAAAAAATTAAGCGGATATTATTTCTGTAACATGAATATTTAGAAAGTTAATTAACAGCAGTACAAAAATTTTAATGCTACCGTTTCTTACCAGCTCGGTGGCATAGTTGACCAGAGAGCACTATAGTAAGCGTGACTAGACATATCTATCGTAACTGTGGATTTGAATCCTATCACCAGCACTGGGAATGTGCTTCGGCTTTGGATCTCGGTTGTCCAATTTCTGTGACGTTTATTTTTACGAAACAGAAAATTGTGAAGAGCAAATAAATATGCCAAAGAGAAGATAGTGCCAAAAATTAAATCAGAATAAGATCGTAATAAACAGTCGTCACTAAATAACTAAGTCAGAATACTGACATTTGTGGAATTCTTTGAATCACACTGTTACAAAAACTGGTACAACCTCAAACAGAATTAAAGGCATTGACTACATTTCCTCCAGATGGCAATATATTTGGTCACATATCCAGATAAATTCGAATATTCTCGGTAATTTCTATACAGTCTGATTGATTATAAAGGCCCCGAGCTATAACTCTTTTTATTTTCGGTCAGACACCTAACAAAGTATAAATATTCTTAAATGGGATGTTATTATTCTATACAATGAAATACAAAAACATGGTCTTTAATATATCTTATAGGAGTGATGATGTCATCACAATTTTTTTCAATAGGATGGACATTTTCGAGTAGTCAAAAAACCTACATTGTGCCTATATTAACTTGACAAGGCATATTAACATTAAGTACATCTAGCAAGCAAAGAATTAAAAGAAAATAAATTTATTGCATTCAGTCATATTGGAGTTAGTTTGTCAATTATCAGCATTGTTTAATTAGTCGTGGGTCATTTGTTTTCGAGAATTTTGTGTATGTAGTAGTAAATACATTGCTTACTATTTCCAGTTATTTTAAGTTTACTTGAAAATTTTCTTATGTAATGACAAAACTTTTATATAGAGGAAATAATTCTCTATCAAATTCTCGAAAAAAGTATTACCATGCCATTTAATAAAAATTATGTAGACGTCATCACCCCTATACAATGTAAGCAAAAAACATTTTTGCACATTATAAAGAAAATAACGTCTCATTTAAGAATAGATATACTTTATTGGGCGTGCGATAGAAAATAAAAGAGTTATAGTCCGGGGCCTTTATAATCAATGAGACTGTAATTACCTGCAATAGTTTCCCTTTTGAGTTGACAGAATGTTAGATTAGATTGCGAGAGGATTGTGAGTGCTTCCTCGATAAGTTATGTTTTTAATGACTTCAGAATGTAAATAGGAAATAAACTTCATTGTCGATTACTGAAACGCCCTCATGGAAAATTGTTCTTGACTTATATGACTGATGATCGAGAGGTAACGTAATTTGGTTTTCGCCAAAAATTAACTCTGAGAGAGTTCACTTCCACTATACACAAATATTAGGTGTGTGTCCGTTGTCTCTAAATGTGTAACCCCTCCCACATAACATTAGTTTAGGGATACAGGTGATAGTACTATATGTGGTGTTCATTATTATATTATTATATCACTTCACACTTTTTTGAAATGAAACTTTAAACCATCGATCAATGGCTGAAGAAGAGAATGTGCAATGTGACAGGTCAAAGACCATAGGCTGTAGCTCTTCTAATAAGGTGCCAGTCAGTCAGTGGATTGCCGGTACTTCCCTACGTACCTGTTTAATATTTCATATACAGTGTGCTCCCTAGTCTTGATGATTGTGATCATAATAGAAGCCATCTATAGAGAGTCGGAAGTTTTTAAAGTTACACACATTGGTCGAGGACTCCCTCTCACTTACTAACGCAGTCAGAATTATTCTACTATGGCTCAGAACAAATTTTGTGCTCAAGCTTTCACGGCTTTCATACAAAGGGAATTTTTAGTGACTAAACTGTAGGGTTGCCAATGAAGCTCAATTAAATGACTACTATAAATAATCATTAATCAGTTGCATGAAGTGAGGGAGAATGAGGTCCTGTCTCTCTTAAAGTAAAGTGGACAGTCAAGCATAAACTCATAGTTTATACAGTTGTACACCACATACAGTGTTAAGCTATAGCAATATTTGTAAAGCAGGTGAAGTTATTGCTTTTTTCTAGGGAGCCCTGGCATTATTTCTAGATAACGCGAACACATCATGAACCCTTGTATGCTGCAGTTGCTCGAATATATAGGCTTGGTTATTAATTCTTAAGTGCCGTTTTATTGTTAGCTTAGAATAAAATTATTTAGGAAGTATTTTAAATAGGTAGCCTTTAATGATTTACATGCCAGTGTCTTTATAATATTTGTAAACTGTTACAATAATAACCATATAATTTAACCTGGTGTAACTATAACATACATTTTACTACAACAAAAAGCAGAAAATCGTTTATAATAAAAGCATAATTCCAATAAAACCTAATACTGATATTGTATTATTATTATATGATAATAGACCTTGGTTGTATTTACTTTTATGCTGTTAATGGGAATTGCTTTATATTATTATTTACTTTATGATTATTCTACGAATAATGTTTCTTTATGTACAACGAATAAATAATAGTCATAATCAAATAACGTGGGTCACCAAAAACTTAAGGAAATATATTAAATAAATGTTTACCAAGCCTTAACAATGTGTCAGTTATATAAAATACAGTACTAATAGTTAAAAATGTGACAATTTATAATCAGAAAGTATTGAGCAATAACAAACATAATATGTTTTGAACGCGATGCAATTACATTTAATCAGAGTTGTGGCGAACCACTGAAAATGTGGAAGAAAATTTCACTACCGCGTGCATCATACTATTGTAATCATATTGGTTTCATTAATTTCTACCTTTGCCCAATTACTTTGCACCTAAGTGCGGAAGAGCGCATACATATATATATATATATATATATATATATATATATATATATATATATATATATATATATATATATATATATAATAGCATGTAGATGTGGGTCGGTAGAATTTATAAACTTGCATGTGGTATATGCATGTTTTAAAGTGTATATTGGTCAGATAGAGAGAATTTTGATAAAATGATTTGCAGATCATAAAATTAGTCATAATAAGAAACAAAATTCAACTTGCACTAATCACTTGATTAAGGAAACCCATGCTTTTAATAATAATTAATACAATCACTATTAGAATCCATTAAATAAATAAATTAAAAATGCTGTTACTGTTTTAAAAAATGAAATTATGGTAAAATGTTGTTAAGTCGAAATGATAATTTTGTGATTGTTTTTTAAATAAAAAGCAAATAAATTAAATATTCGATAAAATATTATATATTTAGTTACAAGCCGGCACGATTTTATGACATGCCTTTAATAAAAAAAGTTGACAAATAATAACAATGTATTTGAAGCATATAAAAGTCCTATAATAAATAAAAATCCATTTTTTATAGTCAACCTTGTTCACAAAGTACAGAATATGAGATTAGCCCAGCGACGGCCATAAAAATCTTCTCGTAAAAGAACGACATCCTCGTTCTGCAAGACGCAGGATTTTGCGGCTTTTTTCTATGCCAGAGCTCTCCACTCTAAATGCTTTGACAGGGCTCAAAAGGCCTCAGAAAACATGCCACTCAACTGTTTTGTATGTTTTATTTCACACCTTGAGAGCTAATTCAACACAGTGTGTACCGTTTATTATCAAGTACATACTTACAGAAGCTTTTTATGCCAGTGTAAGTATGACACAGTGGCGGGTCGCCACTAATGGATCTTAGAAAGAGGAAACGACGTTTTATATAAATTACTTTACTAACTGTCACTCCGAATCAATAACAAGGTTTTTTATAGACCGTTTGTCAATTATAAGAGCGTTCTTACCTTTCATCGTCCGAAATGGGGGAAAAGTGACTGTCAGTAACAAAAATTCCCCTGACAGGTGTCCAAGTGAATAGTGCACTTGAGAAACAGTTCCACTGGCGTTGTAGATGGATACACTTAAAAAAAAATTTAGTCCGGTAGGACTAAGTTTTGTATTATTGTATACATGCGTGGATAATGCCAGCTCATTTGCTTATCAATATACTGAAGAAACCGACTTAACTTTTTTTCAATCGATTGAAATTAATTTTAGACCGTTTTTCTGAGTTGTGGTTAATCTGGCAAAAAAATGTTCAAGAGTGATTTTCGGCACATTTTCTTATTCTGAAACATTTTTTAATTTGATGACATTTTTTTTAGAATCCTTGAAACGTACTCTACCTGGTGCACCAATTTCACTGATATTCAGTATAGGGTTCTTCCTTGGACTCCCCCAGATAGTATATATTTAATATTTTAAAAATACTTTTTTTCCAGGAAAAATAATAAAAATTGTCATGTAAAAGTCACTTATAAATTTATAAACATGTATATCTTAATTGTTTTTGTGAGTATTTTGAGTAACTTTAATGTCCCTGAAGCACGTTAATAGATATTGTTACGTGTTTGCTATCCCCACAAACACCTACACTCGTAGATTCGTTGATTGAAAGTCCAGGTAACACTTACTCACTACTTTATTTACTAATTAACAATTAACAACAATAGATTAATTACTGTCTTAACTATAATCACACTTGAACACTTATAAGTCTCTTTCTTATTTCTTCTTTACTCGTTCACGTTCAACTTAAGACTGAATCTCAGCTCACCGTGCGTCTTATTTATACATGCATTCTCCCGGTCTAGAGCACTCCAGAATATTCCCGGCCGTTCGTGTACAATTCCAGCCTAATCTAACCAGTCTGCATAGTCCAGTGGCGTAACACTGCCCCCTCCTTAAGCCTGAACGTCCCGATCAGGCAATTCATTGTTCCCTGCATACTTGGCTAGTCTCTCTATGCACCACCTTCATCTTGGATTTTGGGCTTTGCTGAATTCTATATACAACGTCGTTTATTCTGGTGACCACAGTGTAAGGACCTTCCCAGGGCGGGTGAAGCTTCGGGGACCTGCCTTTCTTTCGTTGTGGGTTATATAGCCAAACCAACTCTCCCACCTGGTACCCTCCTGAATTAGCCTTAAGATCATAACGAGCCTTCATACGGTCACTTGCTATGGTAATTCGCTCAAAAGGAGCCCTGGTGTTATATTGCTTATTCCTTATTTGTGGCCCCATTCTTGCCGCGCAAACTTCACATTGGCGGCACCAAGCCTCCACATCTTGACGACTGTTTACCCAGTAGAAACGTTGTCTTACTTTTGTCAGGGTTTTGTTGATGCCAAAATGTTCGCCAGACGTTCCATTATGCACTTGCTGAAGTACATCTGCTACGTGACACCTGGGGATTAACAATTTCCAAGTAACTTTCCTCCCATCTGGACTTTCCCACGCTCTCTTCAGCAGTCCATCCTCTACGATAAGGGAGTCCCATTGTGCCCATAAAGCCTTCAGCCCCACTGATTTATTTGAAATCCTTCCATCGGGTCGGGTCCCTCTTTCTTTCCATTTCAGAATAGGACCAGTCTCATTATCGTTTAACTGCGCTTCCCTTAACGACTCTTTTGTCAAATAATCCGGAACATCAATCTTAACGGTCTTCATTATTTGTACCTTTTGTTGTTTTTCCTTAAGGTGGCAAGGCTTGCAGTCTTTCTCACATGGTCTTTTGAAAAGGCCATCTGCTATATTCCGCGAAGTACCAGCTCGCCAATTTTCCTGTGGCTTCTCCATTACTGCGACCCTCTCAGGGATGCGCTGACGACAGTTACTCTGAATATGGCCCACTCTGCCACACTTATAACAGCGCATACGTCCTCCACTCTGTCTCCCACTACTTTGTTGTTGGGTTTGTCTCGGATCTTGAATGTTGAGCTCATGACACTTCCTCTTAATATGGCCCAATTTGCCACACATATAACAACGGATGCCTCCATTCTGCCTCCCACTACTTTGTTGTTGGTCTTGTCTCTGCTGGGAGTTCGATTTTGTCAGTAGTTGGGTCATCCTCTTGTGTAGATCAGATATCAGGTTTTGTGTTGTGTTGTCTGGCTTGTCTTCCTCCACACTCACAGCTCGTACTCTCTGATTTGATTGTGTGGTATCCTTATAGGCAGCCTCAATCTCCAGTGCATGTATTAAAGCCTCAATACCACGCTTATGCCTGGCCAACTTAAGAATTCGCCTAATTTCTTGATCCCTTACTCCATCAATAAATGTACCAACTGCTAACTGTTGTTGCAATTCCATTGGTGCATCAGGATAGGCTAGATGGGCTAATCTTTCTACCGCAGCTTCGAACTCCTGGAGGCTTTCTCCACCTCGTTGTCTGCGTGATTTGAGCTGAGCCTGATATACTTGGGCGAGATGTTGGTCACCATATCTTAGTTCTAACGCTGCCTCCAAAATACTAAAGTTTTGTTGCTGTGCGGCAGGAATTGTTTGGAGCAGGTCTAATGCTTGGCCCCTTAGTGCTAATACCAATGCTGTTGCCTTTTCCTCATCGTTCCAGTTATTTGAACGTGCAGCTGCCTCAAACTGTCTCTTATAAGTTGACCATGAACTTTGACCGTCGAAGGAAGGTGGTTGTAACCTAGCACCAGACGACAGTACTAATTGGCCACCCTTCTCTCTTAATTGTTGTTTGAGTCGGGCTACTTCTTCCTTAACTTCAGTTATTTCTCCTCTAACTTCACTAACTTCTTCTTTAACTTCCATGACTTCAGCCTGTACATCTTCCTTCAATTGTTCAGTGACTGAGAGCATGACTTGATGTTGTCCCTCCATAATTTGTCTCAATTCTTCCTGGCGTCTTATTTCCAGGCCTTCCATCATTTTTATCAAGTCTTCTTTTTCTTCCTGACGTTTTCTCTCTTGATCTTCTTTTTCTTCCTGTCGTCTTCTCTCTTGATCTTCCATAATTTTTCTCTGTTCGTCTTTCTCTTCTTGTCGTCTTCTCTCTTGTTCTTCTTTGTCTTCCTGTCGTCTTCTTTCTTGATTTTCCATAATCTTTCTTAATTCTTCCTGGCGTTCTCTTTTCTGTTCTTCCATTTGTTGCACCAATGTTGCAAGTAAGTCTTGTGTTTGTTTCTCCGCCATGCTTCTTGTTGTTGGCATTAAGTCACGACACGTAAATCAGTTCAAAATAAAGTTTATTACACTATAAAATCCGTAAAATGTTGATATCACGTCTATTTTAATAATGGATTGTTCCAGAAAAATCTCGAAACAGCACTAGAAAGTCTTATTTAGAGTCTATACTTCTTTTGTGTTGACAAAATTCACTTATCTCCACTAATTGTGCAATGGAATGTTCGAGAATTTTCACGAAATATCACTAATAAGTCTTGTTTTGAGTCTATAACACGTTCCCGTTAACACAGTTTACGTTTCTTCTGTGGTTTCCAAATCGAATGTTCTAGAATTGTCACTAAAAATCACTTATAGTCTTGTTTTCAAGTCTACAACACGTTCCCGTCGACACAATTCACGTATCTCCTGTAGTTTCCAAATAGAATGTTCTAGAATTTTCCCGAAATTGCACTAGTAGTCCTTTTTCTCAGTCTACAACACGTTATCACTAGCGGCACTCACGTATTTGCAGCTATTTCTAAATCGAATGTTCTAGAAACTTCTCGAAAATTCACTTTAAAGTCATTATTCAGTCCAGAAATAGTCCTCCAAACACTGTCCAGTAGCTTAATTCTCCGTGTTACCACTAATTTCTGAGAAGAACACTGTAGAACCTTTTCGAATATTCCAGAAATTTCTCTTCCAATCCACTTCCGACACCAAATTGTTACGTGTTTGCTATCCCCACAAACACCTACACTCGTAGATTCGTTGATTGAAAGTCCAGGTAACACTTACTCACTACTTTATTTACTAATTAACAATTAACAACAATAGATTAATTACTGTCTTAACTATAATCACACTTGAACACTTATAAGTCTCTTTCTTATTTCTTCTTTACTCGTTCACGTTCAACTTAAGACTGAATCTCAGCTCACCGTGCGTCTTATTTATACATGCATTCTCCCGGTCTAGAGCACTCCAGAATATTCCCGGCCGTTCGTGTACAATTCCAGCCTAATCTAACCAGTCTGCATAGTCCAGTGGCGTAACAATATTTTATAACCAGTATCTTACAATAAACGTACCTTCCGGAAATACGATAATAAACAGTTATTTAAGTTTATGAGAGGGATTTACTAATATTGAGAATCTAAGCTTAACTTGGAGAAACACGAGATTTACCAGGTAGCAATAAACCACCGCACTAAAATAGGGAATTTCCGTTCATCACTGGCCCCTGTACATAAATAGTGAACCAACTCGAAAGAGGTATCATTATCAAAACAGTTTACCTATCATATCATATCATACCTAGTCTAGGATACACAACGTATCTTCGGTTAACTGTAAAGTTCGTAATTGTTTTGTTTTTGTTAATAAATAACTTCTTCTGATTTCAAGTTTTATTTAGTAGCATCAGCGCTACATTTTAAACGCTACTAAGAAAATAAAAAACAAAATGACTGCTGGACATGATCAAATCCCCAGTTTCCTTATTAAGGACTGTAGATATGCCCTCGTTGAACCAATAGTGATATTATTTAATCTGGTCATTAAAACGAGTACATTTCCTGACATCTGGAAAATGGCTCGTGTGTGCCCAATTCACAAGTCAGGTAATCCTTCCTTGCTAGTCAATTATAGGCCTATTTCTGTATTGTGTAATTTTGCAAAGCTCCTGGAGATATCATTGTATAACCACATCTATCCAAACGTAAAAAATCTAATATCACCTGCTCAGCATGGGTTCATGGTAAATCGCTCTACTGTCACAAACCTGGTGTACTTTACTCAATATGTGTAATATAATTGATAGTCACGGTCAGGTGGATGTGATCTACACGGATTTTTCCAAAGCATTTGACCGCATAGATCACAACATAATTCTTAATAAGCTTACTAACTTTGGATTCAGTAACATACTATTAACACTTTTCACGTCATATCTTTCCCATAGAGCTCAATACATTACATATAATGGCTTTGAATCTAAACAGTTCATAGCTAGCTCGGGAGTACCGCAGGGGTCAAATCTGGGCCCCCTCTTGTTTCTTCTATTTATTAATGACCTGACTGATGTTATCGATTGCGAAAAACTTTTATTTGCAGACGACCTTAAAATCTTCCATGCCGTCAATAATATTGAGGATTGTCGATTTATTCAGAGGCAGCTATCTAAAATTGAGTCATGGTGTACATCAAACAAATTATATATGAATATTGACAAATGCAAGGTGATCAGTTATACTTTAAAAAAACAAACTATATCTTTTACATATGTACTAGAATCAGCCGAGTTAAAACGTTGTGAAATTACCAAAGACTTAGGTATCTTATTTGATAATAAATTTTCATTCAATGAACACGTCAATACGATAACATCATCAGCCTTAAAAATGCTGGGTTTCATAACCAGGAACTGCCGTAACTTTAATGATGTTCTAGCATTAAAGACACTTTACTTTTCGTTTGTAAGATCTAAGTTAGAATATGGATCCATTATTTGGTATCCATATTATGATCTTCAGAAATCAGCAATCGAGAGAGTACAGAGGAAATTTTGCAAGCTCTTATACTACAAAGTTAACGGAATATATCCTGAAATAGGGTATAATCAATATATGTTATATGAAGAACTGGAAATGCCATCTTTATATTTAAGGAGGATATTATCTACTTTAGCTTTTGTTTTCAAATTAATACATAACAAGATATACTGTATTCCTATAATGTCAATGCTACAATTTCGAGTACCGAGACCAGCCTCTAGGCAAACTGAGTTACTTCATTTGCCAATTGCTAGAGCTAACATACTTTTAAAGTCACCATTGCATACTATGAGCACTAATTTAAACCAAATAGCTAGTCATAGTGATATAAATAATATGTCTCTTGATAATTTTATTAGAACAGCAACGCAGCATCTTGGAAATGTAATTTAGTTTGAAATACGCTCTTTCATATCTATAACATCACTATTAATTATTTCATACTTTTATATTTTATATTTCATATTTATGTTTAGCATTCGATGAAAAATGTTGATAGTTTAGATAGTTAGATAGATATATAGTTTAATTTTGTAATTTTGTACTTTTTAATTTAATACGCATTGATTGCTACTCACTGCTTACTACTTTTATTTAGTTATTTATAGTTTTCATGAATATATTATATTATATTATATTATATTATATTATATTATATTATATTATATTATATTATATTATATTATATTATATTATATATTATATTATATTATATTATATTATATTATATTATATTATATTATATTATATTATATTATATTATATTATATTATATTATATTATATTATATTATATTATATTATATTATATTATATTATATTATATTATATTATATTATATTATATTATATTATATTATATTATATTATATTATATTATATTATATTATATTATATTATATTATATTATGTTATATTATATTATATTATATTATGTTATATTATATTATGTTATATTATATTATATTGTTATATTATATTATATTATATTATATTATATTATATTATATTATATTATATTATATTATATTAAGTTATAGTTTTTAAGTATATTTTTAATTTAACTTTTTTTAACTATACTGTTGTTCTGTAATTGGATTCTGTAATCTGTTGGGCAAATAGATCAATAAAATAAAAATAAAAAATAAAAAAAATCATAGAAACTTCCCTGATATTTTTAGCCCGGACCCAACGACTTATATTGTACTTGATTATAATGTATATATATCTTTTTTCAATCCATATTGCTATGATGATTATATAAATGTTGACTTTGATCGTTAAAGCAAATAGCACACATTCGTATAATGGATAGAATAAAGTAATTAATACTGATGTACATACCAGCGATAAAGCAATATTTACATATATATTACATACCCCTCTGTACATAGCTAGTTCTAAGACTCCAAACTGGGTTATAATTAACTTTAATTATCCTACTTAGTACTTCAACAAACTGCTTACCGCCGTGTAATAAGAAATGAATTAGGAGCATACCAAGGCTTTTCCATATTTTGGTAAACAACGTCAACCAAGTTGTAGAAAATTTAATTTGTATTTTATATACTTGTGGTTGAATCGATAAAGTAGGTAACAACATTTCAAGGAAGACAGGTTTGAGCTGATTTAATGACGATATAAACCTTTTTTTTATATATATATCATTGATTTCTAATTAACAAGTACAATCTGGCAGTATGTAATGTGTAAATATTATTAATCTGGTCAATATACAGGGTATCACACTGTTGTTGTAATTTCAACCTATCTTGATTATGATTAAAGTCCACGATTAAATTGTATATTTCAGGTCCGTATATATCGTATCGTATGTAGGTATACAACATGGTGAAAAATACCACCAGAGCATGTTGTGACGCGTTGGGCGCATGATTAGAGGCAGCAAACTATTATTATGTTCATTTTGATTATGTAAAGAGGGAGATCGACAAATTAAATACAATCGACTCACGCCAGCAAGCGTATAATGAACCAGCTTTTCAGGGAGACCTAATGTACGGTACATCTACAGTCAGTTTTCAAGATTTTATTTGTTAATAAGGAACCTTGAATATACAACTACTTGTGTTCGATCTGTGCCAGTTAATTTTTCAGTTATCAGGAGATATAAATTTGAAAGAGTTATAGAACAATCCAGAGTTTAGTACAGTGTGTAGGTAAGAGGTACACTTTTCACAACCCAATAAAAACGTGCCCTCATTGAAAAACTTCATATGATGTAAATATGCTATCTCTGCAGATATTAAAAGTTCATTTTCCTCGTATAAATGGATTCTTGAGCGACAGGCGTCAAAAGTTAACTCCTGAACATCTACAACAGATGCTACTAATTAGTTTACGGGAACTCTAGAAATGCTAGTGTGGAATGTTGTGTGTTTACTGAAATATTAATTGCCAATTGCCGATTAAAAGGTAATATACTAGTTATCATATTTTTATAACAATATATCTGCGCGATATCCTGCATCAGGTTTTTAAGTCATGTACAGGTTGAGCAAATTTCGATGTTTATATAGGGTAACTCGATAACTGTAAGAGATACAAAAAAATGGAAGACACATTCTCGATCTCTTTTTTTGAGACAAATTCACTGGCCAAAACAAAAATTTGCTATCGTCTTTTGTTTTCGAGTTATAAACAAAAGTTCGATTTTTCGACTTTTAGACATACGTCAATATCTTAGTTGTTTGTAAAGTTATGAAAAAACAGCTTTTACATTCTTAAGGCACTTTTTTCTGTGGCGTTGAAAAAACTTAAAAAAAGGTGCAATTTCGAGTTATGGCATAAAATTTTATTTTTTTAAATGGGAATCATAGTTGGCTATGGTTTAGTTAAAAAGGATTTTTTTCTCTTTCAAACTATGTGGGTTCGCTTTTGATGTGTAAGTATTTAATAGCGAAAATAATCTTTTAGTAGATTACTTTTTGCTTTTCTTTATATTTATTCCAAGTAGGAGTGTGTTTATCCAATTGTCAGTAAATTGCATATTATTAATTTTGATTCCGTCATAATTACACCCCATTTAATCGTAAAAAAAGATGTCTTACGAAACTTATGAGAAATATGGTATGCTAGAATGCTTTAATCAAAGTAATAACAATTGTGATATTACATCCGAAATATCTTTCAATCGATATCCAGAAAGAAGACAACCTCATAAAGCTATTTTTAAGAGGTTAAAAGAAAATCTCATTAATGTGGGTCCTTCAACAAACCAACACCAAAATAATCATATTTATATCTAATGGTATAATATATTACAATTACAAAGTAAAAGTTCGAATCAAAGTAAATGGTCAAACTGATGTCCGTTATGTTCGATACATAAATTACACCTCTTCATAACACTCTGAACTGCATTATAAATATGAAGATTTGAAATGGAATTCATACATTTAAAAATTTTTTCTTTTTTTTTTTCGCCATCTCTTTTTTTTTTTTTTATTTTTTTTTTATTGTCGCCCAAAAGAATAAATCCAGTGGCGTTAAGTCAGGTGATCGTGCTAGCCACCTCACTGGGCCGTTACTTCTCATCTAATTTTTCATTGTCTTTGGCCCTTAGAACAAGTGTACCAAATTTGAAAGCCTTATCTCAAAAACTGTGGCTGCTATCGCGATACTACAGACATGGGGACAGAATTTTTTTTCATAAAGTTGTTTTTTTGATTATAATTCGTCGAGATTCGTCCAGAAATGCAATAAAAAATTTTTAGTTTTTTTCCCGAAATTGTACCTTTTTTCTTCTTTCATTCATTATGTCTCTTCTGGTGGTATCACATTCACCAAATTTAATGTGTCACCTAAAATGTTGTTGACAATTTTAACTGCTAAATTTGGGAAGTCTCCCATTAATATTTTTTGAGTTATCGCGGATACACACATACACACACACATCCACACACACATTCACGGACAGACATCATTCGGAAAATAGTCAGATTGAATTCAGGAGGATTTAAAACGTACATATCAATCAAAATCTCGAGGTCGAAAAAATCACGATTACTTACTTCCTTATATTAGGTATAAGAAAGTAAAAAATTCAAAAAGTAATCTACTAAAAGATTATTTTCGCTATTAAATACTTACACATCAAAAGCGACCCCACATGTGATATATAGTTTGAAAGAGAAAAAAAATTTCCTTTTTAACTAAACCGTAGCAAACTATGATTTATATTTAAAAAAATACAACTTTATGCTAGAACTTGAAATTGCACCTTTTATACAGAAAAAAGTGCCTCAAGAATGTAAAAGTTGTCTTTTCATAACTTTACAAACAACCAAGATACTGACATGAAAAATCGAACTTTTGTTTATAACTCGAAAACAAAAGATGATGGCAAATTTTTGTTCTCGCCAGTGAATTTGTCTCAAAAAAAGACATCGAGAATGTGTCTTCCATTTTTTTGTATCTCTTACTGTTACCGAGTTGCCCTATAGAAACATCGAAATTTGCCCACCCTGTAAGATATACTCGCGGACTTTAATTATGACTAAAACTAGAAGCATGAGGTTTGCATCTTGAAGGACTATTTTTCTATGCATTTGCGTTGTTCTAAAATTTAATGGTAAAGAATCAACAGCCACATAGGAGACCCAGTATTTGAAATTGCCCAAGTCGTCTGCCACATCCTTACATAAAATGGATTCCGATATAATCTTAAAATATAGCGTTGTGTAATAACAGTACATCAAGACAAGTTCGTGAAGAGATTCACAATATATGTGTTTTTTATATTCTTTTGTTCAAGCATTTGGAAATCCCATTGTCAATAAAAACGTAATAGATGAAACAAAATACATCATATATTTTCATACATTCGCATCTATCCCTGCCTCTCGCAATCTGTTTTGGTTTTCGCTTCGGCCCACTTGATTGATGGGTAGTTTTAGACCCCGTGACATAATCATCATGACATTTGACAATGCGAAAGACACAAATTAATGATAGCGCGTTATCTGGCTCTTTATCGAATGCTTTTTCAGAGATGTTTGGTGTGAGGGCGTTTTTGCTCTAGACATAGGGATATAGACGAACTTTAGTCTAGTCTAGTATTAACTGAATTAAGACGATGCGATGGTTCGTGTTGTAATTTATAGCCGAAAACACATTTTATACCTAACAAAAGATTATCCGTGAATCTTATACCTTTTAGCAAAATAAAATCCTTATATTAAAGATGAATCTACGAAATGACTAAAAATATAGAAAAGTTTATTATTTTTTCATCATTTACAGCCAGTTTTTCCATCTCCCATTAGATTTATGTGGCACATAAATTTAATGGATGCAATTATTGATACAATCGTATTCAAAGAAATTATTCACCAAATTAATTTAATGGGAAATGGAAAAACTGGTTCAATTGAAAAGTGAATAATCATTTCTTTTTCTTTAGATCGCTACACGATTTGAAAATGAAATCTTTGACACAGAGTTATCGAAGCATATGTGACAGTTACATGTTTTAAAACGCTCTGTGACATGCTGTCATATAACGATCTACTAAAAACATTTGTTTATTGCCTATAAGTCGGTAACACATAAATATAGTGCCAGTTCGTGTACATTTGAATAAGGTTTTTCCAAATCGGTAGATATATAAAAGAATCATACGGAATGGCCTGCTGGATCTCTAGATTTGACACCATTAGACAAAAAAAACAAAAATTATAGTTTTTTATATTCATAATGACAATGACATTCTATCACAAATACGTGTTTACATATACTCTGTGTAATAAAGTATTAGACATACTACATTGAAAAAAGGCTGAAATTTACTATCGTTTCGCGCGTAGTGTGCACTGTTGACTGCGCGACAGTTAGATGGAATATTAATGGACTACATTAGTTGACACGTCATGTAATTAATAATAATTATGCAACCTACGTAAAAGAGTCATGGCACACTGGTTGTCTAAACGAAACACTGTAACTTGATCCTTATGCTTATGAAATAAAGGCAACATTATCGGCGGTTAGAACACAGCATAAAATTTCATGTCCTCCCTTGAAAGAAATTACTTTAGTTACCATTCATCATACACAAAATACGTTAGAATATAATATATTTTTAAATTCAACCAAGACATTTATAAGTTGTTAGACGGATTACCGATGGGTTCTCCAATCTCTCCTTTATTAGCCGAAATTTTCATGTCAGATTTTGAAAATAAATTATTTAACACCAAAAACATTTTAATGGAAAATGTGTTCTTTTGGATACGCTATGTAGATGATGTATTTTGCATTTGGAATGGTACGGAAAAACAATTAAAACAATTTCTAAATTTACTCCTTTAATGAAAAAAATCAGTTCACGTTAGAAAAAGAAAATGAAAACGGTTTAAACTTTTTAGACGTCAACATAAAAAATCATAATTGTTGTTTAGAATTCGATATCTACCGTAAACCTACCTGTACAGATACAGTAATACACAATAGTTCTAACCAGTCTTTCCAAATAAAAATGTCATCGTTTCATAGTTTTGTTCACCGTCTGCTAACCTTTCCTTTAAGTCCGAACAATTTTGAAAAAGAAGTCAACACAATAAAACAAATAGCAAGGAATAATGGATACAAAGAAAGTATCATAGATAATTTAATAAAAATAAAACAAAAGAAAAATATATATAAGGAGTTTTATGCTGGGGCTGTACAAGACGCCAATATCATCCATAAATGTATTAATTATGGACCTGGAATTAGTGATAAAGTCAGCCAGAAATTAAGTAAATTAGGTTGCAAAACAATATCTGTAAATAAAAATAACCTAGGAAAAATGTTGATAAAGAATAAGGATAAAACAGAAAAACTACAAAAGACAGGAATGTATGAACTAAAATGTAGTGACTGTGATTCTATATATATTGGCCAGACTGGACGTAACATAAAGAAGCGACTTGAAGAACATAAAAAGTCTATTGTAAACAACTTATATAGCACCGGCATGTCAACACACTGTATAGAAAACAATCACATTATAAATTGGATAATGTAGAATTATCTCATTCCGAAAAGAAAAGCAAAAAATTAGACTTACTAGAAATATTAGAAATTAAGAAAGCTTCTAAAAAATAAAAAAAACGGTTACAAATGAACAACAAATATTCGCATGTCACCACATTTTAGATAAAGTAATTTAACTTTTCTAAAAATTCCAAATCTTTCAAAAAATTTTTATTAGTATAAGTTGCCAGATGTAACATTCAATATATAGGCAAGGAACACAAATTATAATTTAGTACCTCTCATCTGTACTCTTGAAAAGGGCCTAAAAAAGCCGAAACACGTGTAGAGTGAAAATATAATTTTGAAACATTTAAAAGCAAATTTTGTTTGTTTATTTAAAATATTTAATAATGTTTCACAAGGAGCCAACCGCAGAATCAATATAGTGTATAATATATAAGTATATCGAATTACAGTAACTTTATTTTTATTATTATTAATAAAATTTCCATAGTGTACCGTATTGTATATATTCTAACATATATATGCATGGTGAATACTAACTGATAATTCTTCAGTGTTTCTTTCACGGGAGAAAAAAAGATGAAATTCTGTGCTGTGTTCTAACCTTCGAAAATCTTTATGTTCATGAGCATAAGAATCAAGTTCCAGTGTTACATGCAGGCAACCAGAGCGTCATGACTCTTTTCCGTAGGTTTCGTAATTATGTGACGTCACTCTAATATGGCCCATTTTCTGCTCTGCTAACGCTAACGCGACCAGCGACGGCTTGTCTGCCTGTGGTTTGCATGTAACGTTGCATTTAAGAGACCCATGCATAATAATTCAGTACATATACTGTATATGTTACATACATGCTTTTGTACTTAAGTTAAATCTCTACATGCAGTTAGTTGTTATTTATTTCAGATTTATTTATTACATATACACCATCCAATAGTATTTGCATACTAATTAGAGGAATACAGCATAATTAACAAAAAAAAATAAAAATAAGAATATTGATTACAAAAAAAAATTGTAAATTGAAAATTGACAATTATTACAATGCATTTGCAGCAGCAAAAAAAGAAATACATTAAACAGCACTTGCATTACTTTTTACAAATAACTTTTTAATACTACAGATAAAAATATCCAAGTTATCTTGAACTGAATGATAATTGTTGCATAAACAAAATAAAGGTGAAAATTTAAATAAATTGGTCCTTGAGGTTGGTAAATAGAAAGTGACAGTGTGCCTAGTAGCGATTGAAATAATATTAAAATTAAGTTGACTTAAAATAGAAGGGCAGTCTATCTTATTATGAATAATATTACGTAAGAATATAAGAGAATGCCTTTCCCTTCTATCTTTTAGACTCAACATATTATGCCTAGTTAATAGTTGTTCATGTGGCGCTCCAATAACTGGGTAAATGCCATCAATCTTAAAAATATATGCTTCAAAAATTTGCGTTGAATACCTTCTAAATTATTACTATATGTTTGATACCCAGGATTCCAAATTATACTAGCATATTCTATCTTAGACAGAACAAAAGAATTAAATAGTAAAAATAAAACGTCAGTGTCATTAAATCCTCGTGAATGCCTTATAATGAAACCAAGGTTTTTGTAACTAGAAAGTACAACAGCATTAATATGAAGATTGAAGCTCAGCTTTGAATCAGAAATAACTCCTAAGTCTTTAAATTCAGTTACTCTATTTAGAGACATATTATTGAGCGTACAATTGTAAATATACGGTTCAGTTTTTCTGTGAAAGACAGAACGTTACACTTTTGCACATTCAGTGCCAAGTTATTTTTTACACACCAGTCATTAATTTTACTCAAATTTATTTGCAATTGAAGGGAATCGCAGATAGAATTAAGATCGCAATAAATTTTCAAATCATCTGCATACAGAAGACAATTGACGTCAATCATATCTACAATGTCGTTTATAAAAATAACGAAAAGAAGAGGCCCAAGTATGGAACCCTGTGGTACACCAGATGAAGCAATGAATTCGCCAGACTTGAAACCACGGTATTCCACGTATTGGTGCCTGCACTGCAAGTATGATGAGAAAAGTTTAGACAGTTTATCTGAAAAACCAAACTGCTTAAGTTTATACAAAAGAATACCATGATCAAGACTGTCGAACACCTTACTAAAATCTGTATAGATGACGTCAACTTGTCTACCAGAATCCACAGATTCGGAAATGTATTGTGTTAAGCAAAAAGATTAGTAGTGGTAGATAGACCCTGCATGGAACCATGCTAAAAGTCGTTAATCAACCCATGAGTGCTGGCATAAATTGCTTTATACAGTAACATTTCAAAAGCCTTGGAAAAGTTAGAGATAATCGTGATAGGTTATTATTCTGCTTCCATAATCACGCCCGAATAGTTCTATTTCTATTGGTGTTAAAACCCTTGTTGTTTATTTACACAAATTTCTGTGTCTAATACTGTCATTATTAAACGTAATATTCTTATATAGAGTGCCTCAAAAGTAACGCCCGTCCTTTTGGGATCGATTCAATCAGTAAAAATAAGTTGGTTCAGATCAGGTGATCCAGGAGATCGTGAAATTGGCTCATGTACTCCTATCCAACGACCAGGGAAATTAGCGTTGACCTTTCCGAGCGAACGATTTTATCAAATTAATACATTATTTTAAGGACGCACTGTATAATATGTATAATATATTACTAACGTCTTAGATACTACTAAAAAGTCCCATACATTACTAACGGGCGCTCCTGATTTTAATTGCAGCATTCAAGTCTTACGTCGATCTATAAATTACGAGTTTGCAAACCACTTTCTATGGAGCGAGGGTCTGATGTCTGCCCTTGAAAAATACATGACAACATAATTCTGAGTTTCTGTTAGTTCATAAAGAACATCAATAGTGTACATATCAATTCAGGGACCGCTCTGGCGTTTACGCCGCCCCGGATAAAAAACAAATTGCCGCCCTTTTAAAGTTATTTTTTATTAACAAAAGGTAGTTCGAATTTGCAATAAAAACGTATATTTAAAAAGAAACAAGTAATAAAACTTAAAATTTGGTACAAAACAGTATAAATTAAAATAAAATAGAGTTGCGGTACCTATAGATATCTAGTTGTTATATTTTAAAAATATTTACATAGTTTTAAACATACAGGGTGCAATTTTACCGCTGTTACGATTTAGATTTTTTTCTCACTTATACCTAAAACCTAAATAGAAAACAAAAGGTAGATACATAGTACCACAGTAATACATTGTTTGTTTGAGTTATGATCAGAAGAATATTTTTTTCTTACTTTTAGTCTGCAAATTTTTTTATTACTTCTTTTAAGTTTATTTGATCAGCAATTTCATGTTCAATTGCTAAAATGGCCAAGCCGTTTAGTTGATTTTGCGTAGTAGTTGAGCGTAAAAATGTTTTGATTAATTTTAATTTGAAAAAACTACTTTCTCCACTTGCAACTGATATTGGAATAGTCAGTAGTATTCTTAAGGCAATACTAAGATTTGGAGCAAAATTTAGCATTGTTATTATCTTAAGAACATCACTTGAACTTTCTTTTTTCCCAAAAGTACATAAATTGCAGAAATTTCCTCTACTAATTCTAGACCGTTAATGTCATCTGATTCACCATCAGACAAAATATATTCCAAATCTTTGCAAATCTTTATCAGTGTCTCTTTAGGCATGGTTTTCAAATCATATATATTATACAGAGATGACTGAAAATGGTTACTATGGTGATTCAGTTGTTCAAATCGACAATTTAGTGCATTTAATGCTTGATCAATAGTATAGAAGAAAAATTCTATCCTGTATTTTTCTTTGGGAACTTCAATTGGTTCGTCCCTTGCCTCTTATGAAAAGTTGGCCTTTTTTCTTCCTACGCGGTGACACGACGTTGTTAATTCAAAATTGGCTTCAATGTTAATTTCATCAGCCAATTCTCTTGCGTCAACAATAATTTCATTGAAAGACTTTTCTGATCAAAGATTTTTAAAGAGATTTTCGCAGTTCTTTAGAAGATCAAGTGCTTTTTTTCAAATTAAAATATTTTGTTTGCATAAGGTTGCTATTGGAATTAATACAGTTTACAATTTTATACCATTTGACTACTGAACATAAAAATTTAAATTGTTTAATGCAAATTAGCAAACCCGAAGCTCTTATTGAGATGTCAATGTCTTGGTTTTCATAAATGCTTAGCAAAGCGTCGTATATTTCACCAAGTTGAAATCTTAAAGGCGTTAAAGCTTCTATCCTGCTTTCCCATCAAGTGTCACTCAAAGGTTTTAAAGTTAATCCTTGAATATATTTTAAAAAATATTGCCCAACGAAAAGTAGAAGAAGAAAAAATAGATATATTTTTTGGACCATATTAAAAAAATTGGCTGATTCCAAGGATGATTTTGCCATATCATTTATCACTAGATTGAGCGAGTGTCTACTACACGGAACGTAGAATGCTCGTGAATTTAAATTCCTAATTCTAGATTGCACTCCTGCATTGTTGCCCCTCAAGTTAGCCCCGTTATCATATCCCTGCTCTCTTATATCTTGCACATCCCATTTCATGAAGCTTTTCAATTATAATTTTATATAGTTGTCTTCCTGTAGATCTTTCCACATGCAAGAAACCTAAAGAGCTTTCGTAGATTTTCATTTCGACATCGTTTGAATCAGAATCAGACTTGTTGATGGAAACATATCTAATTATCAGGGTCATTTGCTCCACCTTACTAACGTCAGGAATGCAATCTAATATTATGGGATAGTATTTTGCTTTTTTTATTTCAGCAATAATATGCGATTTTACACTTTTGTGAAGCAAGTCTATTATCTCGTTTTGAATGTTTTTCCAAGATAGTGAACTTTTGATTCACTCTACGCACGTGTTCTTCCATGACGGGGTCAAATTCAGATAGCAATTCAACTATTTTTAAAAAGTTGCCATTATTATGCTCAAACAGCTTGTCGCTTGTACCTTAAAAAGCTAAACAGCTTTTACCGAGCATTTTAGTAATTGCTACAATCCTTAGAAGTACGTCGTACCAGTGATTCGTTTCAGCGTTAATAACTCTTTGGGCAGCTGTATCTATAGTTGTACAACACTTTAACCTTCGACTGAGTTCTAGCCAGAATTTTTGAGCCTGAATATGATTTTTAGAAATTTCGTGATGCGCTAAATTTTCAACCAGTGCCCATCATAAGGAAATTTGTAATTAAACAATGGCTTAGGTGCACATTGTCGTACTAAAAAAACTTCTTTCGGCATCTCCTAAAATTCTGAGCCACAATGCTGGATCTGTACCTAAAGTTTGTACAGTGCATTCCGTGGGTGGTAGGATGGGGTCAGTTTGTAGAGGTAGAGTGGTACGAGTGCTAGCCAGGGTTCCACCTGTAAGTGTCAAGGCGGTGTCAGTTAGTAGGCTGCTTTCATTTGGTGGTTTGAAAATATCGAGTATTGATTGGTCTTGGTCACCAACACTCTCTGATGATTCCGTGTTTTCCTTTTTATCTATATTTTTGGAGACATTTGTTTTGGTACTAATGGTACTACCGGAGCTACCCTGTAAATAATTGTGCAGAGCACCAGCTTGTTTTTAATTTTGGGTTTCCTTCTCTAGCCTTTGCTCTTTTTTTCGCGGCGAAAACCCCAAATAAATTAATAAAAATCCGTCACAACAAAAATACAGAAACTATTTAAAAATGTATAAGTATGTATTGTGGAAAATATTATTCAAAATCATTTTTTACCATTTAATATAGGTATTTGCAGAAGTACTTACCTTTAGAAATTGAAAACACAGAAAAGTCACTATCCCGAACTAAACTGTTAAATATTTTTAATATTTATAAACTTACTTCAAAGATATGTTATCACCGGCATCGACGTATTTGCAATAATAACACAATTGCGCTTAGATGACTTTTTACTATATGTAAGGCGCAAAAACATGTCCATGCCTGTTATAGTTTGCAGTTCCTATTTTACACAAGTAACTATATACCTACAAGTTCATGCAGGGTCATGCGCGTCTTTTAACTATACGTCTTGTTTTATTTCAAAAATAAATATGCTGTTTTTAAAAAGGTGTTTTAATATTTTTCTAGCTTTAAAACATAACAAACCACAAAGATCAAACGTAAATTGCATAGTACTTAGTTTTAGGTAGGAGAAAAATCAACAAGTAGTGTAAAATTTATATTAATTGAGAATAATTAATTCATCAATATTTGATTCACATTCAGGGGGACGAAAATGCCGCACTCCAGGGTCGCCGCCCCCGAACAGGGGTCCAGGTTGTCCACCTCTAAAGCGGAGCCTGTCAATGTTAACATGAGAATAAAAGAATTTTAGCTAAATATTCAAGTGGGAAGGTAAATAGTAAATACAACGCACCTTGCAGTAATTCCGACGACAGCAGAATATTTGCTCATCTTGATTCACATATAGCGTAGGATATAAAATAAATAATTCAGTAGTTGATGGATGTCATTAAGCAGATATAATGAAGACAGCTTATAATCTAATATCGTATTCACTCAGCTATATATAGACACAGAACCTTTTATAGACAATTTCGTGCGTCTCAAGTTTTGTAACGTTGACGCCCATCAGAATGAAGTGCTCTTTTGAAAGTTCCAACGTAGTATTTACTTACAGTTAATTATTTATTTCTGTAAAATGTCAATCAAACTATCTTCCATCCTTCGGGAAAGTGTCAGTTTTCGGATAGGGTGGCGAACGGTCCATTCAATGTTGTATCCTAATCTATCAGATAAGGTAATAACCGGGCTTAGGTGCATGTTCTCGGGACGATTAAGTGAGAGTATCCATCCCTATCTTAAATCTACATCTAAACGTAATGGTGTACCAGCTTTGCAAATAATTTCACTCGAAAGGATTTCTTAACTCAATTTGATCTTATCTTAACTAGGCCATTAGACAGTTTAGTACTTGTATAACCTAATTTTTACACCTGGAAGGGTAAACATCGAGTAAAATGAGGCAATGTAGGAATCGATTAATGTTATGCTGTAATCGCTTAAATTTCAATCTGGTTTTAAAGTTTTTTACACAGAATATCATATTCGCCAACCAAATTGACATCATCCGGATATGATTTCCAGATAATCTGGTGATTGAAAATGTCTTATCAACGCTGTTTAGTTCTTGGGTATCTGGTTTATCTTAAGAGATAAAAGATCCCTAGTAATGCGGAAAAAAAAACAAAAAAATGAGTTAAACGTTTGTCGGCCATAACTTTTTAATTATAAACATTTTTTAATTCTGTAAAACCGTTTAAAGCTAGCTCAAGTTTAAAGCAGTTTAAATAAATTTGTTCGCAAAACAATTATTGAATGTAGTACGAAAAGTGGGAGAAATATATTTCTATAATTTGCTACAAAGAATATAAAAGTAAATTTCACAAACTTAACAAACAGTAGTACACAAAAATATATTAAAATGTCTACTCAAGTATCTTGAGAAGTATTTATTAGAAAACTTTTGAGAGAATTTAAATTCAGATGTCACCAACTACATCATATATCTTCTCAGGTAGATTGTTTATTCTGTTTCGAATTTCTATTTCCATACACATTGTGTCCCACAGAACGTATATATAAGATAACATTCACAGTCAATACATTCACTTATAAACAACCCTACAGAAATATTGTTATAGTTGTTTAAAAAAAAACATAAAACTGTATAAACCTGAAATCAAAGGAAACGTTTTTGGGAAAAAACGTTTGCGTTAAAATTCAGTTTCCGTTATTGAAACAATTACTATTTATAAGAATGTATATGTATATGTATATGTATATGTATATGTACATGTACATGTACATGTACATGTATACTGTATATGTATATGTATATGTATATGTATATGTATATGTATATGTATATGTATATGTATATGTATATGTATATGTATATGTATATGAATATGTATATGTATATGTATATGTATATGTATATGTATATGTATATGTATATGTATATGTATATGTATATGTATATGTATATGTATATGTATATGTATATGTATATGTATATGTATATGTATATGTATATGTATATGTATATGTATATGTATATGTATATGTATATGTATATGTATATGTACATGTATATGTATATGTATATGTATATGTATATGTACATGTACATGTACATGTACATGTACATGTATATGTATATGTATATGTATATGTATATGTATATGTATATGTATATGTATATGTATATGTATATGTATATGTATAATATAAAATTATTTGATTTAACGGGTACGCCCGCATAAAGAATGCAGGGTGGAAGAATGTAATAAATTGCAAATGGTTGAAGAATGCAAACCGTGGACACGTGTTTCTGACTAATTGGTCGTCCTCAGCACGGTGTAGCTAAGTTAAATGATGGACATAACTTAAAAAAGAGGACACTAAAGGAAAACCACTGACAGGAAGCCAGTCGCACCTTTGTGGCTTCCACTTAGACGGCTCTATATTAGGGCGTCAACCAAGTATCGCACACGCGGGTAACTATAGCAACCTGCGTGGTATACCATCCAGGTTTTTATTTCTTGGTGTTATCTGACTGACGACTTTCCTGTGGCTTTTAACCCTCACAAGAGTCGCGCCAGTAAAACGACAGTCGCTTGAAGCACTTGAAGATCGTAAGAGGCCACGATATTAGGGTCGTTTTTTTATTATTATCTCGGCAGATGCCTCAATAACATGCATTACCCTGGTTCGATAATCGAAGAGGACTATCAGGCCTATAACGTAACTGAGGAGAGGAAGAAGAGAGAAGAGGGAAAGTGAAGTGTTTGAATATTTATGGAAAATATCAAAGTTTAATGAATATTTAAATGTTACAAAATGTGTATCTTTTTGTGGTAAATTTTAATGTTTCAAAAATATGCAAATAATATTTGTTGCTATGTATTTTAAGTAGTGATCTTGCAAAGAAAGTTTTGATGAAATAAATATTTCCTGTCGCGCATATATTTATAGCGAAATGTTGGAGTGAATTGAGTTCTGAATTATTCCAGAAATAACTCTGTTAAGGCTTTAATTAAGCCCATATCCATCTGAAATATTTGACTGTACAACTGATAAAATCCCCTTCATATTTGTTGATTTAACTTTGCTTGTTTCACCCCGAACAAACTCTATTGTGTTCCTGTAGGAGTTCAACCATAGGGAAACTGGGATCTACTAGGTAATCGGATAAAGCTTCAAGTCTTACGGTCCACTTTAAAATGTTTATTTATGATAGGCTTATCTAAATCCGGTGGAAGTAGATGTTGTTCTTTGAAAATAGAGGTGACGTTGAATTTTATTTATTTTGGTGTGGAACTTTCTGTAAATGCATAAGATAGGAGATTTTAGTGCGAGGTGCTTATTTATGCAACAACTCAATAAGTTCCTTCCCTTTTTAACTAACATGATAATATACTACTTCTTTCTTCCAAATCAATGGTTTAGTATAGGCTCGAACAAACACATGCATCATTAATATAGCTTCTATAGTAACCTCATTTCATCGTCTTCGCTATGATTGTCGCAATATATTTTGAAAATGAAAGTTCTGCATTCAGAGATGTTATATTCGCATACTGCTGGAGGTCATTTTTGATCATTTTCATCACTTACGCATTACTTAATACGTTGGCTACCATGAGAGTCGCAGATGACTCTCAGTTTTTATTCCACCTGTACCACGTGTATCACCGGTGACTCTTAGCAGCGGTGAGCATCAGATGATAGTTCTCAAAGTGGCAAAACAAAATCATCCATATTATAGGTATGGACATGAGAAGTACAACTAATATCATACTCCAGTGAGCAGCTTGGATTCTATCGGAAAAGTAGTAAAAAACATGTTTATTAATATTGCTTTTGTTTATACTGATTTTGAATAAATTTAACTGTAATTCTAAGACAGTTGCCAGATTATGTTCGTGGAGTGTATCACCGGTGACTCTCAAAATGGAAAAACAAAATTATGGTGAAAGAGTGTCGCACTACATTTTGAAAATGAAAGTTCTGCATTCAGAGATGTTGTATTCGCATACTGCTGGAGGTCATTTTTGATAATTTTCGTCACTTACGCATTATTTAATACGTTGGTTATCAAGAGAGGCGCAGGTGAGTCTCAGTTTTTATTCCACCTGCACCGCGTGTATCACCGGTGACTCTTAGCAGCGGTGAACATCAGGTGATAGCTCTCAAAGTGGCAAAACAAAAGCATCCATATTATAGGTATGGACATGAGAAGTACGACTAATATCATACTCCAGTGAGCAGCTTGGATTCTATCGGAAAAGTAGTAAAAAACATGTTTATTAATATTACTTTTATTTTTACTGATTTTGAATAAATTTAACTGTAATTCTAAAAGAGTTGCCAGATTTTATGCGTGGTTTGTATCACCGGTGACTCTCAAACTGGAAAAACAAAATTATGATGAAAGAGTGTAACTCATCAATTCACATCAAAATATAACATAAACTTTATTCTTCGTGTAGCTTTGCGAGCATTCTAAGCACATGTACTTACTCTCACATTGTGAAAAAAATGTTGATAATTATTTACACATTTGCTTGTAAAGTGCCATCTATCGAGATTTGCCTGTCCCTCTTATAGGATATAAAGGAAACTGTATTTTTATGTACCAGTAAGTCACCGGTGACTCCCGCCATTTATATTGAGAAAAAGTATAGGAACGTATTTTTTTCAAAAACAAACAAAAATGTTCTTTGTCAAGTAAATTTTTCAGAATATTACACGCAGTCAACATAAAAATAAGGTCATACGAAGACACCCAATTTAGAAATTGCAGTTGACAACTTTTCTTATGAATTTTACTATCAATATGTCTCACAATTATTTGTATTTCAACCAATTAAACTTTACTTGCAAACAAGGCATTGTATCACCGTTCCAACGCTTGCTAAATCAGAAAATCGTCGTGAATTCACGAACGTGATTTACAAGTGGCAAAAAGTTGCCAAGAAAGTGCCAATGCGGTGCGTGCGCATCCTACGACAGCTAAAGCTGGGTACAGACATGCAACAGAACTTCGTATCATAACACCGTCGCGTAACAAGTGTGGACGGCACCGCGTAATAGCGTAACACCGCAACAACGAAACATCGAGGCGTCCCATCGCTTGTCGGTATTAGAGCGTCACATCAAAGGAATGATACGGGCTGATGTTGCACCACTAGTTTGCGATCGCGGTTGGAACGATAGTATGTTCTGCTAACATGATACGCGACGATATTCTGATACGCTTGAATCCCTGAACATGCGTAGCTTCGATGCGTAACAAAAATTGTTGCGCGACGGTGTTACGATACGAAGTTCTGTTACATGTCTGTACCCAGCTTAACAATAAACTGTTGCGAACCAGTTGAGAGGGTCAAGACTCTCATTTGCAAGAGTCGCCGTTCAGCCGTGTGCCACTATATTGAATCGCATCGCGCCAACTCTGATAGTAGTCAAAAACTCTAAAACTTTCAAAAATCAAAATTATATTATTTCCTTCGATAAAACTGTTCAATTTTTAACACCTACTGTATTGCATACATTTTTGTTACTTTTAGTTAAATAAAATACATGCTAAAATAATGAAATTTTACTTCTGACACACTGTATAAACACAAAATGTGATGTATATTGCCGAGTTATTCTCTTTGTAATCAAAATCGAACGATTACATTGGAGAATACTGTTAAAATGTTGTTCAGTATCAGCTATTAGGCAGGTCAAAGTTGAACAAGTAAGTGGACAATATAATATTGTTCTAAATGGTTCATGTGGTCTTTTTATTCTTCAAATATGTATATTTTATCCTGATTACATTTGTGTATGTACCTATTTGTTTGCAGATATCGATTTATAGTCGCGAAGTGAGCCATGAATATTCCAGGGCCTGCAACGGATAAAATTGTAGCAGCAGTGGTGGGTCTTCTGTAAAATTCGAAGAGAGGACTGAATTAATCAGACTTTCCTTCATGAATGTGGCACATAAGTCTTTTAAAGAGACATCGTTGAAATAAAAATATTTGGAATAATTTATTTTCAGTAGCGTCGTTAAAATATAACAAAATATATTAAGTGTCCGGTTACACAAGAAAATGTTTACAGGCGTCTAAAACATATGTATATTTATTATACCGGGTGTAACAGAATCATGGTACACCCCCTTTTCTTCTTTAGTTTTGAAGATAATTGATTGATTAAATGATAACTTGTGATCTATCATCGAAAGGGAAATTTTGAGAGCTATCCAAGTACATATACCGGGTGTAACAGGATCATGTTACACACCATTTTCTCCGTTAGTTTTGAAAATAATAGATTGAAATTTGGGATATCCTATATACATAATAAGTGGCACTTTTTGATACACAAGTGATATTTTTTTCACTTTCGGTTTCGTCGGAAGTGGCACTAACTTTAGATTTTTAAATAGAACATCTTGTATATTATTGCATTTTTGAATTTTGCATAACTTTCTGAATCCAACGATACCAAATAAGTGACACTTCAAACGTCAGTATTTTTTATAATATAATTTTTAGTTTTCCATTTAAGTGTGCCATGACGGTTCCGATTTATTCTAAATGACCCGTGTAATTTTTCTAGCACACAGTACATTTAACTGCCTATCCTAAAATGTGTCAAATCTAACAATTCTGTAGCTCAATAAATTATTTTTTAGGCAAAATATGTATCTCTATCAATTATATCTTCAACTCAAATTTTAAATCTTTCTTTTAAAAAGTAACAAAATGACGATCTGTAAAACGATTTTGTTGTCACACGGTATATTACAAATCTCACCCTATTATGTACAGGTTTTCTCTTCCTCGTAATTTGTTCAATTCCCCCTTCTTAATTTAAGATTTGTGTTCAGAAAATTTAACACTGAAACATCTAAAAGTCTGACCAATGTAATGTTTACCACATTCACGAGGATTTTTTTTATTTACAGTTTTCGGATCATGCCACTCAGACAGTGTGTGTTTCATATAAAACTGTTTTATTTATTTCTTTGTATTAAGAGGTTCGATACAATTTCCCACATATTTAAAAATTGTGAGAATATTTCAGAGATATTTTCCCTCAGGACGACACTGTAATATAGACCCATAGTTATTCATAAACTCACAAATAAACAAATGAAATCCTTCTTTGCTGTCTCCTCTCTGACTTTATTGCTTCATATACAAACATGTTGGAGAGCGGAAGTCCGTGAAGTCAGCGGTCCGCAATAAAAATTAAATAATCTCTTAAAGGGGATATGAACTTTCTGAGATCTCCGTGAAGTAAGAAGCTCTATTTTATCTTAAGCTGGAGTAAATGGTACAGTGACATCTTTCTTTTGTTATCAGGATAAACATGCAATAATTTTAGGATGTAAATGTAAACACAAGTTATTATTTTCGTACCATTAAGAAGTCCATAAATTTATCTGATATTTGATGGAATGTTTTTCAATGGTATTTATACTTCTAGAAAAAAAATCTTTTCTAATGGGATATTTATAAAGGATTTTTTGTTCGTATCGAAATACGACGTTTTATATTAATATGTAATCTGTAATAATTATTTATTAATGATCAATAGAACAGTAACATTATGTTGCAACTTTTAAAATTTTAAAAACAAGAAAAAAATTGAGATGTGTTGAGACTTTTTTCGTCCCATTAAAGAATACAATTCTAAAGGTGCCGCAAAATTATAATGTAAGGAATTTCACATTACCGTCCCCTCACTCGCCAAAATACGAACAGGACAAATTAAGTTGCCCAGTGCATAGATGTTCAATTCATAGTTATTAACGTAACAACACCAGAAAGTGATTTTTTTACGGGGAGAGCTGGCAATTTCCAAACTATTGACAAAACAACTCTATAAATTATTTAGTTTTAATAAAGTGTGATTAATATAAAGCAACGACTTAAAACAGAAGTTTGTAAATTTATATAGTGTCAGCAACTTATTGCAACGACCTTACAATCTTTTGTTTCAAGTCGCTGACTTACGTAAGCGCAACTTTACTATAATTTGACTCTTCGTTGTTGGTGGGTTTTCTATTCCCTATTGATGAAGATTAATATCCAGAAACCGGTCTGCGAATGGCATAGTTCGCTTGTTCATACGGGCGTTCTCTAGCTTGATTTAATTCAGCAATGGTAGCTAGCCTAGCTAGCTCTAAGTTCATTAGACATTTTTTGCCAAAAATTAAATTTTTTGTCCGTGTTTGTCGAATGGCCGATTACTTTTGGAACACCCTATATAGTAATTTTTTACTTGTAAAACATTTACCTATATTATTATGTTCTATTAATTTTAATGATGCAAAAACAATATTTACTGTCTTCGCCTAAAATAACAGAACTACTTAACAATTATCTCTCGACATTCAAGCTCTATGTATTTTTTTTTTCACTTAATCGACCTCGCCCAATAAATGCAATATTAACAGGGATACTAGGGATATAATGTTGTTGCTGGTACCCCATTAAAAGTTGACGTTTCACTGATAAACGCTTATCTTTCGGAAGTAAACCGGCGAGAGAGTCGTGTTATCTAAGGTACAAAGCATAAGAAAATCTCATCAAAATTTTTGTTATAAATCTTATCGCATTACATAGTCAAACAGGTTTAACGTATTGTTTTTAAGTAGATTTTATCGTTAAAAGAGTTTCTGGCTGTTTTATCAACGCGAAGTAATAAAAAGGGGAATTTTAGGGTTGCGCGTGAATAGGATCGTGTGTTAACAAAGGGAGGAAATGAAATGGCTTGAATTGTGTCGAAAAGTCGAATTGTAAAGAATAGTTTTTTCATAATAAGAGCGTATCGCGATGATTGTGTTTCTTTTATTTTTATTGCATGCTGCAATGTTAGCAATGATTTCAGTCGTTACAGAAATTCAAATGGGGAAAATGATAAATTGTTTAGACGACTTACGTAATTATGTTCTGTATGGAATAATTACATATGATAACTTTGAAAATGTAATGACAATGTAGCGAAATTAAAAAAAAATGACAAATTATAAAAAGTACGTATAATAATGGCGGCCAGGTATAGGAATCCTGGCCACAAGTTTGTTTCTCACGGGAAAAAGTTTTGATTTCAGGTAGATTTTAATGTCCCTAATTACATAACAATTTTGCAGTATCCTAGAGTTGCCATATGGGCAAGATAGCGCCGAAAATCTATTTTCTTGCATTATTTCTTTTTCGTGCAACCTGTGACAAAAGTAGTTTTTACAAAATGCCAAGATAAGAAATTTCTCTATAAACTATATTACGTAGACTTTTTCGAAAATGAGTAGTTCTGGCGCAGCAATCGAGTAAATTGAAGCATGTTCTTTTCCAATGCTGTAATGTACTTTTTCTGTTGCACATCAATTCGTTACCATTGGTTATAATCAACCGCTATTGTTATGAAATATTGGATATTGATCGATACCATTGCAAAATCTTCCATAAACGGTTATTCTTGCATTCTTACCACCCACAATCACTATTACCTAGGGATTTCCTACCAGTCTCAATGGTTTTATGGCGTAAAAAGAAATCCAGAAGAATGTGAATTTTGAAGGAGTAAAACTGGTCTTACTCCAACCACAACGTTAAAGGATGCTACTCCCGATGTTACATCTCCTGCAAATAAATGTGGGAAAGGTCTTAAAGCGGCATGAGATTATAGAAAGACATGTAATGTATGCAATGAGCATCATGTGAAAATGTACAGGAGATGTTCTGCGATACTAGCGAAGATCGAGTGTGGAGATGTATTCTTCCATCGAACATTGTCTCTCAATGAGGATGGTGGCAGTGAGTCACTTTATTCAGAGAACAGTGAATTAAAAACTATCGCTGCAAATCCCTGGGAACCTGATCCGTTCACAATATCAAAGCGAATAGGAATGTATTAAATATGCTATTGTGGATTAAGCACATAGGGTACATATAAAAAACGTACCATTTATTTCACTGGATATGAACATAACAACTAAGAAATTCATGTTCCCTTTGGAACGAAATTAACAAAAAACACATGTATGAATTTCTTGTATATCCAAATGTAAATATTTTCATTTTAATAATATATTGGTTGATTACAATTCATGATAAAGTGATAAAAAACGAACTACTTCTATCGTAAGAACCACGGAAACATTTCCAAACTATTTTGGCAACTCTACGAGATTGTGAAATTGGTGTAATATTAGGGACATCCGCATCTATAAGACCAGTTACAAAATTTGTGAGTAGACAAGCTATGGGGGTTCTCGCTCAAAATATCCTGATTTTTCTTAGGCAGCTTAATCAAGCATTTTAACAACATTATTCGTAATCACATGTGTCCTCTGACCATTCCAAAGTTTCCCCCTCGTTCATACACGGATGTATAAAAAAGTATAAAAAACATATCCGTAAAGCTGTAGAACAGCCTGAACCGGGATTAGGAAGGAAAGAGGAGTCATGTTATTGAGAATGTCCGTGAAATGTTGAATTAAACTACATAAAAACACAATAGATGAGACCGAACTCTCATAAATAGCTTACGTTTTCGAATTTTTTTTTATCCGGGCCATTTATTTTCGCGATGTTGCCTGGCTAATAAATAGATATGTTTTTGTTACGCGATACTTTGAATCGAGCACAATGATGTCCTTATATATCACAAACGACGTAATCTGGTTAATTTGAGTCGTCTGGTTAATGCTTAATTCTTAGGGTTTATAAGTATGCCACTTAATCTTCTCAACTCTATTTCCAATTATACACAGTCATAGTCGTATAATGTGCATTTCCTCTAGATTAATAGATTCATAATTGCCATCAATATTAACCACAATGAGAAGAAATATGGCCTAATTAAAGGTATATGTCAGGACACAAATAATTGTGTGTAATACATTAATTTCGAGATTAGTAATGAACGGGATATCTAGAACAACTACGATCTGTTTAGGCCATGATAGTCCATTAATCAACTATATTACAATTCAAATCTCACCGCTAACAATGCCAAAACAAGGCGTGCATTTAGCTGGAGTTGCACGCATTCACATATCCCTTCACGGAGGGTTTCCGCCAACTGTAACGAAGCACAAAATTTACGATTCACAAATTGGGATAATTTTCAATTACCCTATCGATTTCCTGAGTCATGATTTAGTACCTGTTTGACGAACGCTTAATTGCATGTATCATGAGCAAAAACGGGGGGGATTTATCAACATACTACAGAAATCAAGTTTTGAGAAAATTGGTAATGAAGAAACATTTAAAAATAGGAAAGTGGGCTATGAAAACAGTAAACAGTCTGGGTTATTCATATTCAAAATAATGTATGTATAACATATCTTGTGAACATTTTGTGATTATGGCTGATCAGCCTGTAGTAAAAATGATTTGTTGGTGATCAATAAGTCAATACATAAAAGAAACTTGGCTGCTGCGCAAGTTAAGGTTTAAAGTCGAGAAGAAAGTTTTTAAAAATAAAAAAATGAGTGTTACACGTCTCGATGCTCGTAATACTTTTTTAGAAATAATTATTGCGGGTGTTTATCAGCCCAATATTATACGCATAACATAGATCTCTCATGCAAAAGGCTTCAAAAACTTTTTATATATGAGGAATACTATCATAGTTCTTTTATAAAACTGAAAGCATTTGCGTAATGCAGAACTTGATATACTGGTTGTTATAAAAGTGGGTGAAATTGCAAAGAAAATAAATATATCATATTAAGCCCTATGTCTCAAGAGGTGCATATACACCTTTGTGTAAGAAAATATATTCATATTTGGTTGGTAGTATAATGTGACTTTCTACATAACATTGTTTAGTACATATACCCTTATACAAAAATTCCCTTATACAATAATTTTGTAGTCAAAGTAAGAGATACACTTATAACCTTTTATAGTAACATAGAGAGAGCATTGTTTTTAGAGTTGAGCCTTGCAGATAACGCATTTTGCACAAAAAATGACTTATGCTCTTTCACTCGTGCACCAAAAACACTGATCTGTGCCGTTTATACCTCAGTATGACTAAATATGTATGTCCCAGTCTGGGAGCCAACTTCGTAATTTGCAATGAAAACAATCTCAACACATTTTAATTCCGATTAATCTGTCAGGCATATAAATACTTTACGTTACAATCTGTATATATAAAAATCTCCTGAGGCTACGAGCCAATTAACAAAAAATCACACTTATCAGATCCTACGCATTACGAGTATATATTTAAATTAATATCCTTGCACGTGGAAAATGTAGCCAAAGCTTATTCAGGTTTAAAATATGACATTTTGAATACTTTATCGCGGATTAAGTTAAATCCCATTAAAAAAGCGGAAATTAGGTTTCATTGAAATTGCAGCGTATAATAAAATTCTTTGTAAGGAATATTAAAAATATATCCATCTATTTAGGTTTTTAATAAATATAATGTAAATATTAAAAATGTAATATTAATATTTAATTTAAACAGGTAAGGTTTTTACACGATTATGTTTGCCTGTATTGTAAATCACCCTGAACGACGCGTTTAATATTGAAATGAAATATATGTAGGTCAATGTTATGTGACATGCTTTTTTACTTCATGATAAGCAAAAATATTTATTAGATCCATATGAACCTGAGAAAAATCATTGTGGTTGGGAATGAATTTAGTAACTTTGCTGCTTGTGTTAGAAAAATGCTTGATCAAGTAACGTAATGGACGTTTATGTAATTTTAGACCAAAAGTATGAAGAGTTTTAATAATCTCCAGATGATGCCAACTTGGTAGGTGAAACGCACGTCGATTGCATTATATGGTGTTTTGTGGAAAATCACGTCATGCTAGCTCACATCAAAGGTTCCTACCCACAATAAAATGCATATCGACATACTTCCTATTCTCAAATGTGAATCTTGGAATTTGCTAATTAGTGCAGTCAATATGGTGTAAAAATTCCCTTACCTGGGCAAAATTGCAACACAAATATTTTTGCATTCTATTGTGAAAAGGTTATTTTAACATATTCAAAATCCCCATTATCCCAGGTCAGTCAATCCGCAGGAATTTTGTATTTTTCATTACAAAATTTAACTGTGTATAACTTTTATTTTGGTTAACTTGGCAAAAATGTTTAAAATACAAAGAAAAAGCATAAAATAGGTATATGGTGATGGTATTGAATCACTCAAATGCTACATTAGAGAAAATTTATTACAATTAGACTTACAAGAACAAAAAACATTATTTCAAATGTTATTTTCCTTTATTGAACAAAAAAAGTGCTTTTTTCACAATTATTATAATCTTCATCTTACTTCCTTTCTTCATCTTCTATTCGTGCGATATTTTCAATTTTTTCTTAACTGCCAAACCATTCTTTCGGCAACTCATTTATGGCACCACAGCCGTTTGTTACATCTCTATCGTAAATACTTTCAGTGTGTGGCAAATCAATTTTTTTCGGTACATACAATTATCAACTCCATCCCTACTCTGTTGGGTTCAAGCTTTGCTTCCATATACAATTTGAAAAGACGGGTAGATTGAAGCTGATTCCGTTGGGGGGGTTTGTGGTGAACGAAACATTTTTTCATAGTACCTAAGTTGTATATTTGTTTCCACCAAAACCATTTCTTTTCCATCCCCGTTAAGGTTTGTTGAAGTGAGTTCGGAGATCTTAACAACACGTTGAAAAATGCTTAGTGGGGTAATCGATGTGGACGTTGTAGATTTCCGAGGATCTAAGGCAAATCATAATTTTTTATTTGGGGTTTTTTATCACTTTGAAAAAGCTTGGATCCACCAATGCAAACAGGTAGTTCTTCTTTATTTTTTTTTGAACACTGCAGTTTTGTCAATGATCATCAACTGTGTTCTGACATCCGTTTTGCATTTATTTTCCGCTGTCTAGTAGAAACATTTCTTACTTATATTTTAAGTTGTATGAGGAAAGTACAAGTAAAGGAGCTTGTACAGATATTGTCCAGTGCCTTTAAATATTTGAAAACTAAATACCTATTTTTATGCCGCATTTTGCAAGAAGAAATTTCTATTTTTTTTTTACATTTTTGCCAAGTTATACATCAACAAAGTTATAAATTTTTTAATAAAAAAAAAAATCAAGTTTCCTGAGTGATTTGGGTTTAAATGTTAAAAAAGACACTTACAAGTATGCAAAAAAATCATTGTTCAATTCCCAGGTCATTTTTTGCACTAATATTTCTATTACTAGCGTTAAATACCGTAATTGTAATATTAGTTTATTTATTAAATTTCACTTTCAGCGTGACGATACGCATTTAAATGTGTATAACTGTTTACACAGTTGAACTTGCTTGGTAATAAATAAAAGTTCCAATAAAAACTCAAATGCTGTAACCCATTATTGTATATAGGTATCGATTTATTTATATTAACATTTTCAAATGATACATTAATCACCAATACGTATATTTATTTTATAGTCCTACCAATATATTCCATTAGTATATGTTCAATCGCCTAATGAACCTTGTAACTCCACTCAATAAATTGAACATTGGAAATAAAATATGAGTGGGACGTTATCAATAATTATAAATAATAGCAGTAAATTTTCCGTTGACTAATGAACCAATTTTAATATACTCATAATCCACAAATATAAGTTTTTGCACGAAATATGTAGTATACATATATACTATTATGACAAGATAATGCCAGTTTATTAAACGTTATACTTCGATAATCTGCAGTTTAAGCAGGCCAGACACATTATATAATTAAAATATTGTTAAATTAATGACACAATACGCTGTCACTGGAATAAAATGAATTCAGCTTTATATGTGGAGTTATTTTAACTGGATTAAGTTTTTAATTAACTAACATTTCAAAATTAGTTTTATGACCCAGTTATTATTTTATTGCATATCCGAAATAGGTATATACATAAAATTCTTGAACATATTCTACATAAAATATTACAAGCATCAACTATGACATGTTTGAAGAAATACTTTCTAAGACAGTTAAAGCTCTTAGAACGTGAAAGTCATGAGACGCCTAATATATTATATTTTTACTTCTACTTAGCAGCTCGACCTGGGTCTAGTACCTATAATTTTTTTCTATACTTTAAATTTAAAGTCATTTAAAATGGGTTAGGATATAATTATATATAGTAAATTGGTGATCAAAATTCAAGGAAATTTTGGTCACTTTTTCTCACTCAATACTTATCTTCCATAAGAGATAACAGATTGAAACGCGGTTAGAAACATTTACAGTGCGAGAGAGTTTGCTTTCACTGTTATTTTTAACTCACCTTTTGAGGTTATTAAGTATGCAACATGCCTAGAATGTGCTGCGCCCCAGATTGTAAATCAAATTATGACTTTCTGTATAAAATATCAAGCCGACCTAGTTAAAATTTATATATCTGGATATGCATTCCATGTGATATCGAACACTGACGTAGTTTTTCACGAAACACCAAAACGCCATATACTGCACTCGATGCTCGTTTCGCTAACCAAGTTGGCATTACCTGATGTTGCTGAAAACTGATGACTCGTGGAAAACTACGACAGTGTTATCTTCACATTAAAGGTTCCAACCCACTTCAGAAGTGTGATGTCGAAAAAAAAATATTTGTAATATTTGTCTTCACAAACCGTCGAGAATAAAGGAATATTTCTTGGTAATCCATATTTCGATTATGTACAACGTGCGGGTCTATTAATCCTTACATAACGATTTGGAAAACGAGTTTCTTAAAATTGAAATTCAGAATGATTTCCTTGGTGAACTTACAGTACTTCTTTTGACAAATTTTATTTAGATTTTTTTAAATACTTGTATATGTGTAAGGGACAGTAATTTTTTTTACATAATATGCTTTGTTCAGTATTTGCCAACACAATTTAAAATAACTATATGATAATTCAGAAAAATCGTTCTCTCGAACGTACTTGAACAAAGAGACGTGTAGAAAGTGAGATTGACAATAAAATGAAGAAAGAAAGGAAAGCTAACTAGTTACATTCAAGAAGTTTAAAAAACATTTTCCTGTAGCTATTCCAATTCAATAATTTTTTCCATATGTCTCTAACTAAGGTGATCCATAATCCATTTCTTATCCCTTATATCCTGACAAAAACATCTGCCTTAATTAATTTTGTAGTCACAAATGACGATTCCCAACAAATTAGTTTTTGTTTGGCATAAAAATCTAGGTACATTTTTGCTTCCATATTAGGTAAATCTAAAAACATGGAAGGTTATTTTCTTAATAATGTGTATGGGTAAGTTGTGATATGAATTTTATTAATATTAAATTAGAACGACGTTAACTCTATACTTTCTTATTGGTTTGGCTCTTTAAATAAAAAGAGAAAAAGAGATAATATTTAAGTGGTGGGGATGAGAAAATCAATAGACGGAAGTCGCCATTACGAGTGGCCACTTTGTGGTAGGTTATGGTCGTTGAAGGCAGAAGCCACTTTTATATTTCCGGTGTTACTTTACGTTTGTTTATTATTTTAGTGAATATATTGTGCAGTGAGCTTTAGAAACGTGTTTAGAACATTTTTGGGAGTACATACAGTGTGGAAATTAAGTAACGCATAAATTCTGTAATTCCGTTGATATTCATTTTCTGGAAAAAATCTCGAAGGGGTATAGCGATTTTAACTTCAGCAAATATTTTAAGTCTATTTTCAGTTTCTTATATCATTTATTTTTTTAAGTTATGACGTCATCGACTTTTTTTTAAATGACAACCTATATTTTTTATTTTTGGCTTTGGTAGTAGTTTTTATTCCGGTTCCGACCGTATAAAATTTTTAATATGTTATATTTGAAAAAAATCGAGCAAAACAGTCTTAAAGTTCAAATAACAAAAACCCATTAAATTGGGAAAATTTTTAGTTGATAAGTTTGACGGAAAGTTATCACGGCACATTCGTTTTTATTTTGAAATTATACAAACAGTTGAAAAATCGAACTAATGTGATACACCGGCAACTAGATAAATTTTCCCAATTTAATGAATTTTTGTTATTTGAACTTTGTAACGCATAAATTCAGTAATTCCGTTGATATTAATTTTTTGGAAAAAATCTCGAAGGGGTATAGCGATTTTAACTTCAGCAAATATTTTCAGTCTATTTTCAGTTTCTTATATCATTTATTTTTTAAATTGTGACGTCATTGACTTTCTTTTAAATGATAACCTATATTTTTTATTATTGGTTTTGGTAGTAGTTTTTATTCCGGTTCCGACCGTGTAAAATTTTCAATATGTTATTATTTGAAAAAAATCGAGAAAACAGTTTTAATGTTCAAATAACAAAAATTCATTAAATTGGGAAAATTTATCTAGTTGCCGGTGTATCACATTAGATCGATTTTTCAACTATTTGTATAATTTCAAAATAAAAACGAATGTGCCGTCGATTACTTTCCGTCAAACTTAGTCAACTAGATAAATTTTCCCAATTTAATGAATTTTTTGTTATTTGAACTTTAAGACTGTTTTTCTCGATTTTTTTCAAATATAACATATTGAAAATTTTATACGGTCAGAACCGGAATAAAAACTACTATCAAAATAAATAATGAAAAAATATAGGTTGTCACTTAAAAAAAAAGTCGATGACGTCATAACTTAAAAAATAAATGATATAAGAAACTGAAAATAGACTTAAAATATTTGCTAAAGTTAAAATCACTATACCCCTTCGAGATTTTTTCCAGAAAATGAATATCAACGGAATTACTGAATTTATGCGTTACTTAATTTCCACACTGTATATTTTAAACCTGCGCGCGGCTGCATTTAAATACAACAAAAAATTGGTTAGTTGTGTATCTTGTGGAATTTCCCATAGGGGAAAGAAACAAGGCATTTTCTTTCATTGGTATGTATTTCTTTTTAGATTAACAAACATTTAGTTTTATTTTCTTGTATGTTTTAATTCTTTTTAACACTAAATTTAGTCTAATGTTAAATTTAGTTATCACAATGACATATTTATTATAATAAATATTCTACTGTAAAATAATACAAACATATCCTGTTTTTTATTTACTCAATTTGAACACTATAGATATTACGCCTATGTACCGGAAGTCGTCCATTACTAGAGGTCACTTTTATCTACAGCTCCCATTCTCTCCTTATCTTACACGCTCTTCTTATCTCTTTTTACGGTTTGGCCACAAATGAAATATTTTTCGGTGTATTAAAAAAAATTTGATATTTCATTTATTAAGTAGAGAATTCTTGTTAGGTACCGTTGAAAATGTGTTTTACATCATTCAACTTTGGACGCCTTCTACGCCTAAACTATTGCAGATAAAGATATGCCTTCACAGACTTTATTTTAGGAAATTTGATTTCCTATAACACTGTTTATGTAGAATTTTTTTATATCCGCCACTGTTTTCAAATCAAAGGCTATCGCGCACCTTTTTTTATTTTTGCGCTTATTTCGAGCAATACTTCATTGGACCTCGGCCAGATCACATTGCGGTGTAACTAATTGTTACTTTGTGGCTTGTTTAGAGTCGGCTATAACAGGAGTAAGTGACTAAAAGGTAATTAGTATTTTGACATATTGTACAGATTTTCAGTACTCTCACATTTTTTCAAATATTCAGTGACCTCCCAGTTATTTCAAAAACTCAATTTGTATCCTAATTCACTGAGTAGTTTTTGTCAGGTTTGGTCTAACGCAGTTTTTATGGCTATAGGATTTTTTACTGATTATTTTTCATTTTGTAATTACTTTATCTTTTTTTCTGAAATTGTTGTTCAATCACTCCCAGTCATTAACACATATGTTGCCACAAGTTTCACTTATAATTTTTTCTAGTATGAGATATGTATTCATTATTTTATATATTTTGTGTCTTGTTAAACTTTAAATTGTTCAATTTTGCAGGTATAAACTTTTTGCGCAAAATGATGTCATGTAATAACCATAATTTATTTCCATCCAATGTATAGTTAAAACATTTCCACGGCAATGCCGACACGTAAGGAAGAAGGCGCCTCATTTAAATTCTATATCATTTAGATTTTACTAAATTACTCAGACTTAATCACAATAAAACCATGAGGCTTGTTTCGTGCTACTTTTTAATGCCATATGTAAAATAGCTAATAAAACCATTATTTATAATAGAGACTTTCTACACAGTGGTATAACAAAGAGACACTCGTCCTTCTACTCAGACAATCTAGATTCAAATCGGGGTTGAATTAAGTCGATTCATTTACTTTCTGCATACTGTGATGTTGGCCTACCAACATAACGCGGTATTATGAGTGTTACATTATAACCAAAGGAACTCATAAGGAGTAGACAAAACACCAATGCTGCTTTACAGCCGCGGAGATATTGAGTAGATTATAAGTAGAGTTGGCAAGTCGTGCGGCTATTCAGTGGTGCAACAGCAGGTAGATAGATATCTGGTGAGGCAATGACTGGCTCGCGGACAAATTAAAGAGAGCCGTGAGACTAGTCCATTGTTGTATGTCGTAGTGTTTACACGTTAATTTATTACTCTCCGTTGTATTTTATGTTGTTTTATTGTTGATAATTTTCTTTGTTGTATTTTATTATTGATATTAATTTAATAATAAAATATGTCAGACGTGTGCAAAGATAAAAAACGGCAATACGCCGGCAAAGTGAATAAATTTATCAGTGAATTCCCGGATTTATTCTATAATGGTGCCACAATAATTTGTAAGGTGTGCGAGATAGACCTGATGTGCTGGGATAATATGATTGTAAACATCACGTAAATACTGTGCAGCATAAAACTAAAAAAAATTGCGTGCTTTCAAAAACACAATTTATATTCGATTTATTATTAATGCTGATTGTCTGCGATGTTCCGCTGCAAATACCCGATGAACAACGCTTTCGGGAATTCTGGAATAAATACTATCCCCATGTGACGTAAATTATGTACCAACTATACGCGAAAACATTGTGAATAAGATCAAATGTGTATTAAAAAATACACGGCTGTGGATATATGTTGACGAGACGACAGATCGTAAAAAAAATTCTATTCTAAATGTTATAGTACGTATACTGGACCCTCTTAAACCGATATTTCCACTATTACTAGCTAAATAAAAGCAAAAGACTAACTGAGTGTACTGGCAAAACAATTACGCGGGTGGTGCTGGAGACGTTAGAAAAATTTGATCTGTCAACAAATTAAGTGTTGATGTTTGTAACCGATGGTGCCGCGACAATGCGTTTGGTAGGCCGTTCTTTTCAAGAACACGGTTGGTACATGTTACGTGTAAAGTGCAATGCTTTACATCTCGTGGCAGAAACTATATTTTTTCACCACAGCGAACATCACTCACGGAGACAACCATAGAAACATACCTGATGCCGCAAAGTTTTTACAGATCTTCTCCAGTTTGTGATAACCAAGATAGTTCATTAAGTTAGTTTAGAGGGTAAGTTGTGCATAAATTGTTATAAATTATAACAGTTTATTGCATTTGTTACTAGATAATTTCTTTTATTACGATTATTATGATGCATGCGCCCATGTCCCGCTGCACATTTCCGCCAACTTTAATTATGAGAAATGCCATATTTACTAAAACGGTTGTATGTCGAGTTCTCGGTACTTGCAGAAAAATACATCAATCTGAAGGAGGGGACAAAAATAAATAAATATTACAATCTCCGCATACGAATTCCAATGCTGTATTAAAGTTATTTGCTCAAGACCGTTGCCTTAATAATCGGAGGTTAAATCTAGAAGGCGATTACTCAAAGTTCTATCCTTTTTGCTTAAGGCTGATGATTCTGGAATCAACCGACACTAACCCTATGCGATTTGCAGAGTGACTCTATTTAATTTGCAGGCGTGACTCCCATAAGGTTAGAAAACTGTGATCACTTTCCAGCATTGGGTAAAATAAAACAAATACTGACTATTCTAATCTTATTATTGCATAACATAAACAGAATAAGATTTACAGGAAACAACTACTCAGCGAACAAAAGCCCCGACCTGTGTTGAATTAAGCTTGCAAATCTTGTTTGGTAGCTGAGATCATTTTTCAATTCCTTACTAGAGATAGGCTTTGAACTTTATGTTCTCGTCAGTATGCCATAAGTAATGGAAAAGACGAATAATAATAGCAAACCAGGCTAGCCTAAACCAGACTAAGCAAAATAGACATAGTGAGTGGTAAGTGTATCCCTCTGTTGGTCAGTGCTACTACCCATCAGACATCACTGATGTCTTAATGACTGATAGCTACCTGCAAAGCAGGTACCAAGAGCTGCTACCTCTAACCCTGATGGGCTAAACTATATAAGCTATACTTTCGCTATTAGTCACTATGACATCAGGGATGTCTAACGGGTAGCAGAATTGACCACCAGAGGGATACACTTATCACTCACGATGTCTATAACATAAACACTAGATGAATTAAACAATCATCGAATCCTACGGCAGAAACTGTGTAGAGGGAATTAAACATACAACTATTCCCTCAGATATTGCTAACTACGGAGTTAGGTATCGAACCCAGGAGCACACGCTATATAGACTAGGCACGTTTGCCACGCGTTCTGGACAATTGTGCTACTGTGTCGAATTAGGAATAAAATCACTGCACATAAATTTGTAAACGAAAAATATAATTTAGCTTTAGTAATAAACGAACCTTTGTTTCGTTCTCCGCACGTAAAATTTATTTAAATACTTATACTGACACGCTGTTTTGCAAATACAATATTGCCCGTCCCTTCACAGGAAGTCTCGAATAACAATCTGTGAAATTTGCCTACAAGACCAGCAACACGCTACAACCGCGAGTAGCTGTAATTTACCTAATCTAGAATACGTTCTGGCACATCACGTACTGGCGTCGTAAATTGTGCCGTAATATTTTAATCCGCAACTATAGCGTAGATAGGCTAACATTCACATGCATGTCGCTGAATTGCCGGAAATACATTTTTATTCTGGTTATCTATTCCTCTAATTCGACTGGGATTGGATTTATTGGTAATATTTCGATGGTAGTTAATACTTTTTGTTTTGCTAAATTTAGTAAATGTCATGTGCCTGCAAGAGTGATATACCTAAAGCATAACAGTTCTGATTTGGAGATTCTGTACATTTAGAATGGCTGAGGACGTGGCCTTAACCGTAAAAGCTTTGTGATATCCACCAATTTGAATGTCCAAGCCCTTATTCATCCATAAAAAGTTTGTGTTTGGTGTGCCATTAATAGAGATCGGGAGATAAAATCCAGAGACGATTTTTTTCGTAGATATAATATTAACAACACCTAATGAAATATTCCCAAACAATATAAAATGATAAAATATTCTTATGTGTTATGCAATAAATCTGTTTACTTCATAAAAATGAGAATAAAACAAAAAACATTCTTATTAGGTAACTGGACGGCTTGCACTTATGGAAAACAACTACTTAGTAAACGACAGGGAAATGCTTGTTTTTGTCGACTGTACGATAGCAATGCATATAAGCGGATCGTGTGATTTGACCATTATGTTTATGCCCACTGCCCCATGTTGAAAATGAATACATACACAATAAATACGTAGTATTTGTAAAACGTCTATAAATAACACGTAGTAGTAGTAGTAGCTACTTATTTTACTAGGCAAGTATTCCACAATGGGCCCTTTTTACCTAGGGACCTACAGTTTAGCGTGGACTCCGAACCACGGTCCTCGACTGTCAACTAACCCACCGCCTGGGCCTGCCCGCCTGCACCGATAGCAGAGTGGCAAACCTCCTGAGTAGGCCTCTTCGACCCTCCACCCGGGCTTGCCTCTCCGCCTGCATCAGGCTAGCGGCCTTCCCGGGATTGTCTGTTGACAGCCTACCAACTGTTAGATGAGCTATCGTTCATCCATCCAATTGCCGGACTTGATCAGTGCTGCTTAACTTCACTGATCGAATATCGGAAATTAAACGGATGTTCATACCTCATCCCCTAAATAACACGTAAATACGTAAATAGTACGAAATTAAAGACAGTGGAGGTTAACTTTTTAACAAGTCTCGTTCAATTTTTTTTAGCGGATAAAGTAAGTTTAGTAAGGAATATAGTACTTAATGTGAAAAATGACGTAACATCATTTTGGGGATATATTGATTCAAAAATAGGTACATCGAGTATTCCAAACAGTTTAATCTACAACGGTGAACATTTAAACTCTATGGAAGCTATTGTCAATGGCTTTTCTAGCCAATTTAGTGCTGCGTTTACTCAACCATCCTATGTTCTGAACGATAATTTAGATATTAGTAATTATAATTATCAAAGTTTGCATTTTAATCATTTTGACTCAAGTGATGTTCTAACTGCCTTGTTAAAACTAAAGCCGAAATTTACCAAAGGTCCAGATGGAATTCCGGCATTTATTATTCGAGATTGTACCTATGCCCTGGTAGAACCTCTTACTTTGTTGTTTAATTTATCATTGCGTACTTGTATACTGCCGGATATTTGGAAAAGGTCACGAATTTGTCTTGTATTTAAAAAAGGTGATAAAGGCAATGTCGAGAACTACAGGCTGATAACAATAATATGTAATTTTGCAAAAGTTCTAGAAATCGCTTTACATGATGCATTGTACGTGCATGTTCAGGGACAGATTTCTATCCATCAACTTGGATTCATGAGGAGTAGATCAACAACAACGAATCTATTTTGTGTAACTCAGTTTATTGCTGAACATGTTAACATGAATATTCAGGTTGATGTGCTTTACACTGAATTCTCTAAAGCCTTTGACAGGTTAGATCTTGGAATTTTACTTCAAAAGCTTGTGAGCGTGGGATTATCCTTACCGCTATTTGAACTATTTAAATCATATTTGTCTGAAAGAAAACAATATGTCAAATATCGTGGTTTTGCTTCCAAATATATTTCTGTCACGTCAGGAGTGCCCCAAGGTTCCATCCTTGGGCCACGATATTTGTAAATAATCTAGATGTAAATTGCTGCCCTATTAATGACGTATCAGACTGTATGAACCTGCAAATCAACCTGAATAATTTAAATGAGTGGTGTATATTGAATAATCTTCCTCTGAATGCTTCAAAGTGCAATGTTATGACCTTTTCTAGGAAACATTTTCCCATCCGATATAAATATAAATTAGAAAATATTACCTTAAATCGGCCCGAATCAATCAAGAACTTAGGAGTCATATTTGATAGCGAACTCTCTTTCAATCTGCATGTTAATCAAGTTGTTAAAACATCTTACAGAAGCCTAGGTTTTGTTATCAGAAACTCTCAAGGATTCTCTGATTCAACAGTACTAATGCTTCTTTTTAATGCACTTGTAAAATCTAGGATGGAATGTGCTGCTATAATATGGCAGCCGGGATACAGTGTATATACTGAAAGTTTGGAAAATGTACAAAGGCGTTTCTTGAAATACCTTTCTTTTAAACTAGATGGTCAATACCCACCTGTTGGAATACCTCCAAATCACTTACTTAATAGATTTTCAGTATTAACTCTGCATGATCGCAAAAGAACACAGGCCTTAATTTTTCTAAATAAGTTAATAAATAATAAAATTGATTGTCCCCAACTCTTGGAACAACTTAGTTTTCGTGTGCCTAGAGTTGAAATTCGTGTTGGCAGTACCTTTTATCTCGCTGTACCACGAACTAATTTATTGAAATTTTCCCCCTACATTTTATGTGTGAAAATTGTAACAACCTGCAAGATAGAATCGACATATTTAATTGTTCTTATAGTTGTTTAAAAAAGGTGTATGTGTCTAGCTGAGTGTAATTTCTGTTTTTATTTTTGTGTCATATTTGAATTGCTAAATTGTATGTTTTTCTTTTTCTTTGTTAATTTTGGTTATTAGTGTATTATGTGTTGTGTATAATTACTGTTGTATTATCCCATCCTGTAATTGGTTTAAGTACTGTTGGATGGTGTATGCTAAATAAATAAATAAAGTGAACTTGTGGATTAGTGCTTTCCCGGATTTAACGGCACCTTATTATATTGTATACGCTGTAAAAAGTGATTTAGTGCAATGTCAAAGTACACATTAAGAGACATTTCCTTAGACAGTCATAAAAACTGAGTAGTGTTAGTGTCATTGATGGTGACAGAAAACAAATTGTACCTTAGATTTATTGAAAATAATGGTTGGGTGTAATACACCGTGGATGAATTAAGATAATCCACTATTTATACAATGTTTGCAGAAGTTCATTAGTGGGGAGTACAGCAATAATCAAGTGCCATTGGAAACGACACTAAGAAAAAATATTTATCACAGAGATATGAGTATTAAACAAAAAATTTATTGTGAACTAAATGATATATATATATATATCTCGATTAGCGTGGATGAAATCAACAATGCATGCGACTGGAAGGTGGCAAATGTTTCAAGTGGGTGCACTGATACTCGTCAAAATAATTACAAGGTAAGATATTATGTCATATATGTATGAACTTAATTTCATGGTGACACATCACAGAGTCAACCATGGAAGCGAGGTTGTAGGCACTTTCTTTAACACCTTTTTTTTTTAATAAAATATTATTAATTCGTATAATGGACATGTAAGGAAAATAATAACTTTAAACACAGGGTTTTTATGTTTAAAACAAGTGCTTAAAACACTTACAAAAAAAAGTGTTTAAAACAAGGTTGTTTTAAACATTTGTTTTAATTTATATTCACTTCAAATGAAAACACTACACACACTAATGCAGAAACTAACTTTATCCACATGGAGTACTTAAATGCCATTTTCTATACTTCCTTGTATGTTAGAAATTCAGATTTTCTACATGGTCGTAGAAAAATTAGTTTTTGGATATTATAATAATTTAATTATAACAATTAATTTAGCATGAATGTTTTTTTCCTGTTTAATTTGCATATGTTGCACCTCTTTGCATTTCCTCACTCAGCTGTTTTAAACAGTTTTTTTGGCAAGACGTTATAAACAGGTTTAAACAAAAAAAAAAAAAAAAGAATGCCTTGTTTTTTCAAAACATGTTTTCCTTCAACCTTGTTTAAACACCCGTTATTTTGCTGACAGCCTTGTAAAAGGCCAAGGCCAAACAATTTTATTTTACTGACCCATTTATTTTTGAGATCCAATAAATCTAACCTTGCTAACATCAATGAATATATCCGCATATAGACTATAATCTTCTAACCCAGCCTAATAGGTCTGAAATAAACTAAAGTTTACAATGGTTTCAGTCATGAAATTTTAATAAACCTTTATATTGTAAGCTGTAGACCCACAACATATTGTGTCCTGGCTTTAATAATTGATCAACTTGACTGCCGCTATTCCGTGTAGTCATAAAGTTGCTGTTGTCTGTACATAAAGAGGGCCTAGTAACCGGTGCAAGCTTGTGGCAGTCGTGTCTGTTGGTCGTTCGAATGCAAAGTACAAGGGCATGATAAATTTCGACTGCATCTTGACATGGGTGTCTTGATTGAGTATTCATATTGATGTAGAGAGCAAGTCGCTCCAACTTATACTTCATCTTAGTTTGGATTGTTGTCATGTACATTGCAGCACTGGAAATCGGAATAAATAAGGATCGGCTACGAAAGAGCAGAATGTTTGTGTTTGATGTCCCTATTCAAGGATTTCCATTGGAGATCGAGTGTATTTCCGCGACGGATCTACAATCCATTTTACTGCCGAGGGAGATTTTGCGATTTAGATTTTATAAAAAAGTTCTGAGATGATAAAGAATTTGTCACGTAACCCCTTATTGCGTATTAAACAATTATACATTTTTGTTAAAGAAGGCAAATGACATTCTATTTATAATACATTTGTGTTAGAAATACACTGTTACAGTTTTTTAAACTAAAAATGGCGACTTATCTATCCGTCAAAGATAACGCCATTGTTCAACAAATTAAATGGCACCTGGGCTCGATTGACACTTCATTTGGAGACTCTTTCAACCACATTTTCAAGACATTTACCGATACGAATTAAAATGACGGATTTATAGATATTTTTTTTATTATATTAACGTCCGTTTAGCACATTGCTAATCCACCATTCAATCAGGACAGACACATAAATATAGTTTAGTTAAAACTTATTTGCCACATAAAAAATGTCGGCTTCTTTGACGGAGGTAAAGGGATCAAAGACGCTGACGTTTTTTATGTTGCAAACAAGTTTGATATAAACTGTACCACAACCATTCCCTGCGACATTTGCCAGATGCCGCAGACTCGAACCAGTGCTGCCACTATTAGTACAGTTGTACCAGATCAGGACATTACGACGTAATAGTAGTACGTTAGTACACTTGATTTAAAAAAAACTGGTACAACTCTTGTAATCGAAAATCTTAATAGTTTAGTTGTGTGCATATGTCTGTAAATAGGGCTGGCCAGGCATGTCAAGAGGGGGGTGGAGAAGAGGTGATTTACCCTGGACCTGGGTTTTTTGGAGGAGATCGATTTTCTTTGTATTTTTAAACTTATTAAACCTTTCTCTTTTATTTTATTCAAATGGAATTTTAAAAAATAATTAGAAAATGACTTTTTTCAAAACATTTTCAAGCCTGCCATATTATTGCTTAAAAAAATAATATTTGTTACGGATAATTCTACTAATGGTTGTAATTAAAATAGTAACTGAATAATGATAATTCTATTTTTAAAATAAGAACACAAAAATACCACTTCAGATAAAAAAAATGTAAACAATGCAAACTGAACATAAAAATACAATAAAAAAAATAAAATAAATGAACTTCAATTACGTAATACAGAATTAACTAATATTTTGTCATTGCTCCATTAGCGTCTAAAACTGCCTGAAGTCTTGCAGGCATGGACAAAATCAGATTTCTTGCGGTCAACTTCTTGCGACAAGTTCTCCCAAGCGTCTTCAATTATCCTTTCCAATTCTTGGGCATTATTTGGATGGTTATTTAATTTTCTTATTTGTTTCACCACTAGTCCCCATACATTTTCAATTGGATTTAAATCCGGACTTTTAGATGGCCACGGTAACAACTCTATGTTTTTATTAAGAAACCATTGCCTGACACGATGGGCCGTATGTATGGAGCAGTTGTCTTATTGGAAAATAAAATTATTTTCCGGAAACATCTCTATTACTGACGGCAACATAATATTGTCTAATATTTCAATATATTTAATGGAATTGAGATGACCACCACTGTTCCAATACTCACCTAACCCATTTAGGCTCATCCAAGCCCAGACATTGACTGAAAACCTTCCTGATATTTGTGGATCGAAAGTATATTTTTTCGTGGTATCTAGTGGAAGGAGGCCTATATACGCGAACATGTCCATCGTTACAGGATTTAAAAACCTTTTCGTCAGAAAAGACAACTTGTCCCCAGAAGTTTTCATCATTGATTATATAGTTGAGTGCAAAAATAATCCTACCCTGCTTCTTTTCTTCTGAAAGTATATTTTAGCCGCTGAACAACTCTTCAAGTCGTTTTGTAGTTTTATTCTTCTGCAAGCAGTAGATACCGAAACAGGGAAATTTGTCTCTGAAATTGCATTTACTGCAGTCTGAAATGGGTTTTCTATTAGGTAATTTATAAGATTTTCATCGTCTTGATTATTGCTCTTTCTGGGCCTACCGGAACCAACTTTACGGGATACCGTTTGGTTGGTTTCCCATTGTTTTTTAACACTCATTATCGTGGTTTTACTCACATTGTATTCAGCAGCAAGTCTTCTTATGGACCAACTATCTTCAATTTAGAAACAATTCGAAATTTTTGAGTATCTGTTAGATGGCGAACCATTTTTAATAATGACGCCACTGATTAACGTCAAAGTGACATTTGTAAGATTATTAATATCAATCAAAGAACGAATGATTTACATAGCTAAAAGAAAGTGTACCAGTTATATTGAAATCAACAGTACATCTGAAGCAAATCTAGTACATTTTCCCCAAAATCTGATACATTAGTGCTATATAGTGCTATTTAACTGAGATACTGCAATATGTGGGGCATAGAGGATTCAAGTCAATTTTATATTGTGCAAGCAGTGGTGTCACGCTAGGCTCAAGCCTGAGTCAGTTAATGTCATTACTTTTTGTTAATAATGTTGTTGAGTTGCTAGACTCTAAAACTTATTTATATGCTGATGATTTGAAAATTGTTAAAGTTATCCATGACGAACATGATTGTCAAACATTACAATCAGACATTAACTCCTTGAGCGCTTGGTGTGTTGCTAACAAATTAAATCTCAATACTAAGAAATGTCAGGTGATGACTTTTTTCTAGAAAACGGGAGAAAATTACATACGAATATAGGGTAAACGGTGTGATTCTAACAAGATCTCACCAGATAAAGGATCTTTGAGTAATCTTTGATCCAGGGTTAACTTTTATCCCACACTATGATTACATTAGTAATCGTAGTCTAAAAATTCTTGGTTTTATTAAAAGGAACACAAGAAACTTAAATTATTGACTGTCTAAAAACTATATTTTTCATTTGTGGGGTTGTTTAGAATATTGTTGTATTGTGTGGAGTCCACATTATAACGTTCACATTCAGGATTGAGAGAATTCAGCGAATATTTTGTAAACATATGTATTTTATTAAATATAAAAGATATTCAGATGTAAATTGTAATTATACTGATTTAAATAATGAATTTAATTTGGAGCCCCTGTTCACTAGACGTAAGGTATCATACATTATGCAATTATACAAACTCGTACACGGCCAAGTTGATAAATATAAATTCTAAAATTTGCTCCAGTTTCATGTGCCTAGAATTGGTTCCAGAAATTCTCCTACCTTTATGTGTAATATTTCTTACAAACCAACACAAAAATTCTTTGTTTTTAGCATGTGCAGATTATATAACGAAGTGGAATACTCAGCTTTTATTTTTCTAAGACTGACATGTATCTTTGAGTGCTATTAGGTAAACGGTTAACACCAATACATTAATTTAACTTTACACGTCAGTTAATATAGGACACCAAATTATATATTAATTATAAATCTCATCTTAAACTGTTTTTACAAATCTTGTTATACTTTTGTTTTCATATTATTTGTTTATTATTATATCGTTTTTCCCTTTAAATTACAATAGTGTAGTATAACTATCTATATTGTATCCAGATTTATGGACTGTTGTATCTGTTGGATTTAATAAACATTATTATTATTATTATTTTGGCTCGGAATATCCAATGCCGAGTAGCCTGGGTACAGCACTTGGAACTCGTACCGGAGATCGCGATATTTGGTCCGTTTCTCCTCCTCCTTCAAGGTGATGTTTTGCTCCGCAAGTGCCGAGATCTCGATAAAATTCATCACCTTGAGTTGATGGTCGAGGAGGACTATGTCAGGCTTGTTGGCTTGGATTAGCCTGACCGTCGAGAACGAGTAGTTCCAGTAAATCCGCTATTTCTCGTTCTCGACAACGGACTCAATATCTCCGGACACGTAAGGCATCACTGGTGTCTGGTCTACCTAGTACGAGAGTGCCTTAGATGGTAGTATAGTACTCGTAACGCTGCGTTATGTCGGTGGATGTAGGCCGAAATTGTGTATACGGGGCATGCAGGTAGTATGTGCATGAACAATTCCGGCGTCTTACGGCAGGTCTTGCAGTTGATGTCAGAAACCTCTACACGCCATACGCGACTGCGGTTGACCGTGGTGTTGATAACACCATCGTGGCAGGCCATAATAAATCCGTCGGTCTCCGACTTAAGCCCGGCTGTCCTTAAAAAAGAGAATGTCAGCCTCATCGATAAACACAGTGTTTCTATGTTCTCAGAAGACACCATGCTGGGATTTATCGACGTGCTGTCTAAAAATATTTTCCTGTTCGGCAGCTCTAATTCGGGCTTTTAGGCGATTAAGGTGAAGTTCAGTGACTGACTCTACATCAGCACCTCGCCTGGTGTTGAATACGAGACCGAGTTCATCTGCTGCTCTTTTTGCTGCTTTGAACAATCCTGCTCCCATTCCTACAGTTTCGTGATGTTTTACAAACTGCAAGAGGGGATCTGAGCTCCTGAGGATGTTACATGCCATACTCAGTACTACTCTGCTATGCGTACAATCCAGGCTGAAGAGTCCTCGGCCCCCCGTTGACGTGGGAAGTACACACGGGAGACGGACGATCTAGGATGAATACTTCTGTGAATATTCATCATCATGCAGGTATCTCCGTCTAATTGGCACAGCTCATCTACTGTCCACTTCACTACTCCAAAGGAGTAGAGCAGCGCCGGAACCGTAAGCACGTTAGTCGCAGACACCTTGTTCTTCCCCGAAAGTTCGGAGGACCAAATCTTTCGCAGACGGTGTCTGTACTTGCCGCGGAGAGAATCCTTTATTTGTGTTACATCCTGGATATGCCTTTGTTGCAATAAAAGGGTCTATTAACAAACAAAACAAAATGTATTATAAAATACTATAAAATCCGATGGCCTTATGTCTGGAGAGCGAGCGAACCATTGTATTGGCTCTCGTTGACTAATCTCTCTGATAAGTTTTGTTTTAAAAGTATCTGACTTATATGCTGTATCGAGAAGGTGCCCCGTTCTATTGAAATGTAATATCCTCGTCATATTTTTCCTCGTTATATTCTGACTAGAGTTAAATTTCTAAAGACTTCAAGACATGCGTCTTCAAATTATCTTGTCATATCTAGCTCTAATTCATTAACATGTTCTTCTCTCTAATACCATATTCAAATCTAATTGTCAGTGGAATTACTGCAAAATTATTAAATAATTAAATAGAGCAGTCCTATCTAAAGTAACTCTAGGTATTATAAATATGAATTTTTTTATACCAGTTTTCTGAAACGTCAATAGATATCAAGTTTAACAGTGGAGATTGCAACTTAATTCAAGGTGGTGGTTGTATAATAAGCTATACGTCATTTTATATATTTTACTACTCAGAAACTAAATATAACAAAATTAATTTAAAAATTGGGACATATTGCCTGATCGATTTGTTGAAACATATTTGACAAGTCCGGTTTCAATAGAAACTGAACATTCAGTTGTTATTTTCAAACCTACGAAATGTTCTGAAATTTGATGGTTTATATTATACACTAGTAATTTTCATTCAATATGCTCCGTTTGTTTCAAGACAACCCCACAGTGTTACTATGGTGATAGTTTTGTTTTAAGTAAATTGATACTACCTTAGACTCGTTTATATTCCGTAATTAGAGCACTGAAATACCTTTAATTCAGAAAACACCGAAATTACTTAGTATATTTAATTAACCTATTTTGTGTCTGTAAATTTTCCATTTGTATATTTTTTTAAATAGATGCACGAAGCAGCGTGATGAAATTAATATAAGGCACTGCTTAATCAAGGGGCCAAATATTCATAAAGAACAAGATCTGTGGGGTAATTCTTCACGGAAATGTGAAAAATACCTTGTGAAAAATATATACTCGCCGAAAGCGTTGTAATTAAATACAATAATTAAAAAATTTTTAGTTTAGTTTTTCTTTGCTTATTTCTTAAAAGTGGTCGATAATTATTGGTATAATATTAAGACTTTTCTTTAATAATTAAAAGAGACCAAGTACATTTTTAGATTAGTCGAGTTTTTTTGAAATATGATAAATAGATAGATATTTATTGGTGCTTTATACAGAATAGTATTTACACCAGTCAATTCAACAATAAAAAATATGTGTTGTATGAAAACCACAAATGAAGATAAAGTAGACCACAACTTTAAGAGACACATAAAAAAGGCCATAAAAACCGGCCATAAAAGTGTTAAAGCCGGCGTAATTACATGCGACTCAGTACCGTACTTAAAATTTTTGTGCGTTGAGACACACAATGTTAGAAATTTAAAAGTATTGTATCTTTGATAAATAAATAGTTATTTGATACTATGATAAATTAGAAAAAATTACTCTGTTTTGCTTGTGTCAAGATAGGAATAATATTTTATATATTGGTGGAGCATTGATGAATTTTGTTAGTCTAAATTAAAATTCTCTTGTTGCTCAGTTTAGCCAATAATAATTTAATATATGGAATTATTATTGTTGCCCAGCGAGGAAGTACGAGCAATTTCTTGCCAAAAAATGTGGGTTCAGAGTTAAGGTTACCGATATTATTAAAATAGGTAAAAGAAATAAAGCAAATCTTTAAATTCTTTAAATAAATAAAATATTATATTTATATCAATAAACCTAACTTGATCTAATTGATCCAGATTTAATAAATAAATTAAATTCTAGAAAATAAACAAATAATTATCAAACAAATAAATTCAATTCTGGAAAACAAATAAACAATTATCAAATAAATAAAGTCAATTTTGGAAAACAAATAAATAATTATCAAATAAAATATGTATACATACATATATATATATATATATCTATATATATATATATATATATATATATATATATATATATATATATATATATAATATATATATATAATATAATAAATAAAAATAATGTTATATTGCACTTGCGCATATATAAAACCCTGATAAAATGGTAAATTCACAATGTACACTAAATCACATAATATTTTATTCAAAAACTAATCACGATACTCACTCAACACATCACAACCACTTTCTAAATCGGTATCTGAATCAAGATATATTATTAAACGGTTTTGATTAGGGCTGATGCTTTTTCCTAACTTAATGTATTCATCTTCAATTTTAATGACATACTGAATACAATTCTGCCAATAACTTGGTGTTATTTCTCTCACTTCAGCTTTAATAAGGTCGATTACTTTAGCATAAAATTTAGGAAAGGTGTTATTTTTTAATGCTTCTTTTCAGCTGACCCATATTAGTTCGATCGGGTTGAAAATACAAAAATATGGGGGCAACCGTAAAAATGTATGTCCTTGAGCCTCAGCCATTTTATCAATTACATATTGTTTTGAGAAATTTTGCTTAACAATATCCAAAAGCTCTTTCTTTTTCAAATTTTTTTGAAATTCCAAATTATGTTTTCGGAGAAATTCTTGAATATCTTTTTTCTTTGTTCCAGTATTTGGTATTTTTTCGATTTGTCGCGAATGCTACGAAGCATTGTCTAAAACAATTACGCTGTTTTTTTCTATATTTGGTAGCAATGATGTCTGAAATTTTCTCTGTAATTTGTGAGCCATTACCATTCCCCATATCTTCGTGAAATTCTCTGCTAGCGTAGGTTGAGGATCTTCAGAGGGCCTGAACATTATCACAAAATTATTTTACCACAGCCACTTATAAATGGAAAACACTCGAATAATTCACCACCCGCCGGAATATTTATAGAAACACAACTACATAAAATACGCTTAAGCACAAAGGAAAATGTCACTTATCTGTTAAAGTATTATACATTCTAGGCTCTCACAATCCAAATAAAATGTAAACACTGAAGAACACACTGTATAAAACATATACATATAATTCTAAAAGGCACGAACTGTTCGATGTTTCGCGGAATAATGACCGTCCGTCTCTGCATGCTTTCTCGTTATTAGGCTTTTACAGCTGAGTCGGAAGTGACCGTTAAATCGTAAAATATTTTAGGAGGGAATTGCGTAATTATATCAAAATAATTTGAAATTATAGTTGATACAGGCGTGTTTCCGTTAATTTCTTATTTCAATCATGCCAGAACATACTTTACATGAGAATAATGATGTTTTATGTATTAAGTAATACATTATATTTATTATTTAATATGCTGTAGAAAAATAAATCATGCCCCTCTCTAGGAGCATCGCGGCAAAGCTTTGAGATTCTTTACGTGTCTCTATAGTTGTGGTCTACTTTAACAGCTAATAATAATAAAAAATAGTTTCACATAAGATCTACGCTAAGTCAGATAAAGTATTCACTAAAATCACAGATATAACGACTAATAATAATAATAATAATAATAATAAAGTCTACAAAAAAAATTTCACCCAATTATACATGACGTGAGAACATAAGTATTCTCTAAAATTATAAAAGGCATTTTTTAGGAAACATCTTTATATTGCGATTATAATATAAATTTTGAATAATATCCAGAGAACATTAAAGAATTTTTTAGCAAGATAACCTATACCTTTTTTTAGTTTTGGATAGATTTCGAAAATTATGCTTCATTTGTTAATTCTCTCATGATATATCAGCATGGATTAGATCACGTTTTACGTATCTCTTCTGACATTTTTTAATATAAATACATCTTTATAGGTGCAGGGTAATGTTAATATTGAGTTTCTTAAAAAATTTCCTTGCAGTTGTCTCTATACCCTAATCCTGCTGTTGTAACTCCTACAGCTTTTTTTTTCATAAAAAACATACGCGTAGAAATGTTGGCTAAGATACACTCTTTGCCAGACTGTATTAAAAAAATGATACTGGAAATCTTTTTACAGTACATGGTTTTTATGTATTTCCAAGATAAATTATAATCCATTACAAGCTTTATATTTTCAGACAAATTAAAGTTCACTGTATGATACATTAGACTAAAAACTATTGATATTGTTTTTAATTATTTAATACTAACTGATTACTTTCAAAGCAATCATCAATGGTCGGTTCAGTATTAGAAATAAAATGAAAACCAAAATTTTTTTCACAATTTTAATTTTATTTCAACTTCATCAAACAAGACAATAAAAATAACAAAGAACTAATTTCATAAGAACGATGTACAGTTGTACAGTTTGGTAAATCATTGATGTAAATAAGGAATGGTATTGGACTTAATACTGAACGTACGCCAATATTTGTGCAGATTAAATTTGGCTTTAAGTTGTGATAATCTACAAACTGGGATCTGTCCTCAAGATAAGACTGTACCAAAATTCTACTATTTGTGAAATTTTTATAAAAACAGGATTTATTTATCAAAATGTTATCAACCACATAGTGACATATTCTGCTCAAATATACAAAAATTTGCTTTCCTTGAAACATCTGTTTATTTATTATACAGCGTGCATCACACGAAAACGGGCGAAAAATTATCGAAATGTTTAACGCAGAAAAATAACTTTTATTTCAAATTACAGCTAATGAGTTTCATTTTACTTCCTCAACCCTCAAAGTGAGGAAGTTATGTATTCGTGAAAAAGATGTTGAAAATATTTATTGCATTTCTGGACGAATCTCGACGAATTATGACGATACACAAAATTTCAGACAGAAAAAATTTTCTGTCTGTGTGTCTGTGTGGTTAGCGATAGCAGCTACAGTTCTTGAGATAAAGATTTAAAATTTGGTACATACATTCTAGAGGTCAAGGAAGATATTGAGTTCGTTGATGAGAAAAATCGATCCCAATGTCTAAAAAAAATATGTGAAATTCCACCAATATGGCTTTTTTGAAACACCAAAAAATGTGACTTATTTGAAACGTCGAAGTAACTTCTTTGAAACGTCAAAATGTGATTCTTTTGAAACGTCAAAAATTACTTTTATTATAAACTCCACCACACGTCGAGTTTTACTACGATGAGGAAGTTCTTATCCTGTTTGATTCACTCGGATTCGATCAGCCTGCTTACCTTTTTGTTGATATATTGTACAAAACAGAAGTACATTATAATAAACTCTTGAAGTGCGACAAAACAAAATGATTGCTTTTCTCTTCCAAAACAAGTAAAACTTCTTAGTGGAGTAAATTAACACAAAAAGAGACGCGGCGTAATTATATGTCAGTTAATGAGTCCGTTCTATTTCCATGGAAGAGGCAAATATAAAATAATTATATACATATATATGTTGAAATTTGCATTTATACGATTTAACTAGGAACTGAAAATGAAAATTAAAAAGCTCAGTAAAATTAATTTCACTCATATTCCGTCAACTAGTTTTAATGGAGTTTTGTTCGAACAAAAAAAAAAAGTAAATTACATCATGACTAAAATAAAGCTGTCTGTGCTCTGTTGTAAATAATACTTTTTTTAATTGGTACAGTGTAGTAATCAGTAATTAAAAAACATCAAGTTTGAAATTCAATTAGAAATTAATTTAACGTCAGCTATAGTTAACCAACTCGTTTATTGCTAGTATGTAACGATGTTACAATAATTAAAGTCATTTTGTATGAGTTATGTAACAAAACGGGTGTTTTGGAAACAGAATTACCTGTTACGGTGTTTATTTAGTTATTTACAAAGTTACATAGTTAAATTTCATAACTTTAGGCTCATTGAAGATGTTTTAAATTTCATTTTAGTTACTAAAAGAAAAATCTACTACGAAATGGAACAAATATCTGACAGTTCCGTAATAAGACTGTGTTGATCATACGATATTATTATCAAAATTGGAATGTTACAGGGTAAGAGGTGTGATAAATAAATGGTTTGCATCATATCTGTCAGGTCGTCGCCAGGAAGTCTGTTAATAATGCTGAATCAGATCAAATGGTTGTCGATACATGAGTACCACAAGGCCCCGTCTTATTCCTAATTCTTTAGTATGCTCATCTACACTTTTATATATAATATTAACTTTTTATCATTGTAAGTGCTATTATACTAATTTATGTATTTATATTATTCTTGTGTATTTACATTTTACATTTTTTATGCTCATATCTTATAATATAAATTTATTGTTTCATTGTTATTTATGTTTTATCATCTGAAATATCTATCTCTGACTTTTCCTATACTATTGTAAATTGGTCTATTGGAATAAACGATCTATCTATCTATCTATCTATCTATTATTAAACATCGCTTCAGTATTATAGCATCCTATGACGACGACACTAACATATTAATAACACGTAATAATCTTTGTGACGCTGAAACCCTAGCCACAGAAATATAAACTGTAAACTACTCTTCCGAATCTAGAATGCTGGGTTTAACAATCGACTGCCATCTTAAATGGTCCTGTAACATTCAAAATATGTGTTCCAGATTGGCTAAGACATGTTATGCACTGTCCGTAACATCTAAACAATGCAGTAAGTAGATTGTCAGACAGATGTATTTTGGATGCTTTCATAATACCATTAAATATGATATTGTGCATTTGGGTTTATCCTCCAATGCGCATAAAGTTTTCTTATTACAAAAAAAGAGCTCTACGTATAGTTGCAAATATTAGATATGGTGAATTATGTAAAGAGGCTTTTAAGTCACTTAAAATTCTTAGTTTTGTCTGTTTATATTTATGAAATATTGTGTTTTGTATATAACAACAAACAAAAACTGTAGAAAAATACTGAAAATAGAGTAAATCAAATTTCAAACAAGGAAGAAGTTTACTTACTACCAAACAAGCACAATACTATGTTGTTCCAAAAATTCTACTCTTTGACGGCCGTAATTTTTTTTAATATACTACCTGAACATATCAAAATACTACCAAATATTCATAAATTTAAAAAAAGCAATAAAGTCGATGTTAATTGAGAAAACCTGTTATACATTAGACAAATTTATGTCTTCTTCTTGACGTACCTTCTAAATATTTGTATGGTTTCTGATTTTTTGTTGTTTGTTTTATGTATTTTTTATATTTTCCATTTTCTATTTACTGTTGACCTTGTACATTGTAATGTATAAAATAGTATTCCTGGAATGGGTTGGAACCTCTGATGTGAAGATAACACTGACGTAGCTCATTCGACGCGCGTTTCGCCAACCAAGTTGGCATCATCTGGAGATGATTAAAACTAAACTTATGCTAACAATCTATCCTATTTATACCTGAACTATTGTCACGGTTCACCGAACTTTCACGGTTTGGTGATTCGCGACCCACTAACCAATAAAGCGGGCTATTTGGGATATGCCCTCTGTCAATATTCATACTATTTTTACACTTTATGATTTCCAAGCTTCCAAATGTATCCAGCTGTCTAGTATTTGTTACATTCCTAATTAATCTTAAATTGCTAATATCTATTTTATGGCTGGTCTCAAACGCATGTTGGGCTACACTAGGCTTATTTGTTCTACCATATTTGAGATAGGCCATGTGCTCCTTGAATCTAGTTTGAATTCATCGTCTAGTCTGTCCAACATATTTTTGGTTACAGTCCTTACAGCTGATTTCGTAAATCTCGGACTTTTCGTTTGTTTCAATTTTGTCTTTTGGATTGCCTAAAAGTTGTTGTAGTTTGTTTCCCGATAAATAAACCACTGTCATACCTACATCTTTAAAAATCTTACCAATATCATGGGTGAATCGAAGATCGAATTGAATCGATACAAATTTTGGATTTTCTCTTTCATTTTGAAAGGTCGAGGAATTTCGAAGCGACTCTTTAAACTTTCGTTTCCTAATTATTTTATCAATTAAACTTACAGAATATCTATTACTCGCAGCTTTATCCTTAATCAATGACTTTTCTTTTTCAAACCTCTCCATATTGAGGGGGAAGCTTAACACAAGACGGTGTATGCCGTCCAACTTTTCTTACTGCTGTGGATTCAAAGCGGTGAATGCCGACAAAATTTCATAGGAATTCCACTTGCTTATAGTTTACTGTCCCAGCAGAAAACATAAAATTTTGTAAAATGGCCCTGTATACCTTACAGTGCATGTAACCTCAAAATCATTGTTTACATGTGCCTTGTGCTTAGCAGATGCTGGTTTTTATATGTATTATATAGAGTTTTTATAGTGTTTTAAAACTTGAAATTTTTCTAAGAAGTGTGTATAACATAGAGGTAAGTAGCAGTGTGTAATTTTGTTTTTATTTTTCAATACTGTACCTACTATTTTATAGTATTAGTGTAAAAATATAGCAAGTGACAAAACTATTACTTTCTGCGTTGCCAATTATTTCTAATGGGGCAACATCTGCGATATATTTTATATTTTTATAGAGGTAATTCTAAATTTATTTTCAATATGGTACTTACCTACTATGATAATTATTTTAGCGTACAAAGTGCAAAAATAGCACGTGGCATAATAACAATAATAAAATAATGAATATCTTTATTTTTCATAATGAATTACAATTTTCACGAAAATTTCGGTAGGTGACGGCGTTCGACACCTATTGCCTAAAACTATTACTTTTACGTTGAAAATTTGTTTTTTTTTTCTAATTATTTCATGCACATTTTATATTTATTTAGAAATTTTTCCAGGTGACATGAATCCAAGTGAAGAACAAAGACTTCAGCAACTTATGGATGAAGTAACCACTCCTGAATATTCTGAATCTGAATCAGAACCATTCAGTTCTGACGATGACATCAGAGACCCCACATATGTGGATGAAAATGAATATGGCAGTGACAATACCGATGATTCCATATCACATGTGAGCAATGATATAAACGAGACTGTAAGTGTCGATGGTGATACTGGTTGTGATGAATTGAGTGACGATGAATGGCAAGACGATTCAGCGGAAATTCCGGACTTTGGATTTGACGATGCTCATTCAGGAATTCAGGTTTAATTCGAAAATATTCCCAGTGCAATATTCCTTGTGCAAGACATGCCCCAACAAACCGGCACTCTGCATAGAGTCATGCTTTGAAGAATACCACAAAAAAATAGTTTTCAGATTTTGTATTTTCATATTTTTGTATTTTGAGTTCAATAAATACCTAAGTTTTATGACACAATTCAATGATTTTCACTTGACGGCATTTCACGTCGATGTCCGAGTTTATCAAAAAAAAACTTATAGGGACAAGACGGGAATTGCCGCTATATCTTTTTTTGCAAAAAAAAATCGTTGTTTTATCATATGGTCGTCACATTTTGTTATATGCATGCTAAATCTAAACAATTAAAAAATAAAAGTTGGTGTGTTTTTCATATCCCCCAACTTTGGTTACTGTCCGCGAACGTGTTAATAGACGATGGACTAGACAATTAAAACTCGCCATTTTGTGTTGAGCACAATGGTGAGAGTCCTTAGGGATATATCTTAGAGTACTGGTATCTTTTCGTTATATGTCAAATTCTAACTTATTTTCACTATTTCTAATTATTAATACATCTAAAGATGGTAGTTGTGCGGAGTTTTCAGTTTCATATGTGAATTTAACTGACGCGAAACGTCTGTTTAATTTAGATACAAATTTATCAATATCAGCGACTTTTGTATCGAACACTGCAAAAATATCATCCACATACCTAAGCCAAACCCTGGGGAAATACTCGATTTCTTCTTTCGCTTCCGTCTTGAATCTGTTCATGAAGAGACTGGCAATAAATGATGACAAAGAGTTGCCCATTGATGTTACTTCATGTTGTTCGCAGAAATTATCGTTGAATCGGAAACAATTTTGTTTCATGCAAAGTTTAGTGAGTTTAAAATATTCTTTTACTACAACTTGACTGAGATTGTTTAATTCGAGTAGATCCTTAAAGTAGTACAAGGTCTGTGGTATCGGAACACTTGGAAACAATGAACAAACCTTAAAGGAGATCAAAATTTCACCATCTTGCAACTGAACAGTTTTCACCTTATTAATGAAATCGTTGGAATTAATCAGAGAGAAAGTAGATGGTGCAATAGGTAAATTTTCGAACTCTTCTGTTAACCATTTTGATAGGTAGTAAGTCGGCGATCCGATTGCTGAAACAATAGGACGTACCGACTTTCCTGGTTAATGTATCTTAGGCAATTAGTACAATCTAGGTACACTTGTGTTAGATGCATGTAACTTCCTATTTAAAGCTGGAGTAATAAGGTTGTTGCAGGATTTAAGTACATTTCTTACTTCAGTAACCATTTTTGGTAAAGGATTTCTAGAAAGTTTTTTATAAGGACCATTACTAATCAGATTGTCTACCCTTTCATAATAGTCCTCTTTATCTAAAATAACAACCTTATTGCCCTTATCAGCTTTTAAATAAAAACAATCTTTTTCATGCAACCGTTTGATAATTTTTCTGTCTTTTGTAGATTTTGACTTTTTATTTACTTTAGTGACAATATTTGTCGAGATTTGATTTCTGCAAGCTTCTCTGCAAATCGTTTAGAGGAATCAGGAAGGTATTGAATTGAACTTTCAACACTTTCAACAATCTCATCTAAAATACCTTCAGAGGCAGGTAAAGCAAAATTTAATCCCTTGTTAAGGAGATTAAAGTTCAGTGTAGTTAAAAGCATCGTATATGAATGAATCGTGCATTTACTGAAATCATTATATATAATTATCTGCCTTAACAAATCTACGATCGACGCGACGCCCAAACCAGTATATTTCCATTATTAAATTTAAATATGTAAGAACTTTTACTTACTCTTTTTGATCAGATTTAACTTTGTCATAAATGTGTTTGGCTATTGAACATAAATCTCCGTTATCGTTTCTAATGGAAATATTAAATTATTCTATTTCACGTCGTGCCAACTTAGGTTAAGCTTTCCGAGTTTTTATCTTATTATCTACTTATTCCCAAGTAAATTCCAGCCTTAGAGCTGACCTTTTTAGGTTTCAGGTCAAATAGACAAATTGACTTTGAGTAGGATTTACATCGGCGACTGGTAGATTAGACACATACCGGATAAAAATAAGTCCCCCACCTCCATTTTGTCGATTATTTCGAAAATTGAAAAAAATTGTAGAATGCTTGGAACAATTGGACATCAAGTAAAAAAGAAGGAGGCCTAATTTTATTAACAGAAATGCCCAAATATAATTCCACGTTCTATTTCAACTACACAGGGTGTTAATTAATTGCATGTCAAAACTTCAGGAAGTTGTTCCTTACAATATTTCAAGATGAAAGGTTTCTATTAACATATGTCCTAAAATGCTTTGTTACTGAGATACAGGGTGTTGCAATTTGCAATTTTTTTCCATGCATTTTATACATTTTTAAAGATAATTGGATCAAATTTGGTGTACGTACTACTAGTTACAGTATCTACAAAATAAATTTACTGATTTTTCCAACAATCTACAGGCTGACACTTTTGTAGGAACCATAAACCCTTTAAAAGTCCCCGAACTTCATTTTAGTTCGACACTGTTTTTTTCCCAGATTATTAATACTAGACGATGAGTAACAAAACATAAAAAAATGTCCGATTTAACTACATCCCACGCAAGATACGTAAATACTATCGCTGATTTTATTCCTATTGGTAAGGATCATGAACACAGCACGAAGAAACTCGATCGATGCCCGATCTATCACCGTCTTGACAACAAATTGTGTTCTGTAAGACGACGTCTGTCATTCTAATCTGTGTTTTTAAGCGATTTTAAAGTTTTGTTGTTTGTACTACGATTAGTAGTCGATTTTTAGTTATAAAAAATTTGTTTATAAATATTTATTGAGAAGCAATAACTAATAAGTATGTAATGTGCGCTCAAAGAGGAAAACCACGAGGTTGTTTATCTTTTCACAGGTAAGTAAACAGAACAAAACAGGGCCGGCATAATTCGAACGTGTGAAAGCTCAAAAATAACTAAAATTAATGATAGCTTTACAAAAACAAAAACAACATTTGATTCCATTTGCAAGTAAAAAATCCACATTTTGTCAAAAAAAGATATACAAAAATATTTGTTTTAACTTCAATGGAAATTTCATTCATAAGGTTGCTCACAAATTGTAGATGTTTTAAAATCAATTGATATTTTTTTAATTCAATTTTAATGGTCGTTATTAAAAAATTTGTTTATCAGATTTCCTGAGAATCTGGACAGAAGAAAAAGTTGGCTGAAAGCTCTCAAAATGGAAAATACCAGTAAGTGGCACTATGTGTGTTCACAACACTTTCAAAAAGTGATTAATAATATTTTAAGATCTGGATTAAAAGTGTTGAAAATCAATGCTGTTTCGTTTTTTCCCCGGGCAACACTGTCACCAGTTCGTCAGACGTACTGTCCAGGTTAGTAGAGAATTATATTGAAAATTAATAATATACTAAGTAGTCACTAATTCATACCTCATGAAATAATATCAAGTAGATAGGTACCTACAGAGCATCAACTGTTTTGTTGATGTAGGTTTGTATATTTCAAAGAAATTTCATTTGTTTCAGCATTGAAAATTTAAGTCCTTCGCTACCAATAGTACCCAAGATAACAAGGTATGTTCAATTTGAATATACAGGGCCCGCCACTTTACACTCCCATGGTCCTTATTTTTTTTATTCTTTAAGCAACGGCCATGTCCAGCACATCAAATTGTCGATATTTTTAAGTTCTTTAAATGTAGTGTACAGTGATCTAAATTTTTTTTTTGATCACTGCACTGTATATTTAAATTTAACATACCTTGCTGTCTTGAGTACATTTGATTTCAATAAAAACTGGTACACTTTCTTTTAGCTATGTAAATCATTCGGTCTTTGATTGATATTAATAATCTTACAAATGTCACTTTGACGTTAATCAGTGGCGTCATTATTAAAAATGGTTCGACATTTAACAGATATTGAAAAATTTCGAATTGTTTCTAAAATTGAAGATGGTTGGTCCATAAGAGGACTTGCTGCTGAATACAATGTGAGTAAAACCACGATAATGAGTGTTAAAAAACAATGGGAAACCAACCAAACGGTATTCCGTAAAGTTGGTTCCGATAGGCTCAGAAAGAGCAATAATCAAGAAGATGAAAATCTTATAAATTACCTAATAAACCCTTTTCAGACTGCAGTAAATGCAATTTCAGAGACAAATTTCCCTGCTTCGGTATCTACTGCTTGCAGAAGAATAAAACTACAAAGCGACTTGAATAGTTGTTCAGAGGCTAAAAAATACAAACTTTCAGAAGAAAAGAATCAGGGTAGGATTATTTTTGCACTCAACTATATAATCAATGATGAAAACTTCTGGGGACAAGTTGTCTTTTCTGACGAAAAGGTTTTTAAATCCTGTAACGATGGACATGTTCGCGTATATAGGCCTCCTTCCTAGATACGACGAAAAATATACCTTCGATCTACAAATATCAGGAAGGTTTTCAGTCAATGTCTGGGCTTGGATGAGCCTAAATGGGTTAGGTGTGTGTTGGAACAGTGGTGGTCATCTCAATTCCATTAAATATATTGAAATATTAGACAATATTATGTTGCCATCAGTAATAGAGGTGTTTCCGGAAAATAATTTTATTTTCCAACAAGACAACTGCTCCATACATACGGCCCATCGTGTCAGGCAATGGTTTCTTAATAAAAACATAGAGTTGTTACCGTGGCCATCTAAAAGTCCGGATTTAAATCCAATTGAAAATGTATGGGGACTAATAGTGAAACATATAAGAAAATTAAATAACCATCCAAATAATGCCCAAGAATTGGAAGGGATAATTGAAGACGCTTGGGAGAACTTGTCGCAACAAGTTGACCTTGCAAGAAATCTGATTTTGTCCATGCCTGCAAGACTTCAGGCAGTTTTAGACGCTAATGGAGCAATGACAAAATATTAGTTAATTCTGTATTACGTAATTGATGTTCATTTATTTAATTTTTTTATTGTATTTTTATGTTCAGTTTGCATTGTTTAAATTTTTTTAATCTCAAGTAGTATTTTTGTGTTCTTATTTTAAAAATAGAATTTTCATTATTTAGTTAGTATTTTAATTACAACCATTAGTAGAATTATCCGTAACAAATATTATTTTTTTAAACAATAATATGGCAGGCCTGAAAATGTTTTGAAAAAAGTTATTTTCTAATTATTTTTTAAAATTCCATTTGAATAAAATAAAAGAAAAATGTTTAAAAACACAAAGAAAACCGATCTCCTCCAAAAAACCCAGGTCCGGGGTAAATCACCTCTTCTCCACCCCCCTCTCGACATGCCTGGCCAGCCCTATTTACAGACATATGCACACAACTAAACTATTAAGATTTTCGATTACAAGAGTTGAACCAGTTTTTTTTTAAATCAAGTGTACTAATGGTGAGGAAGGAATTTTTAATGCTGAAACAAGTGAGATGACTGAAATATAAAAACCTACATCACTGCAATAAAAGTAACATATCAACAAAACAGTTGATGCCTTGTAGGTAGGTATCTACTTGATATTATTTCATTAGGAATGAATGAGTGATTACTCAGTATACTATTAATTTTCAATATAATTCTCTAATAACCTGGACAGTACGTGTGACAAACCTGGTGATAATGTTGCCAAGGAAAAAAATAGAACAGTACTGATTTTCAAGACTTTTATACAGATCTTTTACTAGTATAATCACTTCCGCTTTCAGCCAATTTTCTCTTCTCACCAGATTCTCGGGAAATCTGAAAATAAACACTTTTTTTTTTAATAACAACCTTTAAAATTGAATTGAAAAAATATCAACAGACTTTAAAACATCTACAGTTTTTGAGCTACCTTAAGAATGAACTTTCTATTTAAGTTATAATAAATATTTTAGTATAAGTATCGTTTTTAATAAAATGTGGATTTTTTACTGTTCAAATGGAATCAAACGTTGTTTTTATTTTTTGTAAAGCTAACATTAATTTTAGTTATTTTTGAGCTTTTACACTGTCGCATTCACTCATTATGCCGACCCTGATCTATTTTGTTTACTTACCTGTGAAAAGATAAACAACCCCGTTGTTTAGCTTTATCTTATCACTTAAAAACAACAGAGATTAAAATAACAACAGCAGAATAACATTGAAAAATACATTACTCAAACAAGTAAATTTTGTATACTTATTAAGTTTTAAGTTATGCAAAAGCATTAAAATAAAAGCTGAAGCCTGGAGCCGCCCCTGGTTTGTTTTGGATAAGTTGAAATGTAAACATGCAAATTGTTATTTATGTATCGGCGTATTTCTTATGGGTGTTACTTATCTTTATATTATTAATCTGAGGTTTTTTACATAATTCCTTGTTCTTTTCTTAAATTAAAAAGTATCACCCTGTAAATTGTTGTGAAAATCAGGAAAACTATTTTGTAGAGACTATAACAAGTAGTATGTACATCAAATTTGAATCAATTATCTTTAAAAATGTATAAAATAAGTGAAAAAAAAAATGAAAATTCAACACTCTGTATCTCAGTAACGAAGCATTTTAGGATTTATGTTAATAGGAACTTTCCGTCTTGAAATATTGTAAGGAATAACCTCCTAGCATGTAATTAATTAACACCCTATATAAAACGAGCATTACCCATGGTTAACAATTCTCTGTTGCACAAGAAATGTTTGTTCGTTCATTAATAATTTTCAGTAGTCAGTGCAACTTTGAATACCATATTCAGCGACCGCTCGATGAACAACATCCATCAATGCCACTAGGTTTGGTATGTAGGAAGTTTGAAACAAACGACTTTAACAGGGCTACTAAATCTACCTCAGTGGGATCACCCATGGGTTGAAAGAAAGCCACAACCACATACGCAGTCAATTACAAAAGCCAATAGGCTCGATACAGATAACCTGCAAATTTGGAATAAAATTAGTTCGCAAACAAGAAGTTGTTTGTATTGTTAATTACATAAATTATTTGTAAGTTCTTTAAAAGTGCAAAAAAAAGGTTTGGGACCGTCTGTTTACACACATGCATAAATTTCACCCATTAATGTTTGAATCCACCTCCTAAATTTGTAAGAACGAACACTTCTATTAAGATTTTTTTATTTATCGGAGTATAAAGTCACAACAGCATCTACTTGCAGACTTATAGAGGGTGGACCATCAAAAACATACCATCCGGTTTATGCAATTTCGGTTCAAAGCGTTTGACCAGGGTGATTTTATTTTCAAGTGCACACTTAAATTTATTATTTTCACTGGTAAAATCTCAACCCATAAATGGGAGTGATATTTACCTCCAAAATATCGAATGCCAAGAGGAACCAAGTGACACATCTTTTCAAAGTTTGTTACAACTGCATTTTACTTTTTAAAACTGAGCTGTTAATTTCTTGGAAATTGCGTTCGCAAGATTTAATACCTAATAAAGCAGATTGTATGTGTCAGTTGATTAAATGTTCTAAATGTTCCCCACCACTTCCATACAATAATAATGCTTCTGTTACAAATGTTGTCGGACCTATTATGCACGTAACATGCTTAAATGCCATTAAATTACTCCATAAATGCTCCAGAATTATAAAGAGCACTCTGACAAATCAAATTATAACCTTAAAATTTTGTCGTAATTTTTGTTGGTCACATTAAAAAGAAATAAACCAGTTTTAATGAAAAGTAATTTAAACTAAGTTAAACGTTTATAGGAAATAGTCAAAAGGAGTTAAATCCGGTGATCTAGCTGGCCATACGTTACCCTCCTCTCTCTACCTATCCACTTGTTAAGGAAAGTCTTATTTAACAGGAATCGGGTAATTTTTACAAAATGAATTTCCCTTTTTTGTTGAAGGCAATGCAGCTTAGAAAAAATACGTTAGGATTTTAATAGGATGGAGATACAATACTCAAATCAAATCGAATCAAATTCCTTTATTAGACATAATATATATAAATTAACTACATTAATATGAGGGATAGCACCTAAGCCAGAAATGTCTTGTTTTGTGCTAATATCATTTCAATTTGATTATTTAATACTAACATATTTTTGTTATTAAACATGGTTATTAACAAAGAAATACATAAAATTAATAGATAGTTGAAGGAGAATCAGGAGGATGTATAAATATAATTAGGTACTATTTTGAGTCGCAAATTTAACTAAACAGTTCGGAAGATGTCGCAATAAAGTTTGATACGGTATGACGAAATTTCATTTTGTTACTAATACTTTTTATGTTTAAAGGTAATTTATTATAGAACAAAGGTCCTTGATAACCAATGAAGTTCTGTTGAGATGTTTTATTATGTTTATTAATTAGCAAATTAGAATTTGAGACTGATCTTGTGTTGTGAAAGTGACTGAGCAAATTATATTTTCCCTTATTTTTAATTATGAAAAGAATGCTTTCAAGTATATATGTTTTTCAAATTCAGACAACAACATTCCTTAAACAATTTGTCATTAGGGTATAGATGGCTTTTTCATGATTATTTTTAAGATATATTTTTGTAATACTTTTAGTGGATTTAATGCATTTTCATATGCACCACCCCATGCTATTATGCCATATCTAATTATGGACTCCACTAATGTATTATAAATATTTATTAATGTTTTTGTTTTGAGAATATTCCGGAGAATATAGAATTTTCTTATTAAATTTCGAATTTTATCTGTTACGTATATTACATGTTCCTGCCATTTTAAAATTTTCATCTATTATGATACCAATATATTTTATTTTTTTACAACTACTTATTATAAGATCTGTATTTTGAATATTTATTTCCGTAATATTATGATTCTTAATCGTATAAATGGAAAAGCACATAAATTTTGTCTTCCCTATATTCAAAGAGAGTAAATTTTGATATAACCAATTTTTTATTACTTCCATATCAGATGACACTTTTATAGTTTCTTCTTTCCAATCCAATCCTTCAAATATAATTACCGTGTCGTCTGCATATGAAATTATTTTTCCTGATATATTAGAAATATTGCAAAGATTATTTATAAAAATTAAAAAAAAGAATCGGAGCTATAACTGTGCCTTGAAGAATTCCGGTTTTTATAATTTCAGGGAGACTAATTTGATTTTCAATTTTAACGTATTGCTTTCTGTTCGATAAGTATAAGACATTCAGTGTAGTGCCTCTAATACCGATATATTCCATCTTTTGTAAAAATTTTGAATGAGACACTGTATCGAATGCCTTTGCTAAATCCTGAAAAACTGCTATACATTTTTTATTATTGTGTATACTATTATTTATAGAGCTAGTTAATTTGTAAATGGCATCGTTGGTACTAACAGCATTTCTGAAACCAAACTGGTTTTCAGATATAATTTTATTAGAATCTAGAAATTCTTCAAGGCGGTTTTTTAACGCTTTTTAAAAAATCTTTGCAATATTATTAATAACTGATATTGGTCTATAATTAGTTGTATCTGTTTTAGAACCACTTTTATATATGGGTGTGACAATAGATTCCGTGAAATGTGCAGGGACTAAACTGTAGCGAAGATTATATTAATAATATGAATCAAAGGTTTTATTAAATATATGTGGCAAAATTTAATTATTTTTACGGGTATTTGATCCAAACCTGTGGCACTATTATTTTTTAAACTGGAGATATATTTGATTATTTCATTTTGAGTAACGGGTTTTAAAAATATGCTATTGGGTGCTGTATAATGATTTTCATCTGTGACATTTGGAGATGGGGTAATTGATTCTGCCATGATTGAACCGATATTTATAAAATATTGATTAAACATATTAGCTTTCCGCTCACAGTCCTGTATTATTAATTGACCACTATCATCTTTAATATTTATCTTTTGATTTTTAGTTTTAGTTCAATTTGTTGCTTCATTTATTAGTTCCCAAATCCTTTTCAAATTATTTTTTGAATTATTAATTTCATTTTTATAACAGTCATCTTTAGTTTTTTTAATAATATTTGTTAATTTATTTCTATATATTTTATATTTATTTACCAACATTATATTGTTCTTGTCATTTATTACTGTTTAGAAACATCGTATTCAACAACTCAGAAGTAGATAGATAAGAATCTGAGGTACTATTTTGTTACCACCGACATCGCCTAATTTTACACTCTCAGGTTTTTCTCTAGAGTGACCTTAAGGCTGTGATGCGCCAATGTCCTTAAATAATATTAAATGTACGAAAGAGACGATTTTGTAATATTCGATTTAAATCTCCTTGTATAATAGCTGAAATTGATATTCCAAATAAACTAACCTAAATTGGCTACGGAAATTTCACTAACTTTTTCAATTTAGTGCTCTGATATTTTATGAAATAGATTCAATAAAGCAAAGTGAAGGAAAAGGCGAAAAAGTTTCTTTCACACATCAGAAGTTTAAAGGTAAACTTTTGTAATATGGATATAATATCAAATGTCGAATTTTCGTTCCCACTTCAAATATTTATTCTGGAAAATTATTGTGTTTAAAAAATAACTTCTCTTTATTACTGCCTGACGCAAATATTTGAAAGACAAAAAACTTCTGAAGGGGAAAATTATGGTTATAATTAATTATACCTTGGTGGTTTTACGTTTCCTTATGTATATATTAATGTTTACTATAAAATTGTATCAAGGCTGTCTAAATAATATTGAGATATCGCCGTTCTCGCATCACAGTTGAACAGACAGGTTATCTACAAACTGCTACCTTCGGTTCAGTAGACAAAATTATAACGGGACCATTATAATCATCCCAATATGCCGTCTAGAAGAGATTTACAACAGAACAATTGCAGGTAAAATAAAAAGAAAAAAGAAAAATTCTATGGTCACTTGTTTCCGAAATAGACACACTAACTTTTGTTTTTTATGGGCACCATCTTGGATTTTTCATTCATTAAATAGCGCTTTTTATGTGCTTTTGTAAGATGTACCACACTTTTAAAAATAATTATGTCTATGTTCCGTTATTTCAAATAAATTGTTTTTCGCCAAGTAGGCCTTGAGAAATATTGTTCTTATTTAGATAGGCAACTTTTTCATTTTCTAAATACCAATGACATCTGATTATATTTTATGAGTTTCATTGCTAGGAACGAGCAAAACAACCAAACAAATATCAATTAACTATGGTTAACAACGCTGCTAGCTAATTTCAGTATCGCATCGACATTCGCGCTGCAATCGCCCTATCGTGCTGGAAACAGACGGGCGACTGTAAATTGTGCATACCGCTTGTTGTGTATCTAGTGGTCCTGGCTCAATCTGTATTGCTCTTATCTCTCAAGGGATGGACAGAGAGCATATATGTTGTCTAAAACCGCCAACCCTTTGTTCGGTCCCAAAATTATAATCGTCCGCTACAGTCGTCTAAATTTGGACCCGAGAAAACGTGAGTCATATAATATTACCAAATACTGAGCAATAAATTGTTGTTCCTTGCTGGAAATCAGCTGGAGATAAACTACATACATGGTCAACTTTATCAGTTATTAGATCATGTTGCTCATTTCCTGATGATGTCAACTTTAGTGTTAAAGACTATTTAGTTTTAACATTAACAATGAATAAGTAAAGTGTTGATGATACTACTAGAAATGGTCAGCATAAGCAGTTTTCTAAAAATACACTCAGTAAATCTTACTAGACTTGATCAGACTGAATAAACTTTTAATATTGTCTAATGTGACATGTTTTCCCCTTAAGTATCCCCTAACTTTAGTGTCTTTAACTAACCTAACTTTTAATTTTTAGGAACTATTAATTTTAATCTATCCAATCTCTTATCTTCCACTAGAAGCTCCTAATCGGCAGTAAATCGGTCTTCGGAGAGTTTACCATGAATGAGTATTGGGTTATGTCCGGTGGGTGAAGTTATTTCAGGTTATATCGTTAGCGTTCGCTCGGCTGCACAGTCCCTTCCTTATTCTATGAACTTTGTCCCCTGTTTCGCCCCGTTCACCCTATTCTTAGTCGATTGTTTTCTGCACGCTATCGTAGCACGATAAGTCCTTTGTAAGTTTAATGTATTCTCTTGCATTTACTTAAATATTTGTATTAATTATAAGACATTACAAACATTTCTGACAAGAAAGAAAAGTGGATCAAAAGAAATGCCTATGGGTAGGGTTCAGATGACAAACGAAATATAATATATATTTTACCGTTTCGCTTTTACCTTTTTCATACCCAAATTTGTTTGCTATCTCCGTACTTTATCGGGAAAGTATCCATTTCCAACATTTTCCCTTGTTACTTCGGGTAATAAAGTAAATATCGTTCAAGGAATTTAACCTCCAAGTCTATCAGAAATGAGGCAATCAATTACATAATTGCATGTTTTAAATGAACATATTCGTGTCTCGAATATTATATACCTAAGAGTTGTTAGTATAGAGGCGATATAAATAAACAATTTAATCAATGTAAGAAAGCTTAAAAACACGTTGTAAAATTGATAATTTAGTGACGATTCGATTGTTTCTTTAGAAACGGAAGAAGTAGCCAAATATGCTTTTTCTTTGCTGCCCTCAGAAAAAATTCAAGAAGCTGTTTCAAAAAACACGATGGTTCCAAAAGATCATGTAAGATAAAAACAATGCAAGCGCAAAAGTATTATTGGGCTTATTGTCTGAGAAGATCGGAGATGCTGAACTGGTGTTAATACTTAATGTTTACATCGAACTAAATAAAACTTCACGTTTTAAGATTTTCACAAAAAATTTTTATATTCATATATTTACGAAATATATATAAACATGACAATTATTTCGCCAACACAGTGGCTTCGTCCGATGTGAGTACTAGACTAGCTATTACAATTATTATGAGTAGGGTGTATAAATAAGCTTGATGACATAGTAAAATTGCATCCTAAATAAATCAAAATAAAAATAGAATTGTAAACTTGTAAATATTAAATATAAACGGATCCTTCACATTTAAAATTATAAAATATATATATAATAAAGGAAAAAATATGTATTGTTCTATAGTTCTTTTCAAGCTCGTAAAATGCCAAAGGATAAGGGTCAAGTTTTACCAAAAACCTAAAAATGTCTATTGATTATATTTGTGCATTGAAATAGACTATAAAAGAGCGTAACAAATTGTAGAAATATAGAAAGTATAAAGATTTTAAAAATAATTAAATATGTGTATGTAAAGTAAACTTTTTTTTTCCATATTAAAACATGTTCAATAATGGTGAGGAGTTTGTTTCCAGTTGGTCATTTAGAATTATTTCTGAATCTTTTAGCTTATTGATTTCCAAGGATTCTAGTAGTGTTAATTTTAATCCTTTATTTTAGGAGTGCAAAATCTCGAAGTTATGTTCATAAATGTTATGTTATGTCAAAGTTATGTTAATAAATGTAATAAAAGATACTTGTAAGTTTAATCCAAACCACAGTATAAAAAATTCTTATGAATTAATTAAAAAAATTAAAACTGTTAAATTACCAGATAATTCAAAATTTATTTCCTTTGATGTGCAAAACTTATTTCCCAGTATACCCATAAAGGATACTATTCAAGTTATAGAAAATTTATTAGACAAAAATAACACGAATCCTGTCAAAAAAGCCGAAATCTTAAATCTGTTGTCCATATGTTTAACCCAAAATTATTTCCAATTTAATAACGATATATATAAAGGTAGTGATGGTTTAATAATGGGAAATCCACTAAGTCCGATTCTAGCCGAAATATTTATGGATTACCTAGAAAAACAAATTCACAATAACAAATTAATAAAGGATTTTATATACTGGTACAGATACGTAGCTGATATCATCACCTGCTTCACAGGAACCACCAGACAATTAAATCATTTTTTAGAATTTATTAACAATTTACACCCAAACATAAAATTTACTAGAAATAGAACAACAAAATTCTATCAACTTTTTAGATTTAACTATATCAAAAATTAACAATAGACATGAATTTTCCATATACCATAAAAGTTCTCATACCGACACTACAATACACAACTCTTCTACACACCCTTTAAAACACAAACAAGCCGCATATAAAAGCATGATACACAGGTTAATCAATATCCCTCTTTCTCAGGAAAATTTTGAAAAAGAATTAAAAATTATAAAACAAATTGCAAAAAACAATGGTTATAACCCATCAATGATTGATAATATTCTGGCTAAAAAAACTTACCAAAAAGCAATACAACTAGTTTATCCTATTGTTTTAACTAAGAAAACAAATTTCAAATCCCTTACATATATTGGGACCCCTACAGAAAAAGTCGCTGAAAATTTAAAGAAACAAAATTTGGATATTGCTTATAAAACGAATAATTCCCTTGGTAAATTAATTAAAAATAATAAAGATAAAACTAATAAAGAAAATAAATCTGAAATCTATAAGCTAAAATGTGGTACCTGCCCGAAAGTATATATTGGACAAACCGGAAGATGTTTCAAGAAAAGAATATCAGAACACAAAAGAAGTTTTAGAAACAGAAGAGAAGATTCTACTTATGCAAATCATCTCCTAGAAGAAAACCATAGTTTTGATGAAAACTTCGAGATTTTGCACTCCGAAAATAAAGGATTAAAATTAACACTACTAGAATCCTTGGAAATCAATAAGCTAAAAGATTCAGAAATAATTCTAAATGACCAACTGGAAACAAACTCCTCACCATTATTGAACATGTTTTAATATGGAAAAAAAAGTTTACTTTACATACACATATTTAATTATTTTTAAAATCTTTATACTTTCTATATTTCTACAATTTGTTACGCTCTTTTATAGTCTATTTCAATGCACAAATATAATCAATAGACATTTTTAGGTTTTTGGTAAAACTTGACCCTTATCCTTTGGCATTTTACGAGCTTGAAAAGAACTATAGAACAATACATATTTTTTCCTTTATTATATATATATTTTATAATTTTAAATGTGAAGGATCCGTTTATATTTAATATTTACAAGTTTACAATTCTATTTTTATTTTGATTTATTTAGGATGCAATTTTACTATGTCATCAAGCTTATTTATACACCCTACTCATAATAATTGTAATAGCTAGTCTAGTACTCACATCGGACGAAGCCACTGTGTTGGCGAAACAATTGTCATGTTTATATATATTTCGTAAATATATGAATATAAAAATTTTTTTGTGAAAATCTTAAAACGTGAAGTTTTATTTAGTTCGATGTTAAAATTGATTTTCATCAAGTAAAGGTCGAATCAATCAACTACTTAATGTTTAATTCAACGGTATTAATGATATCATTGATATTTCCAAATTTACAAAATTAAGAACTATTCTTAAAAGAAAGAATCATCGACTAAAGAAATCCAAAGTGTTAACCAAAGAACCAATTGATAGATTTCTTACTGAGGCACCTACCTGATGGTATTTATCTAACGATGAAGGTATTCAATATATAATTTAAATAAATTATTGGTTGCTGCTTGTTTTTTGTGAGTTTCTTTATTAAGCTTGATTAGTTAAATGAGCATCTCGACACCGCGTCGTTTGAACACAAGGCTCCACGATAAAATTTGACAAAAATGCCACGCAGTTTGATATGGGATTAATTATTCTGTGATAGTTAGTGGTTTGATATGTGTAGCGCCTGGATACAAATCTGCAGCGTTAACATATGACCTGATTGCAATAATTGCTCTCACGTTGTTATATACAGGGTGGTTATAATGTTAGAAATTAATATTGTAAGCAGAAACACGCGTCTTGGCAATTTTTGAGGTTTTGGTAACTTCTAACAATGCTCGTGTAAATCAGTTTATTGTTTTTGTTGTGCTATTGTATATTTAGAGCAATAAGTTCAAGAAGTTTAATGTAACGAAACGACTTTCGATCAAAAGCAGTTTTTCAATAAAAATGATTACGAATTATAAAAGTAGAAACAACGTAGACCATTGGTTTGGCAGGTAATTAACTGTTATGAAGGAGTTTTTATAACACTTGGGCAAAATTAGTTTAGTTTAATTATTTTCTCTTGTACCGTGATTCGTGAAGCTGTTATGCTGACGTTAAGAAGTTTCAAAACTTTCTGTGTTAAACAAAGAAAATAGAAGAAATAGGTTTACGTGAAAAGGGCGATTTAGAATCCACATCCCTTTATATTATTTCTAGCAATTCAGTGCTTTTCTGTTCAGTTTCCTTTTAAATTTATTAGAGAACATTTTTTATTAAAATAAAAACAAGAAATAAATAAAAATAATGACATTTAAGTTTTCTCCAAACATACCTTGGGACAGCACTATCGATATTATGTCTCCATCAGAACCTGAAAAAATTTACTAGATAAAACTTGTTGGTAAAATGTCGTGCATTCAAAAATAAAATTAACGGGATGGTAATTTTCATACAATAGGAATTATAGAAACTTGTTGGTTATTTCACAACAAAAAAAACTGATTGTCTGCTTTATACTGATGGAGAAAAATAAATAATTGAAACTGCAATCAAATTAAATTTTTCATTTGTAACGAAATAATTAAACCTTGCTTCACTTAAATGAATAATTTATGAATCGGTCCGATAAAGCAAATGAAATAAAACGACTAATGAGGGTTCTCTCCGATTATCTCGAACATTTATAATCACTTTTAGCAGTTGTTTTTCTTCTAATTTATTATTCAAATGTTTACAATGAAGATTTACGTTTAAATTGCAGTGTTGAAGGTATGCCGTTCTATCCAAGTTGCTGCCTTTTACGAGGGATAAACATCAAATATATATTATCCCTTTTATATATACCGGGTGTCACTGAGATATCGTTCACCAAATGCTTTTGTTTAATTTTTAATTTAAAAAAACGAAATTTTGTAATATAGTCAATACACAAATAAAAATACAGGGTGGACCATTAATAATGGGCCAAAGTTCAGGGGTAGCTTCTTTGGACCAAAATATGAGGATATAATCAAATATGCTTTGGTAAAATGTTGCTGTGGAAAAAGATATAGGGTGTCAAAGTTGAAATTATTTTTTTCGTTTTTTTGAAATAACTGAACAGCCTTTAGACCGATCTTTTTTTAATCTAAGAAACAATAATTTGTGTATCACATCACGTTAGACCATAGAGGGCGCCGCAGGAGTTGTATCTGATGATGAATTTTTCAAATTTTTTTGGCGAAACGTTGTGGTACTTCTGACTAGAAAATCTGACGAGGGCATCATTTCCATGCAAAAAAATATACACTTGGTAGAACTTGATAAAATCAACTGTTTTCGAGGAAACTGACGTTAAGGATTTCAATTATTTTTTGAAGTACAAATTTAAATTTAATGAAACAAATTGTATTTGTTGAAAAAAGTACAAAACGTAAGTAAAAACAAAAGCATAACAACAGCGTTAACTCTCTCTTACTTTCTTATGAACTAATTATTGCAACATAGAGTAAATGTTCGATATGGTTTCCACCTATTTCTAAAATCGGCTGCATTTTGTATTTGATCCCACATTTCTTCTTTTGAATTGATAGTGTTTATATAGACTAAGGACTTCATAAGCCCCCACACATAAAAATCCAAAGGATTATAATCAGGACTCCTTGGTGGCCAAGCAAATTCACCTCCTCGACCGATCCATCTGTGAGGGAAAGTCACATCAAGAAGATTTCTGACTGCAATGGGGAAATAAGGAAGAGTTCCATCTTGCATAAACCACATTCTGCCCCTTATGTCTAGCATGAAATCATCTAATATATCAGCAGGAGTATTTCGAAATAAAAACAGATACGACTGCCTATTTAAATTTGGAGGAAGAACAAATGGTTTCAATAACTGATTGCCGATAATACCACATCAAACGTTAATCCTAAATTCGTGCTGAAAATGCCTTTCTTTAACGGCATGAGGATTTTCTATGTCCCAGTAATGGCTATTTCTCCAATTAAAAACGCCTCGACGAGTAAAAGTTGCTTCATCGGTAAATAAAATGATCTTAACAAAATTTCGATCTTTGTTGTGTTATTAAGAAGAAATTGGCAAAATTCTAACCTTCGTGGAAGATCCCATGGAAGTAAATTTTGTACAGGAGTAAAGTGATGTGGGTAGAAGCGTTCTTTGCGTAAGACTCTTAGAATAGATTTTTTACTCACTCCTATTGCCGCTGAAAAACGATTTGAGCTGACTTGAGGATCTTCATCCAGACAAACTAAAATTTCTAAAAAAAGAAATATAAACAAAAAAAAAGAAGAAGAATAGAAAATCCCAATTTTGATGAAAATAAAATCATCAAAGACACCCTTTCCCGATCTTTGTATGTGTCTAATGATACAAATGCATGATCATTTATATAATTAATTCCTAGTGTAAATTTTCATTTCGATTGCCCGACGCTGGATAGTTCTCCCATGGCCTCCGACGCCTTACGGGAGTCGCGCCAGCATATTAACTACAGCCACTCCCTACATCCCGCAGGGTTAGTGAATGTAAATTCCAGAATCGTATGCTCTAAGCAGACGAAGAGAACCCAGAATGACCGCCTTTTGCATTTGACCTGCCAGCTACTCAGCTGATTTTTGGCAGAACGGTATGGTCTTCTCGATCTAGAGTAATTCGTTTCGGTCGCTCTATATCATTTTTATGGCGAAATGAACCCGCTTCTCCCAAACGACGAAACAGGTGTTGGAAAATCTTATGATTTGGCTGCCTTCTATTTGGATATTGCACTGAGTATCTCCCAGCTGCAGTACGCTCGCTAAAATTATTTTGTGCGTAAACACATATCATATCCCGCATTTCTTCATTTGAAAAATTATTATGTCGAGGTATTTTAAATAAAGAAGTTAAAGAACTTGATAAATTAACACGAAGAACACAAGAACAAAATGAAATGACTAAATGACGTACATAACAGAACTAAGATACGTACATATCAGAACAAAGCGCATTATTCAATAATTACAATTTTTTTGTTAAAATTTGAATTTGTCTTTCAAAAAATTATTTAAATCTTTAACGGCAGTGTCTTCGAAAAAGGTTGGAGTTATCAAGTTCTACCAAGTGTACCTTTTTTACGTGGAAGTGACGCCCTCATCAGATTTTCTAGTCAGAAGTACCACAACGTTCGTGAAAAAAAAATATGAAAAAAATTCATCATCGAATAGAGCTACTCCTGCGCCCTCTATGGTCTAACGTGATGTGATACATAAATTGAATTGAAATTGTTTCTTAGATTAAAAAATGTTCCTTTACCAAATTTGGTGAAGATTGGTCAAGAGGTTGTTAAGTTATTGCCCTCATAAAAATTAATCAAGGGGTTTTAAATCGGTAAACCTAGGCGGTCATTCTATGAATCCCTGTAAACCTATGCATCAATCGGGAGGTAAACACCAGATTTAAGTATTACTTTATTTGAACGCTATACTGCGGGAGGCGCCATCTTGCTGATACCACACCATATTTTGAATAAAATTATTTCCATTAGGGAATAAAGTAACGCATGCAGATACCACGTTGTTTTTAAGAGTTTAAGGTATTTTTGAGTAGGCAAATTTCTGCGTGTGTAGTTGTACAATCCAATGTAGTTTACTATTCCGTTAAAGCAATAGATTGGTTCATGAGAGACTAGAATTGGATGACCAAAATCTTTATTGGTATAAGATTTCAACATTAGATGTCAAAACAGTCTTCCTTTAGTTCCTGAACTAAATTCACTAAATTTCTTTTAAAAGATTTTCGATCGATTTTGGATATCCATTGTGATTCACGTATTGACACTTGAGGTATTTCAATAGGAGTATTGAATATTTCTTAATTAATTTTAACATGAAAATATATTCAAGTAATTGGTAGCCAGATATAATACTAGTATAAATAGACATTGAGGTAATTACGATATTACCTTATAATTTATACACCTTCGCAATTCAGAGAATATCAAATCAATACAGGTCTTTTCGTGTCATCCGAGGGCATAACAATTTCTAAAATTAACCAAGAAATTATTATTTTTAGAAATCCTAATTATTTATTTTGTAGTTGGACAATTACAAGCCAGTGAATAAAGAGAAGCAAGAAGAAGTGCATTCTCTGTCATTTTAGTATTCATGAAATGGATACGAAGCGTGTCAGAAAAATCAACTTCTCCCCTTTTATAACCGTATTTCTAGAATTTTATTTATATAACAATTCTATTATGTTGGGTTGGATAATTTGAAATCTTACAAAGCAACGAATATACATATCTAAGCGAGGCAATATGGAGTTACCTTTTACAGACTCATTTCCTGTTTATTTGGTATGCTCGTTATTATTATATTATGATAACCGAATTGAACGAAACGTTTATATAAATGAAATGAAATACCATAAAGAAGAATAATGAAAATATACCATTTCTAGATGCAATTCGAGATTAAAAACGATTTTTAGGTCAACAGATAAATGTGTTGTTTGATATGGATCTTAAAATCCCAAGTTTGTGCTGACATTGATAATTGATTAGAAGTTAGAGGTAATGATCTGGTACATGAATTATTCATTTATTTTATATTTTTTATAGTAGTGGAGAGATAAGCGGGTGTAGAGGGTTTTTTATTTGACTATTTCCCACATGTCGCTACATCCAATAAAATTGCTTAATTTTTGTCACAAGCCTCAATGCAACCGCTTTATTAGCGGCAACATTTCAAAAAGTCCCTAGCGTTATGGCCAACTAAATTAATTCTATTGATATGTATGCATAGAGATTTTTCATTAAAATAAATATTAATTTTTCGTTTCACGTAACTAAGGAATTGTTCATTCTACAAGAAATAATAAAGTAATTAATTACTGGGAATTACAAAATCATTCTTTCAAAGCTAACATGATAATAATAATAAAAAGTACCCATATATTTTTATATTTTATACTGACATTCGTATCTGAAGGTGATAGTATAAAAGTTTTATGTATATAATGAATCAAAAACAACAACTTTTTATCACAGAAACTATTACAACAACTACTCAGTCTAGGAGCTAGAACTGCCATAACTAAGTAACAGTATCCTCAGTATTAGAAGCAAAAAAATATTGAGATTAAAAAAAAATATTGACTCACCAAAAAAAGGGAAAATTTTCACACTCAAGAAATGATTTCCTCCAATTACAATAAAAAAAAACGAAGACTCCTAGGCCGATATAATTCTACTTTCATTATACTGAACTCTTCAAGGGTTTAGACAGCATAAAAATTATACAGGGTGGGGCAATAGTTCGTCGGACCTCGATATCTCGAGTTCTACGATAGCTAGAAATTTTTAAAAAAAATTACAAGGTTACTAGATAAAAAAGTCTATAACTGGTAATTATTTTCGAACATACAGGGCGAGCCAAGACAAAATTACAGGACCAAGTGCCTTTTTTTTAAATGGAATGCTATGTATATAAGTACATTTTTTGAAGCCTCTTTCTAGGCTCTATTCATTCCTATATTATTATTAGCCATCTCCCAACCACTTTGATGTAAAGAATTTTTTTTGTTGAAATAATGCCATCTGCAGATGGATATAAAAAAAATCACCACAGTCACAATTATGGGTTTTAAGAAAAACTTAAGTAAATACCAGTTATGAGACATCTAATTAATATTTTTGAATCATTTTCGTTTCCTAAAAATGTACAGGGTGGCCAAAAATTTGTATTCAATTAAGAACTTTTTAAATTGAATTTTCTCAATTTTTTCAAATGGAACACCCTGTATATTTTTCAACGATGTGATGTAAAAATGAAAAACGAAAATTTTTTGTAAGTAATTTTTCAAATGGAACACTTCAAAAAATGTACTGATATACATAGTAATCCATTTAAAAAAAAGGCACTTGGTCCTGTAATTTCGTCTTGGCTCGCCCTGTATATTCGAAAATAATTTCCAGTTATAGACTTTTTTTATCTAGTTTACTTACAATTTTTTAAAAAATTTGTAGCTATCGTAGAACTCGAGATATCGAGGTCCGACGCACTATTGCCCCACCCTGTATATAAAAATATTTAAATTAAGTAATTCAAAATATGAACATTTGTTATATTTATTTTGACATTTTAAATTGAAAGGCAATATCTAGATTAATTATTGTAACTTCGGAAGGAAAATTTTCACACTCAAGAAATGATTTCCTTTTTTTGGTGAGAACATTTTTTCAATCTCAATATTTCTTTGCTTCTATTACTGAGGATACTGTTATTTAATTCAAAGCAGTTCTTGCTCTTAATTGTTTTAATAGTTTCTATAAAATGTATTAGAAGTGTTGTTTATGATTCATTATATGCCTAAAATTTCTATACCAGCACATTCAGATACGAATGTCCGTATAATATAAGCGCTAATTTGATAAAAAGGATTATAGATTTTATTATTGGTCGTCTAGTCTATCTTATAAATTATTCTATTTCCGAAGGTATTTTTCACACTGAATTAAAAACTGCAAAAATTATTCCACTACACAAAAAAGACGACCCTACATTAGTAGAAAATTATCGACCCATTGCATTATTATCTATCATCTCCAAAATTATAGAAAAAGTCATTCTTAACAGAATTGTTTCTTTCATCACAAAACATAACCTATTGTCTAATTGTCAACATGGCTTTCGGAAAGGAAAATCCACAGAAACTGCAGTTTTAAACTTCTTAACTGAACTTTATCAAGGTATGAATGAGCATAAAAAATGTATAGGTTTATTTATGGATCTAAGTAAGGTCTTCGACCTAATAAATCATAATATTCTACTAGTTAAACTACTTGAATATGGTTTAAGAGGTAAAATATATGACTGGTTAAAATCTTATATTTCAGGAAGAAGTCAGATAGTCGAAATAAACCATATTAGATCCACAAGTAAACGGATCCGTTATGGTGTGCCACAAGGGTCTGTATTGGGCTCATTACTTTTTTTATTATATGTGAATGATCTACCAAATTTTATTTCTCATGGACAAAATGTTTTTATGTTCGCAGATGATACGTCATATTTATGCACTTCTAATTCGGTAAATGAAGCTGTCTACGATATTAGTAATGATATACGAAACTTTTCTACGTGGTTCAATAATAATGGACTATTTCTAAATAATTCTAAAACGGTTTTCATAAACTTTACACCTAGAAGGTCTATTATAACGGAAAGCATCATGATAAGAATAAATGGTAAATCCATAGAACAAGTTGACACGACAAAATTCCTTGGCATTTATCTAGACAATGCTTTTAATTGGGAAACACATATAAACACTTTAGCAAACAAATTATCAACAGTATGTTACGCAATATATCGTCTAAGAAATGTTACCAGCCAACAAATAATTATAACGTATTATTACGCCCAATTTTACTCCAGAATTTCCTATGGTATATTGTTCTGGGCTGCAACAAACAAAGCAAAAAGAATTTTTATGTTACAAAAGAGGGCTATTCGAAATATAATAGGTATTCCAAAGTATATATCATGTAGATCATTATTTAAATCCCTTAAACTGCTAACTCTATGTTGTATATACATCTTAAAAATTTTGATTTATGTTCACACAAACTTAAACTTATTTTTTTAATAATAACTGTAACCATCTTTATAACACCCGAAACAAAGATGATCTTTTAATACCTTTGCACCACTTCTCAACATATGAACTAAGTCCACAATATATGGGTATAAAGCTTTATAACAAGTTACTGTAACGATTTGTTTATATTTTTATTTATAATGATACAATTATTTTAAAGATTACACCCAGTAGCCACTTTATTTCACAATATATTGAAAAACAATAAAATGGAAATAGATTTAACCAGTTCAGAGCGTAATTTCAACTGACTCGCTATATTCATTTTTATATAATCGCATTATTATATTTCCTTATCCTAAGCATGGGTTGCTCCTAGCCATAACATAAACATTTCTCCGGAACTCGCCCGGGTCTTACTCAGCATGCTGTTTCAGTCGGCCATGCTACTACCTTTTCCGTCCCGGAAAACCTCGTATAACTGTGCCCTGCAACATAACAGACAAACATACTTACTATTTTACTATTACTACAATATGAGAACGAGGGAAAAGCTAAAGATGATGTAGGCGTTGGCCAGACACCCACTACATCCGTAACCCCTCCGCAAGTTTCTCAGATTTTTTTTGAACGAACACTACTACTCAGAAAAGTCGTCTACTACTCCTCAGAATAGTCGTCTTTTCAACGAATACTACTACTCCTCAGAATAGTCGTCTTTTACTTAGTAATAATTTCATCCTCAGCGTCTGACTCTGAGTCCGTACTACTGCTTTCACAAGCAGCCGTGAATGGCTTCATCCGGTCGACCGAACTGATACCTCGATATTTCTTACGTGCACGTCATGACCCAGGTAAGTCTTCTACTACATACCTGTCGTGTTTAAGTACCCCTTTTATTACGTATGGGCTGTTGTACTTGGGCACCAATTTGGTACTCTTGCCGTCGTTTGCAAGGTTTGCCCGTCATAGGACTACAAGGTCTTCCACTTTGTATGAATGTCGCGTCTTTCTTCTCTCATCAAAATAAGCCTTTTGCCTATCTTGAGCCTTCTGAATTTGTTTTCCAGCTTCCTCCCTTGTCTTATGGATATCGTTTTCCACTTGATCTTCGGCTACAGCCCCACTTAAGAATGAGTCGTGTATTCCTCTAGGCTTATATCCGAAAAGGAGCTCGTAGGGACTTTTTTTCGTCACATTGTTTATCGAGGAACTTATACTAAAAACAACAGATCTTATCACGTTATCCCATTCCCTCTTGATTATACATTGCAAGAACAGGTCGCTCTATCATTTTCTGCTTTAACTCACGAAAATCAGTGTCCTGTTCCTTGCCCCAGTGGAAGCTGCATTCTTTCCTAGTTAACATAGAGATATGCCTACTACTGCTAGCAAAATCCCTAATAAACTTCCGAAAATAACTGCAAAGACCTAGAAACATTCTGATAGATAATTTCGTAACGTCTGATTTACCAACTTCTGCCAGGTTAGTGGCAAAACAGTCCCTATACTCATTAAGTAATCGTAATAAGCGAAATTGTCCGTCATTTCTCAATTTAAAATTTATTTGATTTCATATGTCGTTCAACGTGAATTCCGTTAAAACCAAAGTGCTCGTACGTAAACAATCAATTGGGTCACCCTGTAAATCTTCATGATAGATCTGACCACTTGCAACTACACTGTCTTTCTCGTAACAAATTGGTTTGTCAGACAAATTAATAATAGCAAGAGAACTACTCTATTGTAAATTAGTAACACACGGAATAATTATATGGCAATTTTTATTCCAATTACGATACTGCAAATCAACATAAATATCGTTTAAATTTCCAATGCTATACACAGAAATATGACCTACGTACTTCGGAGGGATAACAGAGGAGTCAGTCGCATATAAATTTATTTTCTTAGTTGACAACTCACTTGAATGAATATTTTGTTTAACTTGAAAATAACGTATCTGATTTCCTTGGACTACAACAGCAACGTTCTCATTATTTATAAAAGGCTGACCTATAATGGGTACGTCTTGTACATGATCGGGAACGACAAACGCCTCAACATTGGCGACTGCTAAGTCAGCTCCTAAGTCTAATATAACTTTTGATGTTGATAATACAGAGCCACCAGCATAACCACATAGGCGTACCAGAGTGGGCTTGCGGGGCAAATTCAGTTTTGTTGCAACTGTTGCGCGTATTGTAACAGCTGCACAACCAGAATCTACATACCCACGTGTTGATTCTCCATTTATTACACAATCAATGTAATAACAAGTATTAGTTTTATTTTCTTTGTGATTATTAGAAATACTTAAAATAACTTCTGGCTTACCTTTGGTTTTTCGAAACACAGATGGTATTTTCTGATATGTTGAAAATAGGAACTCTTACATCCGAAATCGATGTAAGATATCTTGGTACTATAGATTCCCTTGTGGACTGTAGAGATTTTCTCAAATCTATAAATATGTCACCATTGTACTTATCGTAAGTCGAGCATCGAACTATGCCAATGTTATTTGCGGGTATTTCGATGTTTTCTTTTGCTCGTAAGGTTATTTTCTTTGGTGGTAAACTATCAAGTTGGGGTAACTCTGCCATCCCAGCTTCGAAAAACCTTGCATTACCATCACGAATAACAGTAACAGCATTAGGTTTATTTAATATTGATCTTCCAATCAAAACCGGCATAGACTGTAGGCGATCTGAGACGACTAAAATATGCACTTCGTCCTGAAACAGATCCACCTTCATTTGAACGTTGGCGGATCCAAGAATTTTTGATGTACTTCCACCATAACCATTTAAGCATATGTCGCTCTCATTTTATTCCCATTTTTCGAGCGTTGGTCTCTCGTATGAGAATTACCTCACATCCAGAGTCCACAAAGCCTTGAATCTCGTGCCCATTAATCAAACACATAACGCAATAGCCCTGGCTTTCTGGATCTGCTTCACAAAACAACGTCTTATGAGATCTGGGTTTGTTTTGAAAACAAGTCTCCGATGAATGACCCAGTTTTTTTGCAAACGGTACATTCCAGCCGTGGTTTAGTGCATTCTGATTGGAAATGTCCATATTGTTTGCAATTATAACACTTGCCTCTTTTAACAGTATGCTTTTGATCCAATTTGCCTACATTTTCCTGCCGCCTGTCCACCTTTCTCTTACAATCATGTCTTGGAGAACGTTCACGTTCTCTTGAGGCAGTCAGCGTTGCCAAATAATCTTTATACATTTCCTCTGGTGTCGAGTACCTACCCACTTTGGCACCTGACTGGATGGTCGCATCCTGAATACCATCTATCAACATAGCTACAGCATTCTTTCCTGTTATATCACATTGACGAAGCAGCTGCATTTTGCCAAAATAATATTCAGTCCAGCTTTCGTCAGGAAATTTAACACGGCGAATGAGCTTTCTTATGGCCGTAGGAAAATCATAATAATCGGGGAATGCCTCAATGAGTAACCGTTTCCACTCGTACCAAGTGTGCTTATAACTATCCAAACTGTTGTACCATGTTTTGGCTAAGCCCGTTAGTCTAGACTGCATGTGATAAATTGTGGTCTTTTCATCCCATCTATTTATTTGGGCTAACTGGTCAATTTTTCCCAACCATTTACTACAGCTTTCACTGTGATTTCCAGGAGAAAACTCTGGGATGCAGTCCGGTTTGATAGATACACGTACAATGCTTCTGTCATTTTGTTGCAACAATTGGTCGACCAAAGCTTCTAGCTGTTTGATTCGCTGTTGAGATTCGCTTTCATTTGCACGAACGTCAGAGCGTGAACTCTCTGTAGCAACCACATCTGGTATGCTTTCGATTCTATCCCAAACTCCGCTATTCGTTGATGTCCTCCCATCACTTCGGCCGCGTGTAACGTCTACATCGCGTCCACCACTAAAAACCTGCCCCAGTTTGTGACACGTTCTTTTCTGTGTTTTCCAAACGAGATGGAGTCTGATTTATCGACCTGTCACTGGCGCTATGTATGTCCACCTGGACTTGTTCTGCGGTACCTTTATCAGCAGCTGTACTACGCGATTTTGAGCTTATTGACTTTTGTCTATGACTTTTAGAACTTGGCCATGCATTTTTATGTGGTGTGGTACTTACAGTTTTTCTACGTTTCTCCGTTTTCCTTCTGTATCGTCCTGTATGATCAGTACTAGACGAAGAGCTAGAGCTACTACTCGTAGAACTAGTAGAGCTACTAGAGCTATGCCTCCGTTTCCTTTTACTCATGTTTTGTTACAAAAACAAAACAGCTAAACCGTTTATTTACCTTTTTTTTTTGTCCACTCTGTAACAACCACACTTCTAACACATATCACTTCGGATAGAGCGTTTCTATCCCACCGCTGCACTGTAACGATTTGTTTATATTTTTATTTATAATGATACAATTATTTTAAAGATTACACCCAGTAGCCACTTTATTTCACAATATATTGAAAAACAATAAAATGGAAATAGATTTAACCAGTTCAGAGCGTAATTTCAACTGACTCGCTATATTCATTTTTATATAATCGCATTATTATATTTCCTTATCCTAAGCATGGGTTGCTCCTAGCCATAACATAAACATTTCTCCGGAACTCGCCCGGGTCTTACTCAGCATGCTGTTTCATTACCTGCACAGTTGAAGCAAATGAATGCTTATAATTTTAAAAACGAGCTTAAACTAATTTTGTTGAATAACTGCTATTATAGTCTAGAAGAGTTTCTGAACGATGATTTAAAATGTTTCTTATAATGGTAATAGTAATATATAAATTATTTTGTATGTTTTTTTAATATCAATTTTTATATGTTTGTTTTTATAATTATTTATCTTTTATATCATATGACTTGTTGCTAAATCGAATCTTTATGTGTATTTTTATTTATTTGAATTTGTGTTCACTGGAGGATTGGAGTCAGCAAATTATTTTGTACACTCGATCTTATAGTGTTTTGACGTGTCTCATGCTATCCTGTATAGTCTCTTTGGACAATAAATCATTATTATTATTATTATTATTATTAAAATATAAAAATATATCGGTATTTATTTTTATTATCATGTTAAGTTTGAAGGAATGCCTTTGTAATACCCAATAATTATTTTATTATTGTTTCTAAAAATACATAAATACGAAGCAATAACATGTCAGAATTTTTGTAAGGAATTGTTTTGGCGAAGCGTGAATCATATTTGTTGTGTTGAATTATAAATGTTGTTTATTTGGGAAGTAGTCCAATCAAATATATCTCGTGCTTACGATTTTGCAAGAATAAATTATTATTTAAAACACTCAAGATTTGCTTAGTAATGTCCCTCGACAAATTTAGTTGCAAAATCTCTCGCTCTACGGGCTCATGATTTTGATCACTAATTTGTTTTGTGACGTTACCAAGCCACAAAAATTTATTCGACAAAATTACAAGCCCTTGATCATTACTGATAAAAAAAATGTGTGGTATTTTTGGAAAGCTTTTTTTATTAATTTTCTTTCAAATTATTAAAAAAGGTACTCTTGTTGGCTAAGATGCATTGGTTTTGAAAAAATCGAAAATTTGTTTTTGGTGTCAGAGACTAGAGTAAGAATTAGATTTTCTGAGTTCAAAAATGATTTATACTTGTTGAAAGAAAAAACCAAATCATTATATAAAGTATTTTAGCAACATGTGTCCTAGCGCTTTTTCTGAGTGATAAGTAAACCTGGCCAAGCGATGGTAGATTCAGGGTCGGGCGCAATACCAATGCCATCGCGCGCTTGTTTACGATAACGATGACACGACACACTTCAGTTGTTATCTGTCGGTCGATGCATACAGTACTAATAAATAATAAATAATGTTGAGCGTAAAGAGTAGAAAACGACCGTACGCTGATAAAGTGAATAAATTTATCGGTGAATTTCCCGATTTATTCTATGATGGATGTAAAATAATTTGTAAAGTTTGTGATCAAGACTTAATGTGCTGGAATAAATACGGCTGCAAAATTCATGTCAATAGTAACCGGCATAAAAATAAAAAAATGGCGTGTCTTCTTTGGAACCTCGGTTTATGTTTTATTTACTATTAATGCTCATTGCCTGTGATGTTCCTATGCGCAAATTGGATAAACCAGCATTTCGGGAGTTCTGGAATAAATACAATCCCCAGGTAAATTTACCAAGTCGTTCATCGTTACGTAGATATGTACCAAGTGTTCGTGAAGACATTGTAAATAGGATTAAATGTGCATTAAAAAATACACGGCTGTGGTTATGTGTTGACGAGACGACAGACTGTAAAAAAATTCTATTTTAAATGTTATAGTACGTGTACTCGACCCTGTTAAACCAACATTTCCACTTATACTAGCTAGCAAAAGACTAACTGCGTGTACTGGCGAAACAATTACGCGGGTGGTGTTGGAGACTTTCGAAAAATTTGAACTGTCAACAAGTCAAGTATTGATGTTTGTGATCGACGGTGCTGCGACAATGCGTTTGGTGGGCCGTTTTCTTCAAAGAGACGATTGTAGGTTTCTTTACATGTTACGTGTAAAGTGCATGCGTTCCATCTTGTAGCAGAAACGATTCGAAAATATTTTCCAGATGTAGATAGATGCATTAATAGCAAATACAAAAAAAGTATTTCTCAAATATCCTAAACGGCTTCGAGCATTTCACACACTGTGTCCTCGTATTCCGAAACCACCAGAGCCGATTCTTACACGTTGGGGAACGTGGTTGAAGGCAGCTTTTTATTATGCTGAATATTTTCAACAAATAAAAGCTGTGATACTACAGTTCAACCCTAACGAGGCTGCAGCTATTAAGGAAAGCCAGACAAGCTTTCAAGATGTTTCCTTTGAAACACATTTAAAAACTATTTGTAACAATTATAGAGGACTACACGACGCAATAGAAAAATTGCAAAATACTTCGTTGTCGTTAGTGGAATCGCTGCAAATAGTGGACGACGTAAATACACAGCTGCAGACTATAAATGAGGCAAAAAATAAGCCCGTTATTGAAAAATTCGAGAGTGTATTACGGAAAGATCCTGATTTTACCAAATTAAAACAAATTTGTGATAGTGCATCTACAGCTGCGTTAAGTGAGTTCACAGAGTGTTTTACTTATGCCTGTATTACTTCCGTAGATGTCGAACGGTCTTTTTCAAAATACAAACATATTTTTCACCACAGCGAACATCGCTTACTGAGACAACTGTAGAAACATATCTGATGCTACACAGTTATTATAGTGCTCCAGTTTGTGATAACGACAACCAAGCTACTTCATAAATCTGCTTAAGAAGGTGAGTTTTCTACATATTTTTATAAAGTGTACCAATATTAATAAAATTTATTTCCATTTATTTTATTTATTTATTTATTTATTATTAGTTATCACTTAGATATACAATGTACATGTGTGAAAGTCATTTAACAGTTTAATAATAATGTGCAGCACTAAGCTTACAAAATATAAGGATATACATAAAAAAGAATTTAAAGCGAACGAAATAGTACAAAAACATACATCACAATATATAAAATATTTTTGTTTTTATTATTGTACTTATTCAAGTATTATGATATGATGCATACCCAGTACATCTCTGTGGGATTAATGACCTTGGCCAGGCTTAGCGATAAGGCACCACGCGTTCAAAAAGGAACATTTTAATTCTCATAGGAGTGAGCAACAAAGAAAGTGTTATATGTTCTTTATAGGCACAATTTTTTTTTACAGAAACTGTTTTATTAACACCAACATTTATTAAATTATTTTTGGATGTTGCAGTTTTTTAAAACAGTTTGTCTTATTAGCTTCAGACCTTGTATTAAATAATTGATACTTTAAAACAGTAAGGTCGCCCCTGGACTCTCTGACAAAGTTTGAATCTAGTAATTACCTATTCGTTATAATTTTTCACCTCATTTTTCTGCCACTTTCATACATTTCCCGAGGGCTTTTAAAACTAAAGCTAAAAGTAAAACTAACTGTTACCACTAAAAAACAAAATAAATTTTGCGGCGACCTACTAACTGAAACTCCAAGTTTTAATCAGTTAGAATGGAACGAAAATAAAAGGAAACACTTGAAGCGTTAGGGACTGCAAGGTATGCAGATGTAAATCCGGTCACTGGGGCTGAAATGCACGTCCTGTGCCGTCGCGACACCACGGCCAGCTCAACGCTGATGCTGACGACGATTTTATCCATTACAATTGCGCCAATCAGACCGGTCAGCATCGACAGTGGAGACTGAATGCGTCCATTTGCAATGTTCGATAATAGACCGTAAAGAAATTCTGTTTAATTGGCGTATTAGAGTTTGCTGGAGTTCGAAACATATTATTATCCTTATATCCTTGCAGAGTATTTTTCGCTAGGAATTACTGGGTTGGAAAATAACACAGTAAAGACTGAATTAGATTTGTAAGAAACAACTACTCAGCGGACAAAAGCCCCGACCCGCATTGAATTAAACCTGCAAATCTTGTTTGGTAGCTAAGATCATTTGTCAATTCCTCACTAGACATAGACTGGTTTCAAACTTTTTATATTCTCATCAGTATGCCATAAGTAATGGTACCTGCTTTGCTAGTCGCTACCAGTCACTATGGTAGTAGCACTGACCACCAGAGGGATACACTTATCACTCACTATGTCTGTCTTACTTAGTCTGCTTTAGGCTAGCCTGATTTGCTATTATTATTTGTATTTTCCATTATTTATGGCATACTGACGAGAACATAAGAAGTTCGAAACCGGTCTATGTCTAGTTAGGAATTGACAAATGATCTTAGCTACCAAAAAAGATTTGCATTTTTAATTCAATGCACATCGCGGCCTTTGTCCGCTGAGTAGTTGTTTCCTACAAAACTTAATCAGTATATAGTAAAGACACAAAAAGAACAGGAGTATTAAGTCGAATACCAGTTAAGTTAATTTTTTTTTGCAAATACGTACAGGTTGAATTTAAATTAGAGTAGCTAACCGAGAATGTCCCAAGGTGCTATTCCAGAAATTCATGGGCTGGTACTACGTTTTGCAGAAGGGCTTTCAACAATAAACCCTCGAACTATCATCAATCTGGAAGGGTTATCACATTCAATTGTATGGATAATCCCACACGAACAGTTGCTGTAATCAAACCAATTTCCGCGAGTACAAGTTCTTTCACCTGATGATTTTCCTGCTCGATGAAGCTGGTTTTGACAGAGATGGAGTGTTCAATATCCATAACAATCATTTAAAGGCAGATGAAAGTACCCATACAATCACCTTGGCATCAGCAACGATTCAGTCTGAGCACGAATTGAGGGTGATATTTTAGTATAGCTCGTTATCTTACATTGGCCTCCAAGAGCATCGGATTTAAACCCTTTAAGATTTTTATCTATGGGGAGGAACCGCCACCAAAATCAGATTTTAAAGAAATTAGCTCACGAGAGATTTCGGTATATTTGTGAAACACCTCGTCTATATTAATTTTTAAGTGACATACTCGATTCTTAACCGACTAGTTCCAAAACTATTGATTACAGATAGACAATTGTATTTCTTGAAAACATGTGTGAGCAAAAATCCTTATCGGCAAAACTGTTTTGCTTATTATTTAAAAATATTGACCGAGTTCCCTCCGATGCAATAAGTGTCCATTATAATTTACTGAATAAAATAAGAATGAACTTAGTCAAATAATAAAACGAAACGGAGATTAATGCGCTGATAAGGAACAGTAACTCCGAAACACGAATATCCGTAGCCCGGTCACTGTTTCACTTTTAAGGTGTGTGTGGCATAAGTCCATGTTTTCTGTCTGGTAATTTACCTGATTTAATCCCCAACTTTTCCATATTTAATAAAATTAATAACATTGAAATACTGAATAGCAAATCTTGAATTTCCTAGAACCTAGAATAACAAACAGCATTTACCCTCTGGGAATTTAAGGATCGATGCATCCCCTGCATATCGTTGTATATATATGGACTAAGCTGCGAACTTAATGCACGTATTTGAACACCTCGGTCACGCTTGGTTTGCCGAGTATTTGCGTTAAGCAAACTACTAGGAAAATCATGAACGTACACTGAAATGATTGAGCAAATATGTACATGAAATTTATCACTAAAATTCTATTTTGGAAAGGGGAAATGTGTATTTTGTACTGTCACTGAAAATGAAGTGCTAAATTTAGATTATCAATGTTAATTATAAATGTATTAGTCCAAAAAAATTTATAAAAAACAAAACAACAATTGAATTTAAAATGCTTGTTGGCGGCAAATGACAATCAACTTGTGGTGCTGCAATAAAGGTGACTTGGGCTATTTATATATTTATATTTTATCAGTAATTTGCAAAATGGATTGTTCTTCCGCCGTTGGCAAGCATTTTTATTTTTTGTTCGGTTTGTTCTTATGTTTTGTTTTGCATTAAATTTTATTGAACAAACCAAAAGGCCATCGATCAAAATCCTCATCAAATTGTATTAATTATTTTTCATCATATTATTATTTTTGTATTTAAAAAAATAAGATTTAATTACATGTATTTTTTATTAGTAACTGTTTGTTTAATCTACAAATAAGGTTAAAAAAATCTACAGGATGTACATTCGAGTACACTCCTATAGTCTAGGCAGTGGCGTGCAAATTCGACGATGAAAGGTTATCGTCTGCCAGTTAGTAATCAATAAGTACCATACTTCCATACTTTTTTTCTCTTTTAAAATTTTTGGTATGGCGGCAGGATACGGAGGGGGGAAAATGTTTTTTTAATCGAATGGTTACCAATATTTGTCCGCATAGATAGTTTGTACTCCACATACCCCAATTACGCTGTCAGACAAAAATTCCGGTCGGCGTTCGGTAACCGGAAATTGAAAAAAATTTAGTTACCAGACCAAACCTAGCGCAAAATGTTTGTTTTGGCATGTACAATACTGTACTGTAGTGGCAGACATTTCTATCGGTCAGTTTTTGAGCATTTGCCATCAAAGTGGGAAAAATTTATCAAAATTTGAAATGTTGATGAAAAATAGGTAATATTAAAAAAAAGTCTGCCCAGCCAGCTTATGGTTCACAAGGCATTGAAAAACCCCTAACCTCGGCTGGCAGACATTTTTGCAAAATTTAACCCCCTTCCAAACCACCCCTTAAAGGGTTAAAAAAATTTCAGTTTTTCGTGTCTGTACTTTTTCTTATAAAGGGGTGATTTGGGGGGGTTAAATTTGGCAAAAAGCGTCTGCCAGCTAAGGGTTTGTTAATGCCTTGTGAACCATAAGCTCGCTGGGCAGATATATTTTTTAAATTTTAACTATTTTTTATTAACATTTCAAATTTTGATACATTTTTCGCCACTGATAGCAAATTGCTCAAAAACCGACCAATAGAAATGTCTGCCATTATAGTACAGTACTGTACACACCCAAACAAACATTTTGCGCTAGGTTTGGTCCGGTAACTAAAAATTTTTTTTTTTAAATTTCCAGTTACGGAGCGCCGACCGTAAGTTTTGTCTGCCAGCGCAATTAGGGTATATGGAGTACATATATTAACTAGTAGTAGTAGCTAGTAGTACTAGTAGCTACTTATTTTACTACGCAAGTAGGCCACAATGGGCCCTTTTTACCTAGGGACCTACAGTTTAGCGTGGACTCCGAACCACGGTCCTCGACTGTCAACTAACCCACCGCCTGGGCCTGCCCGCCTGCACCGCTAGCAGAGTGGCAAACCTCCTGGGTAGGTCTCTTCGACTCTCCACCCGGGCTCGCCTCTCCACCTGCATCAGGCTAGCGGCCTTCCCGGGATTGTCTGTTGACAGCCTACCGACTGTTAGATGAGCTATCGTTCATCCATCCAATTGCCGGACTCGATCAGTGCTGCTTAACTTCACTGATCGAATATCGGATATTAAACGGATGTCCATACCTCATCCCCTCATATATTAACTAACTATGCGGAGAAATATGGTAACCATTCGATTAAAAAAAAGTTTCCCCCCTCCGTATCTGGCCGCCATACCAAAAATTTCAAAAGAGAAAAAAGTATAGTACTCATATGGTCTCTTTGATTACCACCTGACAGACGGTAACCTTTCTTCGTCGAATTTGCACGCTATTGCATTGACTACTATCTTAACTCGGTTACTTAGAGAAATATTTGAAAATTTCAAAAACTGGATAAAAATAGATCTCACTTGTATCCTCAGGCGCTACGTGAAGTTTTTGTTTTTAAAATAACGTCCTGTATATAATGCAGTATTCGGTTTCTGTTTTAAAAAGTGTCAGGTTTAATAAATCTTGTGCTCTCGGTTTTCAGATTATTGAGTGCAAAAAGGTTGATATATAATAATATTTTTATGTTACATAATATTTCAAGTAGACTATGTTAACCTCAAAACAAGCGACATTAATAAAATAGTGAGCTCTGTAACTACATTAAATTATATTTAGCGAGTGTATTATTTAATAATCATAATACAATATTTGTAACAATGATTTTTTTGCATAATATCCGTTGTTCTCATTATTTAATCTAATTCTTTTAATAAAATGTTTGTTCAAGTTCTCTAATATAATACTATTATTAATTTGACCTAAATAGGCTATTCGTTCTCCTCTTATTTCCTCTAAAGTATTAGGTCTTCTTTTATACACTTCATTATTTAAGTAACCCGACAAGAATAAATCTAATGGGGTTAGGTCTAGGCTTCTTGGTGGCCATCTTTTCTGTCCGTTCATCAAATATACTATTTAAAAGAATTGTTACATTAAGATTGTTGTACTAGGAAGCTCCATCTTGTTGATAAAGTATATTAAATACCTCATTTAATGGAATATTATCTAATTTGGGTTGAACGTAATTATTCAGAAATGGGAAATACGTTTCACAAGTCATATTTTATTCAAAGAAATGATAATAATTCTGTCACTGTATATCTAAGTACACATTTTAAGGATTGAATATCCTTGTCACTAAATTTCATTTACTAAATGTAAGTTTTTTGGGACACAACAGTAATGAATATTTTTCCAATTTGCATAGCCTGATGTACAACTAACTGGCTTCATCAGTCCAAAATTTTTTTTGAAAATATTTAAATCTGGCCTACATCTTTTCATTATAATCTGAATACATTGTCGTCTCATAATGAAGTTATTAGGATACAGCTTCTGAACTTTAACTGGCTTTTTTATCATAAACCTATGTTTCTGCATTACAGGGTGTCCTGAAATTAGTGTGCAATATTTTACCAGCTGCTTCTACGGCCAGAAATAGAAAAAAAAATCATATAAACATTGATCGAAAAATGCTTCCCAAGGGAGCTACAGGCCCCTAAAAGTGGGTCTGTGAGAAACGTTTCTATCGAATATCTCCAAAACCACTTAAAGTCAAATATTGAAAATTTACACAGCCGCTACACTTCTTATGTGTAATAAGATGAAATGAAAATAATTTGAAAATTTTATCCAGGGCTGTCCCAAACTGGGGGTTGTGGGGTTAAAATAACCCCAACATTTTTCTATTGTTGACGGTAGAATATGAAATTTTAGAGTTTTTATACGTAAAAAAGGTACTCTTGATGAACATCGGTAAAATGCACCGTTTTTGAATAATATCGACTTGAACATTTCAAAATTTAACTAATTCTATTTGTTTTTTAAATTTTATATCATATGGAGCAAAATGCATTGTACCAGATGAGTTTTGTCTATTATTTCATGTCCATATAAAGTACATACTAATATTTTTAATTTGTTGCTTGGAAAATAGGTGAAAAATATTTTTTTATGAATAACTCGAATGAAAATATCATACTCAATATGAACGGAAATCATCCAGTAATCTTTTTATATCAACAAAATTGAATTTGAATTTTACATAGTTTTATTGTAACAGGTGTTCAAACAAATTTCCATTTTCTTGGATACACAGTCTCGCTCGACGTTCTAAAGTCTGAGAAGCCTGTAAAGTCCTGAATGTATTTTTTCTTAATTCATTTCCGGCCTGATTTATTCTTTGAAGTAGTTCTTCTCACGTATTTACTTCAGTGGCGTAAACCAAACCCTTCATATAACCCCAAAAGTACAAATCTAATGGGTTTAGATCCGGTTAGGGAGGTGGCCAAGCTATAGGACCACCTCGACTATCCACCTGCCTGGAAAATTTTGTGTAACCAAGTTCGAACATTGCACCCAAAATAGGTAGGCGCGCCGTCATATTTTGTCGAACCTCGTGTCGCACATTCAACGGTAATAAATCGAAAAGGTCGTTTTGGAGGAAATTTAAATACTCTTCTACATTAAGACGATTGGGGAATTCTATTGGGCCAATTACATGATCCGCAATGATTCCTGCTCATAAATTCACCGAAAATCTATGTTGGAAATTTGTGCGCCGAACAACTCGTGGACTTTCATCCGACCAGTGATGCATATTGTGCATATTAAAGCTCCGTTCCCAGTGAACATTGTCTCATCACTCATGCTAGGAAGAATATTTATGTTCGCTAATATCCATTGACAAAACTGGAGTCGTGGTAAAAAATCTGCCTCCGTTAAAAGTTACACGCGTCTAAATTGGTATGGGTGTATTCCTTGCATTACCGTTATTCTTCCTATCTGAAATTATTAATTAAGATAAATAATTAACTAGATACTTACATTTTTTATTAACTATTGAGCGAGGTATGTTGACAATTTCTGAAACTCTTCGAATGCTTATTTGTGGATCATTTTCTAAATGATTCAAAACTATATCCATGCGATGATAGCCTGTGGCCTTTCTGCGTCTCAAGACCTTTTAAAATTTCTATGATCTGCCAAATTCCGGTGAAGAACTGTAAATATTCAACGCCCAGGTCCTCTACGATTGGAAAATCCTCGTCGGTATTCCTTTACTGCGGCTAATGCACTACCATTGCAAAAACCGTACACAACATGCATATCAGTCATTTCCCTATCTGTAAATCTTGGCATTTTAAATCGACTTAATGAAAATCGTGATTAAAGTCGCACAAATGAAATAACTGATAGAAAAGGGGACACCACGTTTTTTTTCCCGATACGCGTTCTTAGGAATTAACCTTGTTGACAGCTCTAACATCAAATTATATCATAGCGGCATGAAACATTCTTTTTTTATTCATGGCCTACTATTAATAAAAAATTAATTTAGATTCCCAATACCTATCTCATACCATGTTATAAAATTTTCAAGTCGATATTATTCAAAAAACGGTGTATTTTATCGATGTTCATCAAGAGTATGTTTTTTACGTATAAAACTCTAAAATTTCATATTCTACCGTCAACAATAGAAAAAAAGTTACATACAAAAATGTTGGGGTTATTTTAACCCCACAACCCCTCAGTTTTGGACAGCCCTGGATAAAATTTTCGAATTATTTCCATTTCATCTTATTACACATAAGGAGAGTAGCGGCTGTGTAAATTTTCAATATTTGACTTTGAGTGGTTTTGTAGATATTCGATAAAAACCTTTCTCGGGGGCCCACCTATTCTAATTAAAACAGTGTCTAATCGTAAACATTTTTAAGTTAACTTCTTAAATAAATTATTTAAAATCTTTGTCCTAATTAAAAACAGTGAAAACACCATTTCTGATATGAAATAAGCATCCTTCGGTATTTACTTCACAATTTGGAATTGGTAAGAATAAATTTGAAATCTAAAAATGTTTTCCTACTGCATATAAATAGCCCCAAGCTTATCTTAAACATTAGGAGTACGCTTATGGCTTAACGTGGAGGCAATGCATTTGAGAGCTTATCAGAAATCATCCATTGATAGCATTCCAGGAAGATAACACAGTAACTGCTCCAAAATACATTGAGAATCATAGATAGTATAACTTGAGCACATTTAATTACCGGCTGCTACAGATTACATTTGTGATGTAATAAGTCGCAACAGACATTTTTATGTGAATGATTTGTTACATTGTAAATAATGTAGAGATTTGCATACAGTTGACTCCAAAAAAAGATCTGTTCTTTCTAGAGGTGGATATAAAAAAAATTCACAGATCTTGCATCTTACGCAAGTATCTTAGTCGTATTGAAAATACCTGACACAGCTGCTATTTTTCCAATTTGAAACTTGATAAAAATTTTAGACACTTTTAGTGGGATCATTTTTTAAAGTCACCAAGTAAGCACAATGTGATATTTAAAAACTAAACTTATAAGGGCTGTCAAAAATGTTCCGTAGGACAGTGGCATACGCGAAATTAACTAATACGAGAAATAATAAACTGTTACAATTTATAACAATGTATGTAAAACTTACCCTCCTAACTAGCTTGATGAACTAGCTTGCTTATAACAAACTGGAGAAGATGTGTAGCCATTTTGCAACATCAGGTATGTTTCTATGGTTGTCTCCATGAATGATGTTCGCTTTGGTGAAAATTTATTCTTATATTTTGAAAACGACCGTTTGACATCTATTGATGTAATATACGCATACGTAAAATAGTCTTTGAACGCACTTAACGGATCTGGGGCTGCACCATTACATATCTGTCTTAATTTGGTAAAACCGGTGTCTTATTTAACACACTTGCGAACTTTTCTTTAACGCGCTCATTTGTTGGGTCACCTATAACGTAGATTTACTTCGTCCACTATTTGCAGTGACTCCGCTAATGACAACGCACTGTTTTCTAATTTTTTTATGCTTTCATGTAATGGTCTATAGTTCTTCGCAATATTTCTTAAAGCTGTTTCAACGGAAATATCTTCAACTTTTGTCTGGCTTTCCTTAATAGCTGCAGCCTCATCTGGATTGAATTGTAGTATCACAGCTTTTATTTGTTGGAAATATTCAGCATAATAAAAAGCTGCCTGCAACCATGTTCCCCAACGTGTAAGAATCGGCTGTGGTGGTTCAGGAATACCGGGACACTTGCTATGAAATGCACGGAAACGTTTAGGAGATTTAAGAAACACTTTTTTTTGTACTTGCTATTAATGCATCCACCTCTGGAAAATCTTTTCGAATAGTTTCTGCCACAAGATGTAAAGCATGCACTTTACACGTAACAAGTATAAACAACCTTGTTCTTGCAAAGAACGGCCTACCGAACGCATTGTCATGGCGCCATCAGTCACAAACATCAACACTTGACTTTTTTGACAGTTCAAATTTTTCTAACATCTCCAGTACCACCATGGTACTTGTTTCGCTAGTACACTGATTTAGTCTTTTGCTAGCTAGTAACAGTGGAACTGTCGGTTTAACTGAGTCCAGTACTCGTACTATAACATTTAAAATAGAATTTTTTTTACAATCTTACAATCTGTTGTCTCATCAACAGATAACCACAGCCGTGTATTTTCTAATTCACATTTCATCTTATTTACCATGTCTACGTGTACAGCTGGTAGATAGTTACGTAACGTTGTGCGACTTGGTAACTTCATCTGGACATTGTATTTATTCCAGAACTCTCGAAATGGTTATTTATCGAGTATGTGCAGCGGAATATCACAGGCAATCAGCATTAATAGTAAATCAAACATAAACTGTGTTGTCGAAGGCACGCCATTATTTTATTTTTATGGTGTACACTATTTACGTGAAGTCCACAATCACGCTTATCCTAGCGCATCGAATCTTTCTCGCATACTTTACAAATTATTTTAGCACCATCATAGAATAAATCTGGGAATTTACCTACGAATTTATTCACTTTATCAGCAAATGGCCGTTTTCTACCCCTGTGTACATCTGCCATGCTTTATTATTAAATTAATATCAACACTACAGTATAACAAATAAAATAAAAACACAAAAACAATATGCAATACGCCCAACTGACTTAACGTGTACACAACTCGAAAACTAATAACAGACTAAACTGGAGAAAGATTTAGCGGTCAAGGTGAATGCCGGCGACAGTAAGTACATCTGTACTCTACAACGATGATACACAGAAACGATTTGCAGCTTTACTTATAATTTTTATAAAAATCCATTTAGAATATTTTGCGGTCTTATATGTAATTGTAATGTCGAAAAACTACTGTATCAAATTAGAAGAAGAAAATGATGGCATCATGTGCCGACGTACCTATACGTAATTTTAATTATCTCCCGATAATACCAACTTGAGTCATGAAAACTGCACTAGGATAGTTATTGTTTGGACTTTCATATACATGGACAGTAAATATCTTGCTGTATAACTATATTTTATGTTATAAATAGGACACATTTTAAATTTTCTTCATTTCCTGATGTGTCGACTGTGTTGGCGAAACATGTATCACTATGCATTACTGTATCTTTGTGTGTGTAGAGACTACTTCAGTCTTAGTATCATATTAAAGTTTGCAATCGAGAATACGACAGCATCACGGATCTGAGTGAAGTTGATTAATAGATTTGCAACTGTAAAAGCGCGTAAGAGATTGTAATTTCAATACCATTGGTAACAATTATATTATTGAGAAACTATTTTTATTTAATTATATACTTCATTCTCATCTCATTATTATTCTTACTGTTTATTTTAGGGTTACATAATATATATCATAAGTTTACACTTTGGAAAAAAAACCATTGTGCTCATAATTATTATTATTAAACAATTTCTAATGTGATAATTTTTTTACTTAATTGGGATCCAAAAATATTTTGTACCGAGACCCTTGTCCACCTAGCTACACCACTGTAAAATAAGGAAGAAATATAGAATTAACACAAAATATATGATTTCTATAATCTATTTATTTTTTTATGTATTTCATATAATTTATTAAACACATTAGGCGGTCATATTAATTTTAAAATCTAAGATCATTCTCTGAAAAAAAAAATGTGCTTCTGCAAAATTTTACAATCATAGTCAGAAGTTTATAACATTTTTAATGGTATCATATTTATAACGTGACAAAACATACCATCACCATCTAAAAGTCTTTTCACTGAGTCTTGAAACCGCGTCAAAAGAAAGCCTGACGAGAAGACTTTACAGTTTTATCCTTCCACAAACATGAAGTTGTATGTCCCGCATTTGTAGTTCTTAAATAGTCTCTTCTTCAGACAATTATTTTGTCCCTATCTATCAACATGCTATCTCGACCCCGTTTAACATATTTAAAATTTAGAGACTGCATAAGTTTATAAAACGTGGTTTGCTTGAATGAAGACACCTCTGGGTCATCGTTGACAGCTTTCAAAATTTTCTTTATAGTTGCAATTTCGTTTCAAAAAAAAAAAAACTTCAAGAACTTTATTTCTTATTGCTCTCCGGTCAAAGGCATCAACATTATCCAACAACTTTTTTCTTGGTTTTTGTTTTTTGGAGGAAGATAACTGATGCGTAGATTTATATTCTTTAATTATACGATTGACGGATGCCTTAGAAACACCAGCACATACAGCTGTTTTTTAGCTATTTCGGATATTGAGACATCTGGATTTTCTTCTAATTCTGTTTTATATGTGTTCTTTATAATGTTTTTCTCTTGTTTCTTGGGAATTGAGTAATCGTTAGTAGCAGAAGGACTTGGAAGTTCTACATCAGTTTCTGTAGAAGTAGACATTGTTCAAAAAGAAATTTAAATCACAATACACAATAACAACAATACAATAATTATAACAATACGTAATTAATCGCGTCCTTAATAGTACCTAATAACAGAAATTAAACAATTCAATTAAGTCGAAGAACAAACGCAAATATTCTCTTACGCATTATACATACAACTGAACATAACGATACCATCTCCAACCAAATATGAAATACAACCAATGAGAAGGGCTTACGTCACGGTCACGCGATGATGATTTGTTTGTTTTGATGCGGTCTTAAAACTCGGTGAAAAGACATTATGTGATTCCTACGTGTATATTGTTAAATAATGTCATATTTGAACCAAGAGAAGTACAAGAGACCCTGTATAATTATAAACATTTGAATTAACTAAAACATAGATATACTATCGTTTATATATTATATTAGAATCAAACGTATATGAAGGAACCTATTTAAATATAAAAACAAGCTCTGTAGCACACATAAATGTCATCATTCATGATAATGTATCGCTTTTATATAATACCGGCCTACAGATCTGTCGCATGTCGCTCGTTTTATATGTAGACGCGTCTAAAAGTGTTTTCAATACTAAAAGGAATTACTATGAAATTTCATTTGGAACTTTATCCTATCGCTGATGCTGTAAATGAAACGTTAGCGTTTAAACTTTCTCTTTTCTTTGTAAATCAGGTTAATCTTAAACAAAAATTCTTCTGACTCGTTGGTTTAAATCAAATATACGCTAGAGTTGGCTCCTTATGAAATATTATTAATTATTTTAAATGTATAAAGAAAATTTGGTTTTCGAAGCGTTTTAAAATTTACTAAATACTCAACACGTGTTTCAGCTTTTTAGGCCTTTGTCAAGAGTAGCTACAGACGAAGGGAATATTGAATAGTATTTAGTTTTTATAGTTCTATCACCTCATTGAAGGAAGATACTTAATTATGGGACTCTCTGTACAACATAACAGTTACTACATTTCGTCTCATTACTCTTCGATCGCCCCGTATGATATTTTCGTTGGTATAAAAAAGTATTCAGTTATTTTTAAGCAATTTTAATCCTTAATTATTCAAATTTATCAATCCCTGCGTGAAGAACATTCTCTAAAAATTGACCCAGTTTTCCATAATCCCCAAACTCGCTCATCCTCCATTTACAGGCTTATGCCGGCATATTCCCTACTAAGTATTCAAAAGACGCAAAGTTAATTTTTCTCTGAGAAGACGCTAATAATTTTTTTATATAAATTTAATAACATCTGATGGCTTCCTGACACACAAAACTTCTAAGTTCTCTCATGATCAGCATGCGAAGGGGATATGTGTGTAGCGATAAGAGGCAGCGCGAGCGGTGATTATCCAACTTTCTAGTTCGAAGATGGTCCCCGAAGACTGGTAATCTTCATTACAGGCATGGCAACTTGACAGAGCAGATGTGGCCTCACAAGTGAGGAGTTTCTTGCAAAAGGCATGGGAGAACCGGAGGTCGCGCAAGGGGATAAACTAGATAGAGTTTCATACCCTATCTGTCGAAAATTTGAAGGGGAGAGGATAAGGCGAATTAGGTACAGCGAAGATGCATCAGTTTTCTACCGAACATAATTAATTTATTAATTTTATGTGTTTTTAAAACGGGGTGACCAACGAAACTTTAGAAAAAAAGTTTGAACAGGTCGTTTCATTTTCAAGGAGGCACTAAAATTCACAAAATTTTCATTATTAACACGTTAACCATGGGCGCCGGTAGAATATTTTTTCAGGGAGGGGCAAAATTAATAACTCGTTATGAAATTGAAAAACTTAAAAAGTAAAAAATAAATGTGAACATTGATTCTTGTTACTAAAAGTAAAATAAATTTGAAAACAAATAAAAAAGCCAAAGCTTTTTATTTACACTTCATTGTGGCATAATATGACTTTCTTGTGTACCTTATTCATTTCTTATATAACCTGAGTGTAAAAACTAATGTATTTCCCGAAATCTGGAAAGAACTTCGTTTTGTCCAGTACATAAGAAAGGCGATAAAGCTAATATAAAAAATTTGGGGCCTATTGCTATACTGTCAGTGCCAGCGAAGCTATATGAATCTGTTATATATAATGTTATCTACAATTTAGTTTGCAATAGAATATCCATACACCAACACGGTTTCATGAGACATAGGTCGACCACTAGTAACCTAATTAATATTACTCAGTATATATCACAAGTAATACATGATGGTATTCAGGTAGACATAATCTATACAGACTTTCAAAAAGCGTTTGATATGGTATCACATAATCTCCTTCTTTGTAAACTTAAAAATGAATTCCGATTTAACGAAAACCTGTTGGAATTCCTTACTCCAAGTTTACAAAATAGAAAACAGTATGTGTCTATGAATGGATATGCGTCAATTCATTTTATCACCTTGTCTGGGGTTCCTCAGGGTTCTAACATTGGGCCACTGCTATTTCTCATATTTATGAATAGTTTAACAGAAATAATCGAATCTTCCAAATATTTATGATTTCATGATGACTTAAGGATTTACATAAAAGTTGAGAATAATACGGATTGCATCATGCTCCAAAATGACTTAGATAAAATATATCAATGGACACTTCAAAATAAATTATATTTTAATAGTAATAATTGTTTTATTATATCTATACTAGAAGAAAAAATCCGATTGTATATCATTACACAATAAATGACGCAAATTTGGAGTTTTGACATATTTGATATTAGCTTAAGAAGTTTAAAATCCATATTAAATAATATATTGATTTAAGTACTGTTAATATTATGTTTAAATTTGTGTATGTATTTTAAATACTCTGTAATAGGGCTTTGCCTCTTAAGTGTATTTTGTTAAATAAATAAATAAGTAAATAATGTGTAAAATCGAAAGTACTCTCTAAGAAACTTAAAAAGGCCATCCTCGTTAGATACACCACATCTTTGGTATAAAAAAAAACTCCTGAAAACAGAATAACAACTTTGGTAACATAAGGTTTGTTCCAACACCTTGAAATACCGTTCACCGCACGGTCACGCTTATGCGCAATAGATCAAATGGAATGCGTTTGATCTGTTTCGCATGGCATTTTCTGTTCTATTGCGCATAAGCAGACCATGCGGAAAATGGTTTTTCCAGGTGTTGGAACAAACCTATAGAATATCAAATAGGCTTATTCAAAAATGCATATAAATATACACTCATATTCTTCGCTGCAAAAAAAATATAAATAAATATAGTTTAAAAAAACTAAAAAACACGCTTTTAAAGCACATCAAACTAAAAAGTGAAAAATAATTATTAATATAAACTGAAAACAATAATGAACGAAAAATACTAGTATTATTGTGAAAGAAGCGTGGGTTGCTCGATATACGAAAAATATGACACAAAGCGCCCCACGCTTTTTTCACAATAATACTAGTATTTTTTGTTCATTATTGTTTTCAGTTTATATTAATAATTATTTTTCACTTTTTAGTTTGAAGTGCTTTAAAAGCGTGTTTTTTAGTTTTTTTTAAACTGTGTTTATTTTTCACTTTTTAGTTTGATGTGCTATGAAAGCGTTTTTGTAGTTTTTTTAAACTATATTTATATTGCTTATTGATGCTGATATATATAACATATTACGATCCAACAGATATTTCTGAAAAAAAAAAAAATTTTTTATTTCAGCCATGGGATTTAAACTCACGCCCGAGGAGTCCGTCGTTTCGCGTCGACTAAAACTTGCCCGCTCGACCAACGACCGAAGTGAGAATCACGGAATATACTTATAATATACAGGATACGTGAGGAAAGGACTGGCGATCCTGATCAGGATAATGATATAAACTTATCAAATTATTGTATTGTTACCGGTTCTTCGTAAGTGTACAAAGTTTCAATTAAATCTGTCCGTTTAAAGTGGGTCAAAATCGAGTCCAAAGAGTCGGTTACAAACAAACAAGCAAACAAACAAACAAGCAAACAAGCAAACAAACATACAAGTGAAGCTAATAAAAGCGTGTTAAAAATGGAGCATATCCCTGTCCTTCAATGCCTCCTACAACCGGCCCATTAGCCGAGTTTTCTGTCTGTCTACGTCTATGGAGAGAGTACTACAAATGTGGTTGCAAATGTGGTCAATCTTATCTGCTTTGGTAACAGAAAAATGCCAACCGCTGAATAATTACATATGTACATATACACTTACACAGAGGGACATTGTTTCGGTAAATTTTGCACAACATTTCACAAGGTTTTGCTGCATTTTTTTGAAATAATTATTGTAAAATTTCAAAGCAAAACGTTATACAGTTTTATACATTTTAATTGTGCATAATACTTGTATATTTTATTTGACCAACATAAAGATTTAGTTACAAAGATTTTGTTGGAGATGTGTTCCAACAAATTGGGGAAATTCAGAGACAAATTTATTTATTTTTACTCAACAGGTAATAGCAACTTCAGCTGAACTTATTCTCGTGCCTTCAAACTACATATTTTATTACCATTCTATTTACAATTAGTTTTTAGAAACTATTTCAAGAGTTTGCACAAATTGTATAACATAAAAATTGCGATTATGAACATTCGCTAACAAATTTGTGAAAATAGAGTCCCAATTTATTTATCTTCGCTGAACAGTAATAGTAGTCTAATCCTAATTTTATCAGTACCGTCCCCACAAACTGAATAATTTAATGACATTATTACGAATACCCGCTTCTTTGAATTCAGTGTACATATTGTACATCAAGGTGAATTACAAAATATTTGTAGATTTCACATTTAGAAATTGTGAAACAATGAAAACATTTAAAAACAAATTAAGTTCCTCTTCTTGATAAAAGTTAAAATATAGAGTGGATATTTTAAAGTTTTTTAAAGTGAGTGTCAACTGGTGAGTACCTTGTGTTTTATTTATTTTTGGTTTTATTAGACGGAATAGTTGAAATTAAAAATAACATTATTGAGCCAGTAGTACTGAACATAGTGTGCATATTATCTTTTTTGTAATCCAAGTTTCAGCGTTTTGGCAAATAGCCGGGAAAATAATTGTTTAAAAAGATATATGTTATACTTATCTGTGATAAGATTTGTAAAAGTTAGTAAATAATAATTAACAAAAATTTTCAGTTAATATTATTTTTCATTCCACTCAATAAAAACGTGTTCTATTAAAAACTAGAAATACTATAATTTAAGAGCACAATCTTTTACAACTATATTTTACAAGTAAAGAAGTTTAAATGCATACATTTGTTAATAAAACCTTCTGAATCTATTTAAAAATTTCACAAAATTGTAGAAACTAACTTAATCTGTTCAGACATTTTTTCCAAAAGTGAAGTAAAAATAATGTATTTTTATGCAATTGTAAAGAACTCAATTTAGGTGATTTCTATTTGCACAAATTGCTCATGTCACTTTTTTAAGACCAATTTGGAGTATAATTCACACAATTTTTTCTCTGTGTGCCTATAACGTTAGCATACTAAGCCTAATTTACCTTAATGCCCTGCAGAGAACTAGATAACCATGTTTACATCATATACATATGGTTAGACGCTTAAGGGAACCACTTCCCTTCTGTAAGCATACTTCAGAACGATGTGATCCCGTAAGGAATTGGCTCCAAAGTCTTAGTGCTAATTAAGGAAGCTACAGGGTGTTCTAGTTATTTATATATGAGGGAGCGTCAATCTAGCCAACCAGATTTGTCTTTTGAAGTAGCTCGTTGATTCAAATGCAACGTAATAGTTATGCCGGTTGTGAATTGGACAATTTTCTTTCGTTTAAATTAAAATTTAGATATAATAAATACCTCAACTAAGTCGACTAACATTCTAATTCGATATAGCAGAATGGGAGTTTACATACACTGAATAACAAAATTAGCTTTGATATTAAAGTAATTCTATTACAAATATAATAATATATTACAAAAACGTGAACAGCACAACGTAATTAGGGAGGTAGAAGAATACACTTGGGCAACTGGTATGGAGTTCAGGTTAGACAAATGTCCAGTCATTTATCTCCAGAGAGGATGATGAGGCAAAAGATGTGCTGCTCGCTGTTGGAAACATCTTAAGACATATGGATCTGAAGAGACTTATACATATGATTACATCCAGGATGTAAAACAAATAAAGGATTCTCTCCACGGCAAGTATAAATATCGACTCCGAAAGATTTGGTCGTCCACGATTTTGGGAGAAAACACGGTGTCTGTGATTAACATGCTTGTCGATCCAGTTTTGCTATACTCCTTTGGAGTAGTGATATGAACGGAAGACGATGCGCCAGTTAGACAAAGATACCCGCAAGATGATGAATATTCACAGAAGTATTCATCCTAGATCGTCCGATTCTCGTGTGTAGTTGTCACGTCAAAGAGTGGACTGAGGTAGTACTTAAGATCCCCTCATGATTCATGAAGCTGCAATAGTAGTGGACACAGGATCGTTCAAGGCAGCAAAATGAACCTCAGATGAACTCGGTCTCACATTCTAAACCCGGCGAGGTGCTGATGTAGAGTCAGTCACTGAGCTTCAGCCAAAGCGCCTGAAAGACCAAATTCAAAAGTCTGTTTCGATAGCACGTAGATAAACCCCAGCATGATGTCTTCTATAAGAACACGGTAACATTGAGTTATCGACGAGTTGGACATACGTCTTTCTAAGGTTTCTAAGATTGCTGTGCCAACTGCAGGACCTGTCGTCAGGCGCCGGAATAGTTCATGCACTTAGTTTCCGAATGCCACATATAAGAGTTTTCGGTCTATATCCACGGACTCAACGTAGTTCAATGACTATTATATTACAATCTAAGACACTGCCTGCTTTACTGGAACTATTCGTTCCCAACGGTTAGGCTAATCCAAGCCAACAAGCCTGACATAGTCCTCATCGACCATCAACTCAAGGTGATGTAAGTCATCGAGAACTCGGCACCCATTGAGAAAAACATCACATTGAAGTAGGAGTAAAAGCGGACCAAATATCATGATCATCGATTAAAACTTGCAGTCCGATATTGTCAGCTGCAATATGCAATGTTGGTACCATTTCTGGATTAACTTTAAAAGAAAATCGATAACGAATTATTAGAATATAATTTTCTTCTCTATAAATTCGACAATGAATGACTTAAAAAATATATTTAGTACTGGCAGAATTATCATTATTATGGATTCCTCAATATTTTCAAGTTTAATTTAAAATTTATCTATAATTTACAATCTAAAGTCATATTCTCTTAAAAAACATATTTAAACATCTGGCACTCGAGCGATTTAGTTACTACCGATCAGCCACATCGCTACATTAATTTCCCTTCGATTGCACGTAGTGAATGTAAAGTTTTTGATTCTGAAAGTATAAAAACATGTGCCAAATATGCTACACCATTTGGAAAGCTACATAATATGCAAATATAAACAAATTTATAATATACGTGTAAGTAACTACATTAAAGGTAACAGCATTATGACAAATTAAAATACGTATAAGCTCATTTCAAGCACAAAATTTAATTGCATTTATTAACAAAATTGCATTGCACTCGTAAACTGAACGAACAGAGTGACACAGTGTAATTGTAAACTCAAACAATTTAACTTCGTATTACTTATTACTATTCCATTTTCCATTTGGGTTTAAATATACAATTCCTCTATTTGTAGTGGAACTATTTAAGTGGTTAATATGTTTCGGTTGTCTGGCGGAAATATCATGAATACGTAATACGGGAAGTGTCAGAAATATTGAATAAATTAAGTAGAAGGAAATAGAGAATATCAATAAGTATATAAAGAAGAAGTAAGAGGCCTTCGTGATCCGGGTAAATTCTTGTCATATCTGTGGGGGGGGCCAGTCCCTTTCGCACGACCCAATTTATAAGGATCACGGCATCACAGTGTGAAGTCGACAATTTCAGATAGTAAAGCTTTAGGTCATATATTTTGAAGCCTCCGTTACAGTTTTTCTTGATACCATGAATTATTTAAAGTAGCCAGAACCCCACACTTATAGCTACAGCGTTAATACACCCTATAACAAACGCATGGAATACACTCATATTCTCCGGCCATTAAAAAATGCTGTTATCATTTGTTCGTAGTCGATACAAATATTTATATGGCAGAGGAAAGTGCCACGTTAAAGGTGAACAGATTGAATGTTTCCTAATATCCCCCTTTCGAATGTCTTCCTTTAATATCAAATATACCAGAAAAATGCAAAATTTTTCCAAAGTTAAAAAATGAAATACTGCAAATATTCAAATTGTGTTTAGATCAAAATTATTTCCAATTTAATGAGAACATCTTTATACAAAAAACAGGGCTCCCTATGGGTTCGCCACTTAACCCTTTTATCCGATATATTCATGGATAATCTTGAAAAAACTATATTGGATTCTCCAATATCAAGAAAACATATTATCTTTTGGTACAGGTACGTTGATGACATCCTAATAGGTTTTAAAGGGACAGACAGACAATTAAAAATACTCCTCGATTTTATCAATAACACACATAATAATATATCTTTTACCTTAGAAACAGAAACGATAATAAATCAATAAACTTTCTCGACTTAACTATAAAGAGACATAAAATATCATTTTCCTATAATATTTACCGCAAACCAACTTTTACATACGCCGCATATCAATCTATGACACACCGAGCCTTCAGCATACCTCTATCTGAGACAGATTTAAAAGAAGAATTAGACACAATAAGACTTATAGCACATAATAACGAGTACCCTCAAAATATAATCAACAATCTAATCTACAAAAAAAAGTCCCTCCTGAAAAAACTTTATCCCACTATTAACAAGGAAAAAGTTCAAACATACATTTCATTACCATATTCAGGTCAACTCTCCTATTCAATTAGCAATACTTTTTCCAAATTTAATATTAAACCATCTTTTAGTTCTAACAAAAATATAGGCAGATATCTTTTCAATGCAAAACAAAAAACTGATATCTCTAAAAAATGTGGTGTATATCGGTTAATTGCCCAGAATGTAACGCCTCATATGTAGGTCAAACAGGTAGATCGTTCGAAGTAAGATATAGGGAACATATTCACACACAAAAACAACATTCCAACTTTTATAAACACATAACAGATTCTGGTCATACAATAACTAACGATCATCAACCTAAAATATTACATATTTGTGGGAAAAGTAAAAAAACTTAATTTATTAGAAGTGCTAGAAATTAATAAATTAAATAAGAATAAAAATTACAACATATTAAACGATCAAATAGATTTAAATAATTCTCCGTTATTAAACTTATTCAGATAACCTGCTGCTAATAAAAATCACACCATAATATAATTTACTATCTTGAAAAAAACCCTACATTGAAAGACATAACATCTGTACAAATTTAAATTATATTATCAACCATAAAGTGACTCATCCTTCTATTCAGTTCAGTTTATATTTAAATGAAAGTAAAATCTGTGTATAATTTAGTTTACTTGAAAATGTCCGAATAGGATGAAACTAGTTGTAAAATAACAAATAAAGTGAAAATTAGACAAGTAATTAAAAGTTTATAATTTTTTAAATCAGACTGAATGAAGTTTTGAAAGAAGTGATTGTCTAATTCCGGGAGCTTGAGCGCAATAGTTGTTACAGTGTGGCCCAGTTTCATAGCTCTGATGTAATCAGACTTCTTGGTATGCAAAAATCTGGTTCAGGGCCATCACACAATTCAGCCAGAATTTTTTGACAGTTCAGTACCAACTTAGAAGTCACCTTAACTGAATCATGTTCCTTCAAAGTCACCTCACTCTCACTGCATATGGAAATATGCTCGTTAACAAAACCATTGGTAAGATTTTGATTTGCAGATAATAAAATGGCATATACCTCAGCTTGGAGGAATGTTCCAAGCTGAGGTATATGCCATTTATGTGCAAACCAAAATTTTACCAATGGTTTTGTTAACAAGTGCAAGTAAACACAAAGCAGGCAAAACCCGTTTTTAAATGTAAACAGATGGTATTATATTTTGTGTTGTGATTGTGAAATTTTAAGTGAAGTAATTACATATTTATAATGACCAACTCTCAAAAACACGATATTACTGGTGTATCGTGTCAATGTGTAAAAATACTTCAATGAAAACAACAGAAAAACTTTTATCCAAGTTCCAAAAAACGAAAACCGTAGGAAATTGTGGTTAGAGTGATTTCGAAGTTTTCGAAAAAGAGTAGCGTTTTCATATGCGAGTATCATTTTGATGTAAATAATTAAAAAATAATATAAATAAATATAGTTTAAAAAAACTAAAAAAACACGCTTGTAAAGCACATCAAACTAAAAAAAAGTGAAAAATAATTATTAATATAAACTGAAAACAATAATGAACGAAAAATACTAGTATTATTGTGAAAAAAGCGTGGGTTGCTCGATATACGAAAAATATGGCACAAAGCGCCCCACGCTTTTTTTCACAATAATACTAGTATTTTTCGTTCATTATTGTTTTCAGTTTATATTAATAATTATTTTTCACTTTTTAGTTTAAGGTGCTTAAAGCACATGCGTGTTTTTTAGTTTTTTTTAAACTATATTTATTTTTCACTTTTTAGTTTGATGTGCTATGAAAGCGTGTTTTTTAGTTTTTTTTAAACTATATTCATATTGCTTATTGATGCTGATATTATAACATATTACGATCCAACAGATACTTCTGAAAAAAAAAATTTTTTTTTCAGCCATAGACGAGATTTGAACTCACGCCCGAGGAGTCCGTCGTTTCGCGTCGACTAAGACTTGTGCCTTAGTTCGCTCGGCCATCGAACGAACTGAGAATCACGGAATGTACTAACAGTAATAAGCCACTTGCTCTCACGCAGAGGATACGTGAGGAAAGGAAATTATTTAATTCTGGCGATCCTGATCAGGATAATGATATAAACTTATCAAATTATAGTATTGTTACCGGTTCTTCGTAAGTGTACAAAGTTTCAATTAAATCTGTCCGCTTAAAGTGGATCAAAATCGAGTCCAAAGAGTCGGTTACAAACAAACAAACATACAAGTGAAGCTAATAAAAGCGTGTTAAAAATAAATATACAAAGGCAATTAAAATAATATATTATGTAAAAGGCATAGGTTAACAATATGGATTACGGGTTTCGAACGATTTTTCAGATTTTTTTATATGTTACTTTGTGATTCTAAAAAATATATTTTCCATCGTGGAATTTTTTGTGAACCTACTGGGTGTTACTGAAAATCATCGGACACAAAGTTGTTAATTATCCCTTTTGTTTGACACTCAATTTTAGCTAATATTAATTTTTAAATGGATTTCAATCGCACATTTTAAGACTTTTAACTTAAAAACGATAAAAGGACGTCCAAAAATACTTTTTTTAAAAGTACTTTTATACAGGGTGTATTTAAAATTCTCACATATATCTAACAAATGTACCTACATCTAATTTCTTATAAAAAAAACATTTATATGGATTTAGAGATATTAATTCCTTGATAACTACACGAGGTCGGACTGCAAGTGATTTAATTTTTATACAGGGTAAAACAGAAAAATGGCATTATGAATTGATTTGATATAATTAGCATTAGCTACAGTTTTGCCCACAGTCAAAAGACTATTTTAATTTTTATACAGTGTGATTGAAATAAATATTTGGGCATATTTTTATTTTAATAAACTAATATATTTTCTATTTTTGTTTGAAGCCATTAATTTTATTGCTTATTGTGATTTTGACCATGGTAGATTTTTTTATTTTATTTTTGCAAGGTTTCTATTAATTAAATATCGCAAAAAACGTCAGGTACAAATAAGGGAGAAAATAGTTAATGGTTGTTTTAGTCCGTCTGAAATAACTTAATATGATAATAATATTAATAATACATTTATTCATCTACTTGATCATACAATTATGACATAGGATAAGTCAACAATATCCAGAAAATATTGGAAGACATATTTTATAAATTTATACCGTAAAATAATAATATAAAATATTTTAAATTAAATTAAATTACTTATAGTAGCCATACACATATGATATTAGAGAACTTACAGAATGTTGTTACCGTGTCCTTTTCAATCTTTTCTTTATTTGAAAAATGACATGGACAATATTTGAGGTGGAAGATGATGGGTGGGGTAAAATTAATGAAACATGATGCTGCTCACATACGTTTCAGTGCCAGACAAAAAAAAACACTTCTCGCGGAACCTTCTGGTTTGTTAAATATAACGTTGTTGCATTGTGTTGTCATATAAATACAACTTTATTTTTACTTTTTACTTTACTTTATATCCAATTCGTATAAATAAACTAAAATACCCGCAAAGCCAAGGCCGTCTGCTGTTGATAAGTACATAAATATAGTTTAAAAAAACTAAAAAACACGCTTTTAAAGCACATCAAACTAAAAAGTGAAAAATAATTATTAATATAAACTGAAAACAATAATGAACGAAAAATACTAGTATTATTGTGAAAAAAGCGTGGGTTGCTCGATATACGAAAAATATGGCACAAAGCGCCCCATGCTTTTTTCACAATAATACTAGTATTTTTCGTTCATTATTGTTTTCAGTTTATATTAATAATTATTTTTCACTTTTTAGTTTGATGTGCTTTAAAAGCGTGTTTTTTAGTTTTTTTAAACTATATTTATTTTTCACTTTTTTAGTTTGATGTGCTATGAAAGCGTGTTTTTTAGTTTTTTTTTAAACTATATTTATATTTTATATTGCTTATTGATGCTGATATTATAACATATTACGATCCAACAGATACTTCTGAAAAAAAAAATTTTTTTTTATTTCAGCCATGGGATTTGAACTCACGCCCGAGGAGTCCGCCGTTTCGCGTCGACTAAGACTTGCCCGCTCGGCCAACGACCGAACTGAGAATCACGGAATATACTTACAATATTAAGCCTCTTGCTCTCACGCAGAGGATACGTGAGGAAAGGACTGGCGATCCTGATCAGGATAATGATATATACTTATCAAATTATTGTATTGTTACCGGTTCTTCGTAAGTGTACAAAGTTTCAATTAAATCTGTCCGTTTAAAGTGGGTCAAAATCGAGTCCAAAGAGTCGGTTACAAACAAACAAACAAACAAACAAACAAACATACAAGTGGAGCTAATATAAAAGCGTGTTAAAAATAAAATTGTATTGATAGATATTATTCATCATTGTAACATTTATTTTGAGCAAAAATAAACGTTATTATTATTATTATTATTATTACTTTCGTTAGCTATACGAACATATTTACCAACAGAACTTCTTCTAACCTAATTTATTTAAAATATACACGCTATAGATATTAAACTTAAGTACCTGTTTGCTTTTAGTCCTCTAATTCCTGCAGAAGAAAACAAAACATTTTTTGAAAAACTATTCCATCATTATTGAATCAACTTTCGGTAAATTGTCCGATTGAGCTTTGGAATAACCTTGTTCATTCATGTTTAAAACTTATTAACAAGTCACTTTTAAATAAACACAGCAATGTCAATAGCTCAGACAGGACGTAATTAAATAATTTCAGGAAACAATCACCAGCACTTAATTAAAGCATGAACTATATAGGTATCGTACCGCTCACCACCGGGAGATATCCTGGTTTATGACGTCGCGCCAATAGGATAGCATTTTCATACATGCCTCTAGCATCTGATATTCAATTAGTAATTTAGGCATTTTCTAGGTAGAAATTATTAAAACAGATTTGATAATTACTAATGTTTAATAATACTAGAATATTAGAATATGTGAATTAATTTTAAAAATCCGGTAAGTGCAAGGGGTCTATTAGATTAGGAATTTTCATTGGTGTATCAGTGCTTTAAGTGTGTTTCATACATTTTTTTGTTTACATTACATATTTTAACAGACTGTGACAACTTAAAATACGTGTATGTAGATGAAATTTTCATCTGTGTTTAAGTGTATTTCTATACAGTTGTGTTTTTAAAAATTTTTTCGAGGGCGGTGACTTTCAGGTGTTTCTCGTTTACAAGTGGTTATGGTGAAATAATACTGGAAAAATGTTGAGGTCTTGGGAAGATCCGCAACCAGCCACCAGCAAAGAATCTAAGGAGATGTGGAAGATGATGATGTTTCACAAATTACAAAGAAAGTTTTAAAACAGCATGCTAGCAGACACAAAAAGTAGTTTAAATGATTACAGAAGTATAAAAGAGAAACAGGAACCGTGGAATAAACAGTCTAATTTAACAGAAGCGGTATAAAATATCCAAGCAAATATCTATTATCTAAAAGATGGAACAATCCCTTATTGGTATACACGGATACTTCTAAAACCTCAGTGGGTACTGGTTTTGCATACTATATACCCTCCATAAATCAGGAAGAAAAATTTGAACTGTCCACTCAAATTTCTATTTTCTCTACAGAAGCAACAGCTATTTACGAAGCTCTGAATTATATTTACTTATCTAACGCAGACACTTCAATAATTTTATCCGATTATTTATCGGTTCTGACCTCATTAGAAAGTAATATTTTCCTCAATAGCAAAACTAATCTGTGCATTCTAAAAATTAAAGAAATATTACATAACATATTGATAACTGGAAAAAAGTATATTATGTTTGAGTAAAAGCCCACATAGGTTTAAAAAATAATGAAATTGTTGACGTCTTAGCAAAACATAGCATTAACACAGGATTTTGATATGAACCAAAAATTATGTCTCACTGATGCTTTCTCAGTTACAAGAACGAATTTAAAAACAAATGGAAACACTTATGGCATGATTTCTGTTCCTCTAGTCAAACAAGATATACTTCTATAACATTTTGATCTTCCGACTAAGTTCTGGCACGATGGTTATGATTTTCCACGAAAATATGTTACATTAGTAAATCATATGAAATTTGGTCATGCTCGATACCTAGCACACCTATACAAAATAAAAGTAGTGCCCTCTGATATTTGTGAAACATGTAACACGAAAGGAGACCTTGATCATATTTTCTTTGAATGCACGAAAAACAAAACAACTAGCAACACATTGTATAACAATCTTATGAGGTGCAATATTCAGTCTCCGTTTAATATACTTTCTCTACTCAGTCTCAATAGTAAAACAGTGTTTGACTGCGTTATCAGTTTTTTAGTTGAAACAGAAATGTTACTTTGAAAATTGTTCAGCATATGTTAGGTTTGTGTCATTTGTTGTTTTCTTGTGTCTTTAAAAAAAATCAGACTTCTAGATCACCTAAAGAAATATAACATTATCATGCCAACCCAATTTGGATTTAGAGAAAATTTTTCCACAACAGACGCTACTTATTGTTTAACACGTGATATTCATGGTGCCTTAAACTGTGGTCAGAGACCTTTAGTAGTCTATTTTGACCTTGCAAAGGCTTTTGATACAGTATCTCACCCTAAATTACTGGAAAAGCTTAACAGCTATGGCATTCGAGGTATAAGTAATGAGTTATTTAAGAATTATTTGTCAAATAGATATCAAATTGTAACAAATAATGATAAAATTAGTGAGGAAAAACTGATTAAATACGGAATTCCTCAAGGAACAGTAATAGGACCAATTCTGTTTCAAATATGTATAAACGAAATGCTAAAATTAAAAATTCGTGGAAAATTCATTGCATATGCTGACGACACAGCTTTATTTTTTTCTGGTTCAAATTGGAATGAAGTTACAAAGAAGGCTGAGATAGGTGTACATTTAGTAAAAAAATTGCTTAACTTAAATTTATTAACTCTAAATAAAAGTAAAACTAAATTTTTAACATTTTCTTTAAATACAACGAATAAAGCCAATATAAGGAAGCTGATTTATCATGAATGTCATAATATAGATAATTGTAACTGCGCTGACTTCATAGAATCGGAAGAACACATAAAATATTTAGGGTTGTACATCGATGAGTATTTGAAATGGGATGTGCATGTTGAAAAAATAACCGCTAAACTGAGAACACTACTTCATAAATTTTACAGGCTTAAACACATACTAAATTTAAGAAGTATTGTGAATATATACAAGTCTCTAGTTGAATCAATTATTAATTATGGAATTGAGCTTTGGGGGGGTACATATAAAACTAATTTAAATAGTCTGGAAACTGTTCAAAAATATATAATCAAAATAATATTTAAAAAACCAAAACTATATCCTACGCGCTTAGTTTTTATGGAATCAAATTTATTAGATATTGCAGGGTTATATATAATATCTGTACTCGGATTTATAAAAAAAATAGTAAAATTAAAAATACACTCTATCATAGTTATAACACTCGATCAGTAACAAATGAAAATTGCACAATTCCAAAACCAAACAATACACTATTTCTAGAATTTATAGACTATACTGGCATTAAATTATTTAACCTACTACCAAATACTATTAAGCAAAACCAAAATTTACAAAAATATAAAAAAGCATATAAAAGTTCAATATAAGTATGTCAAAATATAGATTTATTTAAAAAAGGTTTTAAAGTAGTATTTTTCTATATTATTGTTATCTCTCCTCCTTTATTGAACTTAAAAGTAGTGGAACAGCATATTACTTAACTCAATTATTATCCATGTAGGATTGTTTGAAGGTAACTATTAAAAGAAGAAAAACAAATAAATAAAATAAAATATACAAATATGTAAATTCAATAGTTGCACACAACAAGTTGTCTATGAACTTAGGTGCGGTATTCACTTTCTTTTTAAAATCTTTGTATATATATTTTCCAAAATAAACATTATTATTATTATTATTATTATTTATAATAAAATGGTCCTCTAAAACTGTTTGTTATAATAAAAACTGTCCTGATAGCCCCCAGGATGAGAAGCGTGTGTCCTTGTTTTTTTACCTCGCCTGTTTTCAAATATATATATTTTTCTTTTCTCTTTCTTTTTGTATAGGTTAGACGTAGGTAAAACTCTATATCACCATGTTGTGTTTGGCTGTATGGCTAATGGCCTAATGCCAAAAAAAAAAAAAATCTATTATCTATCTAAAACGCTACTTTTAAATCTGTTGTATTATTGTGTTCATTGTAATACACAAAAAATTTGAGGTACAGCTCTGTATGTCACTAATTAGGTCTTGTCGGCATGTAAGAACACTGACCTTGACGTTTTTATGGCAATTTTTTACATGCGCAGTATTTCTATAATAAACTTATTTATTTATTTATTCCCACAGAACCTATGAAAATATCTTGTTTGACTGCTCTACACCAAAACACATTATTATGCTCGACACATATTTCGCTAACCAAGTCGACATCGTCTGGAGAAGATTAAAATTTTTAATGTCATTTGGGAAATATTTTCCTTGATACTGCTTATATCATGAATTATATATAACTTTTTATTATTGATCGAGCTAGTGATGCACTATTTTAAAATGTTTATTATTATTTTTCAATTATTTATAAATATAAAATGTTTCCCCTGATGTGATGAAATTAAGTTGCCTTTTATTTCAGAGTACAAGATATCAAAGTTCTGTAACTAGAGACAGCTGCTGGTTCAATCAAAACGAAATGAAGTCATTTAACAAAAAAGTGGCTATCCGCCTGCACATACCTATTAATTTCCAGCTATAAATGTCGACTGAAAAGCTTCATTATAATTAAACAAAAAGTAATTAATTCGAAATGATGATAGAAGGTCCGTAATATACGTATCCGTTACCACATATTACACTAATTAATATCTACAAGTTTTAATCACCTTATAGCTCTTTGTGTACTATTCGTAAATGTACGCCGGAACAAAGGGGATTTCATGGTCAAAACCAAAATCTACAATTTCAGGTTTCGAAATCTATTATTTAATGTTATCGTTTTACATACCGGTTTCAATATATAGGCTGGATGAGAATCAGAAGGAAAAATATTTCAGCTGAAACAGATTTCTTACTGAACATTGAGTAGTAAATACATCGATATAGATAGATATATAGATAGGAATATAGATAATAACTAAGCCTTTGTAAGTCTATAATTCAGTTAAGTTATAGTTTACTGCGGTAGGTAATTAATATGAATTGTAGATTCAGCTGCTTTAATTACACTGTAATATGTGGGTCCCACATGTCTCAACATGTCAGAAACTTACTAAAAGCAAGCTTCCTACTCAATAATTCTTCTTATACAGTACGTTGTAGAATATAAAATAAATATAGGATAATTTTCTTTGGGTATTAAGCTATTGTCCTAAAAAATTTGTTAAACAAAACTCTACACCAAAAGAATTAGTCATGGGTTGTTTTTTGAAAAAATATTTTGTCTACCAAACAAATTTCTTACAACTAAAAAAACTGTTAATCTGTAGACGAAATTATTAAAAATGTGAAATATTTTAGGTTAGGGAAGTTGACGTTGCGGAATACAATCTGATTGCGTTGTCAAAACTACTAAGAAAATTACTTTGGTTGTATTAGATTTTTGCACCAGTGTCAAACATGACAATTTCCTGTTTGTGTAGGGTCAGGTAAAATGTATTGGTAAAGATAATAATAGTAATGATAACATCTTATGGCAATTTACTGTCTTTAATTACAGAACAACTAAATACGTATTTATGAACATTAAGAATGTGAATTTTATATTCTGAAAATTGTGTGTCATAGATAACCGCCATTATCAGCAATACACTAAATGCCTGAACAAATTTTGAATAACAGTATGAAGGATATGACATGGAATGGCATTTATTTCATCTCTTATATTTCTGTTCAATTTCTCTAGATTTCTTTACTCTTCAAATAACCCCAGGCAAATAAATCTGGAACTGAAATTTCGGAAGATTTTGGGGGCCTAGAAAGGGTCCCGCTCTTTGAAAATCAGTCTATTTGAGAACGACTCCTCTAAAATGTCTATACAGATTCTCGCTTTAAGGCTCGTTGCGCTATTTATGTAACCAATGTGTTAGAACCAGTGCCATTTCCTCGGGGGTTGATTAATCTAATTGTTCAGTAAGATAATGACCTCTCCCACACGACAAAAGTTACTACACACTTTTTGGCAGCAGCTAATATGCATTTGCTGTCATTGCCAGCACGTTCACCCGATCTTTCATCGATTGAACATATCTGTGATATGATCGGTACAAGACTCTAAACAGCATCAATGATCTTCAACTTGGAATGAGATACACCATCGGCGTTGACCATCTGATATAAAGTGCACCTCACCGATTAAATGAGCTCATAAAATTATCAATTAAATTTAAAATTTCTCAAAACTATCCATCTTAGGGACTATATTATGATAACATAATTAGAAGGAATTTGAAGTTGTTGTACAAAATGGTAAAATAATATACCATTTAAAAAAACGAAGTTTTTGATGTTTGAAGTTTGGCAAGTTGATGCTCCTGTATTAAATCTCCAGTACATTAAAATAAATTTTCGCTCCTCTCAGACATTTCAGCTTTCTCTTATCTTTGCACTTACCAACTAACTGTCATTAACAAAGAATTTTTGATGACATTTGTGATGAACTGTTTTTCCATGAATTTTCATATTTTTCGCAATAACTCAGCAACGCCGCAGCTATTTCAAATAAAAATTTTATACTGGACGTAAAATTTTACGCTGAAATCAATGGTATAAAAATATATAGGGTGTGTCATTTAAAAAATTCGACCCTTATGCTGTCGCGCTTTAATGGAACACCCTATGTATTTCGCAGTATATTAGAAATAAAATAAGCCCCATATCTTTTGCTTAAATAATTTTTTTCATATTTCTTATAATAAGCGAGATACTGGACTTCCTCGTACTAATGGGCCACACTGTATGTTATTGTTTCTTACGTATTAAAATTTGAATAAATTTTTTGTTACATTGCAATACCTTTTCTATAAAAAAATTCAAATAAACTTTTTAATTAATACTGTCTGTTGCGGATTTTATTCTAATCAGTATATATCCAAGTGCAATATCTAATTCCATTTCTTGATTACTTGAGTTAGGTGCGCCACTGTCTTGAAATCTGCCGCAGTCACGAATCTAATAGAACGTGACAGCAATTTTTACCAGTAGATTTTCTACTTGCCAAATTAAAAATTCGTTATTAAATTATAATCCTTTAAAACAACATTAATCTTGGTATCCTCCTGGCACGAGTTTTGGTTTAAGTCTAGGGGAAAAATACTCTTTTAATTTTCATTAAATCGATTTCCTTGTAGATTTCGTAGTTATAAAATTTACTGGTTTCATAAGTAGCATAAGTACGTAGTAAAACATGCAATAAAGTGCTGCCTTTTTTATTAATACTTTCCAGCGTACCATTATATACTAACCGTGTATCTAGGGCGATTTTTGAATTTTTTTTTAATTAACTTAATAATTGTACTAATTTTTTCCATTTTCTAAATACCTCAAAAAAAATTACAGTAATAGCAATTATTAAAAAAAAATTAATATAACATACAGAATCCCAATATCTCTGAGACAAAGAACAATAGAAATACCAAAATGAAGTTTTAAAATAAAAGGCACCTTTTAACATTTTAATTGTCGACTTTGTAATCAATTGTGGTTAAAACAGGATTTTCTTTGGAAGTATGTATTAAAAAAATATATGAAAAATATATCATCCATTTCATTATTTCTTAGTTAAGTGGTAAGGTAAGGTAATAATAAATAGCATGCCTGGCAATTAGTGGATTGCTAATTAGATGTTTATGAAATGGAAATTCAACCTGACCCTAGTCTGTTCACATAGCAACGAAGTTGTAAATACAATACTCCAGAACTCCCTTAAGAATGAGCAATGCGACTAACTCAGTAAACTAACACTAAAGGGAGAATTCTAGCTATGCATCTTTATCTACTTTACACTTCTTGGCATTATTTCTGTATATTACATAGCACCTTTAAAAGCCATACTACTAAATGATTACGTAAAAAGATAGTATGAATGAATTATAACGAAAAGTTCTAAAAGTACTATCATCTGTTAATAACAGCAATGTATTGAAATGGTGATTAATAATAATTGTCACTTTTTGGTAAAATAATTCAGCGGCGTTGCAGAGAAAGAAGAGTATTACGCATTGAGTACACGTGAAGTTGGTTTATCATGCTATAGAGGGCAACAGCAACTACGATCCAAGAGGACCCGGGGGATAGCGCAGATTTTCTAAAGAAAGAGCCAGGAGAAATAGTAAATGAGAACGCAGAGATTGTGACAACTACTGAAGATTTCTCCCGCAAGCTCTACAGCAGGTCAATCCAAAAGCCTGACAATATAACAGGCGTAGGAAGGCAGAACGTCATGAATGTGGGTTCCGAGAAAATACCGGAGATAGACAGAAGTGGATTGAGAGCGGTGTTCAAAAAGAGAGAGGCTCCCGGGAAGGACAGAGTGACAAGCGAAATGTTGAAGCTAGGAGGAAGGTCGCTGGAGGAAGCATTGCCAGTTTTGTTAAACAAATGCTTGCGAAAACTGCAGATTCCAACATCTTGGCGAAATACCGAGATTATCTGGTTGTTCAAAAAGGGCGACTACACGAATGTAGAAAACTATGGGTCGATTAGCTTCCTATCCATTTTCTACAAGCTGTTGACAAGAGTAACTAGGGACCTTCTGGCTAAGAAGTTGGATTTCTAGCAGCCAGTTGAATAGGTAGGAGTTATAGTACGATAGGCTCCCAAGTCATACACAAGCTAATCGATAAAACGACAGAGTCCAACATCCCGCTGCATTTGGTTTTTGTCAACGTCAGAAGATATTTGATTTAACTGAAACGTGGGCAGTACTAGCGGCAATGGATAAGGCTGAAAACGACCATTGGTATTGCAAGCTTATTCGGCACATACTGGGTGTACCAAGATTATGTACATCCCCCTTTTTTCTTTAGTTTTGAAGATAATTGATTGAAATTTGGAATATCTTATATACATAATAAGCAGCACTTTTTGACATGCAAGTGATTTTTTCAAACTTTCGATTTTTAAATAGAATACGCTGTATATTATTGCATTTTTGAATATTTTGCATAATTTTCTGAATCCAACGATACCAAATAAGTGACATTTCAAACGTCATTAGTTTTTATAATATAATTTTTAGTTTTCCATTTAAGTGTGCCATGACGGTTCCGATTTATTCTAAGTGACCTGTGTAATGCTAGAAAAATCGAAATCCCATCAAAAATAATAAATTACGTGATTTATTTATGAGCAAATAAAGTACATCAAAATGGTTTTTGAGGAAAAACTCAATTTTTCAAATAAAACCATATTGGTACCGTGGTATTAGTACTATTAATAAGGAATTTATTCATATGTCGTATTAAAATGTGCGATAAATATAAACAAAATTACAGCTAAGAGAAAATAAGAAAATACAATTTTGTTCTAATTACCTTGTTATACATGAAGTGAGGTCAATATGTAACGGATAAATTCATTTTCTACGTAATTTACAAGTTATGAGTAAAATCCTGAAACACGTCAATTTTTTATTTTAAAATTACATTTTTTTTAGCATGATTTTATGCTTCCCCCATCAACCCCCTTGGAGTGACAACCCCTTTAAAATTTTTAAATGAAATGAGGGTGACAGGTTTTTGAAAGTGTTTTTAATTTTCCGTCCAGTTATATAAGATTTTTTTGAATATCTCTAATTTCTTTATTGATAAATATTACATTTTTAATTTTACTAAATAAACAAAAGAACTTGAAACATTTTAAATCAAATGTTCAAACTGGGCACCCGTTGCTTCTTGACAATAATGAAGGCGTTGCTGAAATTCTTCTAAAACATTTTGTATCGTTTTCGGGGTGATTTGATTAATTTCTTGCCTTAGTCTGTCTTTTAAATCATCAACGTTATTTGGTCTGTTGAAGTAGACTTTCAATTTTAAGTAACCCCATAAAAAATAGTTAAGCGGGTCAAATCAGGAGAACGAACAGGCCACCCAATTTCAACGCGTCTACCGATCCACCTATTGGGAAAAACTTGATTGAGATAGGCTCTTACTTCCAATGCAAAATGTGGTGTAGCTCCATCCTGCTGATACCAAATATTTCTATCAATTTCATTGAGGTTGTCATTATCTGGGAAAAGTGTTCTTAACTCTGGAACTAAGAAATGTTGCAAGATATTCAAGTAACGTGCCCAGTTAATGTGCTGTCGAAGAAATATGATCCGATAATTTGAGAATTTATAATTCCAGCCCGAACGCTCACCTTCACAGGATATTGAGTATTGGCCTCCATCATCCAATGTGAATTTTCTGTACTCCAGTATCTACAGTTCTGTTTGTTAACTGTTCCATTTACGACGAATGTTGCTTCATCAGAAAAAAGAATGTTTTTTATAAATAACGGATCATATTGGCATTTAGTTGCCATGATTTCGCAAAATTCGAATCGGCGATCAGGGTAAGCGTCGTTCAGTTCTTGAACCAAATAAATTTAATATGGGCGGTATTTTTCATTTTTTAGAAGACGCAATATGGACGTTTTACTAACATCATTATCGACGGCGGTAGGTTTATGTGGATTAACTTGAATATCTAACAATATATAATTTCTTTTCATCGTCTAAAATGCGTTTTCTACCAGATTTAGGGATATCTGTGGCATTTCCAAATTCACGAAATTTGTTTTCTATTCTACTAACCGTAGACTGAGAAATGCGACGGTCAGGATACTTAGTATTGAGGATTACGCATACCTGCTTCTGCGTACTTGTTTCATCACCACATCCTAATAATATTAAAATTTAAATTCTTTGGGTAACTGAAAGTCTCATTGTTAAAATAATGTTCAACTTGACAATCAGTGATAAATAACTAGAATCATAAGTTTGCACAGATGTAGCAAATAAAGAAATGTAAATGTAAATTTTTTTATGATATGTAAAAAGAAACCCTTTTTACTTCTTTCTTTTTGTTGGGTATTTTGCCACCTGCGTACCAGAAAAACCGATATATTTAAATTGAATGTTGTGACACAAAATTAATTAGAAAAGTCAGATTTAACAGATATTTGGTACATAGGCATAAATAACATTTGATTGTATACATTACAAATACATTTTGAAATTCTTCAATATAATTTTCTTGATGAGAAATATACAAAATTCAAAAAATCTTATATTGTTGGACAGAGAATTATAAACCCTTTCAAATGAACTATCACACGCACCCCGTTCCATTTAAAAATTTTAGAGGGGTAGCTGTCACAAGGGGGTTAAAGGGGGAGGTATAAAATTATGCTCAAAAAATGTCATTTTAGAATTAAAAATTGACTTGTTTCAGGATTTTACTCATAACTTGTAGATTACGTAGATAATGAATTAATCCGTTACTTATGGACCTCACTGTATGAGGTGGCTTTGGAATACAAAAAAATGAACACAAAACAATAGAACAGTTGTTCAAAATGCTGTCCATTAACGTCAATGCACTTCTAAACTCGCTAGCTGTTTCTCGAAGAACGTTCGCCAATTTCGCCAATTGCTGGGCTATTAATTGTGCGTCTTACTCGTAGCTCCAGGTCCTCGCGGGTTGTAACGGAGGTTGCGTAGACAATATTTTTTTAAATGACCCCCAACAAAGAAATCAAGGGGTGTTAAATCAGATGACCTTGGAGACCACCTCACAGGACCATTCGTCGAAATTACGATTTCTCCGAATCTCCGTTGAAGATAATCAATTACTATCCTTGAATTATGGGGAGGAGCGCCAACTTATTGGAAATACATTCCTTGTCGTAAATGGAAAGGTAATTCAGCTAAACTGTTCTAAATTTCATTTTGCAGAAATCCCAAATACCTAGCACCAGTCAGGGATCCTTCAAATATTATTGGACCAATGATTCCACTATCGATTATTGCAACTCAAACATTGAAACCGAACCGCACTTGGAAGATACCCTCCTGTAATAAATTTTGATTTTATTGTGACCAATATTTTATATTTTGTCGGTTGAATAATCCCAAATTTGTAAACCTGGACTCATCCGAAAATAAAATCATTCCCAAAAAATCATTGTTTGGCTGTACGTTATTCTGCAGAATCCAATTCCAATATTCCATCCTACGTTCGTAATTATTTTCGTATAAGTGCTGGTGCAATTGGTATTTAAAAGATTTATAGTGGTATTTGTGCAAAATTCGACTTACTATTTGGTGACTGATTTCCAATTCAAACCCAATTTGCCTTAAAGAAATAGTCTTATCAACTTCTACACGAGCCAAAACATTCATTTGCGTTCTTTTGTCAAGAATGAAATTTTCTTCGGAATCATTGTTGGGCTCACTTCCGAATTGATTCTCAAGGCGATTAAAATAATTTCTCGCTGGACATTGTCTATCAGGATATCGTTCGGCATAAAGGTAACTAGCCGCAACGGTATTTTTTCTTCATTCCCCATAAATAATTAACATGCCCACTTTTTCATCTCTTGTATAAATTTGCGGCATTTTGAACACAATTAACAAGAATTTTAAACAATTTTTAAAGACACAATAAAAACACCGATAAACCTACAAATGTTTGACAAGCTAAATATTCCATTGTTTTCAAAGCCATCTTAGTTAGTTACTTCTTAACATTTAATTAGAACAAAATTGTATTTTCTTATTTTCTTTTAGCTGTAGTTTTGTTTGTATTTATCGCACATTTTAAAACACATATGAATAAATTCCTTATTAATAGTACTAATAAATGGTACCACGGTACTAATATGGTTCCATTTGAAAAGAAATGAGTTTGTCCCCAAAAATCATTTTGATGAACTTTATTTGCTCATAAATCACGTAATTTAGTATTTTTGACGGAATTTAAATTTTTCTAGTATTACACGGGTCATTTAGAATAAATCGGAACCGTCATGGCACACTTAAATAGAAAACTAAAGATTATGTTATAAAAAATATTATCACTTATTTGATATCGTTGGATTCAAAAAATTATGCAGAAGTCAAAAATGTAATAATAAATGGGGTGTTCCATTTGAAAATCGAAAGTTAGTGTCACTTCCGGCGAAACCGAAAGTGAAAAAAATCTCTTGTATGTCAAAAAGTGCCGCTTATTATGTATATAAGACATCCCAAATTTCAATCAATTATCTTCAAAACTAAAGGAGAAAAGGGGGTGTACCATGATCCTGTTACACCCGGTATAAGAAAGTAGAAATAAAGCCATAATATGAGCTATTTTCTTACATAACGGTATAGTTAAAACTCATAATACACAGAAACGTCTAAACTTGGCGTTGATACCGTCTAGTGCACCACGCGGGTGCAATCCATTACAAAAATGACTTTAAGCATTTTATGGGAACAATAAATTTATTCATTACAGCTGCCAGCTCCACTTGAAAAGGTAATAACGAATTATATTTGGAAAGAATACAAGAATTCAAGTTCCACGAGTTTCCATAATTGAGACGGAAATTTAGCTTCTAGTTATTAAAGTTAAATGAATCAATTTATGCACCGTTCAGGATGCAGATTGGCATGGAAGCAAAATATTTTGCCGGAAAATAATAAAACAATGCGTCAAGGTAAATCGAGTTTAAAATATCGATTGCATGGAAATAAACTCTTGTGTAATGATTATTTCGTGTGCGCATTTAAAACTAAACTATAGTTATCAGTATGATTTATTTCAAAATGAACATGACCGCTTTAGCTGTTAAATTCATATAAATCACAATTTTTAGAACTTGGGCTATACAGCGTGTTTCAGAAATAATTGTTCTGGCTTATTTAAAAATGAATATAGAAAAACCTAAGATGTCGAGTCGAGTCGAATTGTCTTGCTAGATAGAACATCACACGATGTTGATTCAAAAAGTTTTCTTAGGGAATTCTGTAATTTTTATGTGGTTTCCATGAAAGGGGAGCTTTTGTTTTAATTTTTGGAAAATGTTTGAACTTGCAAACATCAGTACATTGTGAACACTGTTGGAAGACACCTAATGAGATAATGACGTACCTACAAGAAATAATTAAGCTAGCAAAATTAGTGCTGTCGATAATTTAAGTCATATATTGTTGATATTTTTTTCCTCTTAATTCTTTGCAGTGCCATTCAAATTTACAACTCAAGGATACGCCCAAATTGTTTATTGTTATGGGTTGAATATTACAGAAGATTTCCCTCATATAAGACGCTTTAATTCTCAGATATTTAATCACATATTTCGTCATCTTTGTGAAATTGATGCTACTAATGTTAGTAGACTTGAACAAGGAAATAATAATGCGCATCAACGAAATGCACGTATTCTTGTGAGTAGGTATGGCGGCGGTTGAGCCAGACAGTGACGTCACACACCTGGCGCCAGTCGTTAAGTATTGGATCTGCATTACCGAGAGTTCGGTCCCGGGAAATTCAAAATGTGCTGCTGCCACCTAGTGACCAGTAGGGGGAGTTCGGGCCTACCTGTTTAAAAACTGTACAGACCTGTTTAAAATCTGAACAGACCTGTTGAAAACCTGAACAGACCTGTTTAAAACCTGAACAGACCTGTTTAAAACCTGAACAGACCTGTTTAAAACCTGAACAGACCTGTTTAAAACATGAACAGACCTGTTTAAAACATGAACAGACCTGTTTATAACCTGAACAGACCTGTTTAAAACCTGAACAAACCTGTTTAAAACCTGAACAGACCTGTTTAAAAGCTGTACAGACCTGTTTAAAACCTGAATATACCTGTTTAAAACCTGAACAGACCTGTACAGCTTTTAAAAGCTCTGTACAGTTTTTAAACAGGTAGGCCCGAACTCCCCCTACTGGTCACTAGGTGGCAGCAGCACATTTTGAATTTCCCGGGGCCGAACTGTCGGTAATGCAAATCCAATACTTAACGACTGGGAATCACCAGAGGCCAATATAAAGCAAACAAAATAATTGTTCGAAGAGCAAGTCACCAACTAATGTAGTGTTTTGCCAAAGTAAAAAAAAATAAAAGAATCAGATTAGATCAAGATTTTACACTTTTTTCTTCCCAATTAATTTAAATTTATGGATGATTCGAGAAATATTTTAAGCATATTATCCTTACCTTATTAAGAGACAATTCTCATCTCATTTTTCGTAAATAATTTCGACTTCTTCGGTCTGCACCCCTCTGACTGCCTTTTTAAAAAATGCACTCGATTGACTGTATACGCTTATACTTATCCACATTTTTCTCATGGAAATCATTGTCCTCAACATTGACTAGGTTTACAACGACTAAACCGTTTTAGTAATTACTGTACTTAGAAAAACTGGTGTTAAAATTCCTGTAAACACATCATTACACCAGTTTTAGTAAACCGCGTTTACTAACTCTATTCCTCTTAGTTAGTGGGCGTAGTAGACTTATAAAATCTAGTTAACACCTGATTAATATGTGTTTAAACACTTCCAGATTTTTTTAATCTTGGTATTTCCAGCCCAGTACTAATAAACTACAATAGACGTGTTTGACATTTGCATTTTTAAATATTGGGCTTATGTATTTTGTGGCTCAGTATAAAAACGGAAAAGGAAATGGAAAGGGAAGCGTGAGAAATAGATGAGACGCATTATTTCCTCAGACTTGTACGAAATGCAGTAGATAGGTATTTCTGTGCTGTCCGTTGGCAATCGAATAGCCACGTCATGAGTAGCAGTCCTGTTATGCTAGTATCGTAAATTTTACAGTTTTATAATAGGTTATACGTAGTATAATTACTACAAGTTGGCAATTATTGTGTATACCAATTTCATATTTAAGCCTGTAAGTAGATTCTCGTTTGATGTAATAGGCAGTAGGATGTTATGCATTCAAATTTCAGTATCGAATGCACTCCGCAATAATTTACTTGCCGTACTAAGAACATTACTTAGCAAGCTGGAGTTTATGTTGTACAGTTATGTATATTACTGCATTTAACGGTTTGGGGAATTTGTGAAATTTAATTTAAAAGCGCAACTATTTTTGTAACTGCTGTCAAGAGAGTGCGAATAAAATTAACTGGTATAATGAAAAATAACCCAAGGGAATTCAAATATTTTTCGGCACTGCGTGTATCATAAAGTGGGCAACCAAATCATATCTGCTTTATGAGTGCTGATTAGTTTGAATGTACCTTTAAGCTATTGCAACTTTTCCTGAAATTTACAGAAAATACTCAAATGATACAATTAATTTGAAATTACGGACCAAATAAATCGAAACGTTTTTTCAAATTTTCTACATATAAAGCAAAGTTCAAATGAAAATTCTGTATCAAAATATATTGGATACCTTGAGGACCAATATGTTGTGCTTGTGAACAAAAATTCATCCTTTTTGTGAATTACCATATCGTAAATTTTGAGATATGTGTCATTTATACGGTTTATATTTGTATTTTTTTTCAATATTTTAAAAACATTTCTGATTTACACCTATTTCACGTTCTATTTTTCTGATGCAGGTTGTTGGGTGTGCCTTTGTACAATGTCCGGCAATAGATTGTGGTTTTGAATGAGCTGTAGTAAAAGCTTGGCTAATATTTTTGGGGTGGATTTTATACTATGCTGTTTTATGCTTGGTATTAATTGAGGCAAATGGTAAACCGAATCACAGGATATAAATTCAAACAGATTTTTTTAAAGATATCATGTTTATAAAGGAAATAATAATAATTCTGTGGAAAAGTAATTTTTAAATACAACATAAAGAAATGGTATTGAATTGCCTACAAATATCCACATCGAATATACATTAAAATTTCTAATATTTTTAGCCAATGATCATCCATGGTTTTCATTTAAACAAACGTGTATTCATGCTTTAACCTTTAAACTACAAAATCTACAAAAATTTATATAATGCCACTTTAATGAATAAGAAAAAAACTAATAAAATTTGTAGGAAAGCCTTTATTCTTTAATAAAAAGATGACACATAATTTATTTAGACAAAAAAAAATCAGTTACTCTCGTAGCTCAAAAGCGAATTGTAGCGCTGATGCTACTAAATAAAACTTGAAATCAGAAGAAGTTTTTAATAAAGAAAACAAGACAAGTATGAAAGTTACAGTTTCGTCAAGATACATAGTGTGTATCTTTCGAGAGGTGTAATAAGACTATTCTTGTGTGTCAGGTAAGGGTATTTATGTAAATAAGTTGAAAACGATGAACGGAAATTCCTTACTTTACTGCCGTCATTGATACCTTGTTAAATTGCGGGTTATTCTAAGTTGAATTAAAAGTGTCACTATTAGAGAATCCCGATTGTAAACTAAAATATTTATTTATTATTTTGTTTCCAAGAAGGTATGTTAAGATTGTTGTTTCTATAAGTAGAATTAAGAGTGCGAAATATTGGGAAACATCGCCTTTCAGGAACGTCGACTACTCAAATCACTTTCATTAAAATATGTTTATGTCGTTGAATTTGCCTTGAAACAGGTCTCCAGAGTGTGTTCATAATATTTTTCCAACTATTGTAGTTTTCGAGCTATACTGCAATACCATCGAATTCGCCTCAATCTGCACATACTGTATATTTCAAGTATATTTTTAGATTATATGAAGACATAATTTGCTACAAATCCCTCCGTCATTGAAAACCAATTTTACTGCAGTCAATAAGAGTCGGTGTGTTATTTACAAACTGAAAACACCTCCGACTGGCTTACTGGAGTTAATGTGGCTGTTATTCTGACCCGCGACGCTCATGCACACAATAACATCTGGGTATAGCACAATGTAACAATTTAAGCTTTGATAGACTTTTACGAGCATATATTCTCATAATTTATGACATCTAAACAAAACTAATCATAACAATACAACTGTTTCGGTCGTATATGTTTTATTTGCGAAATCTGTGCTCTGAATCAAAATACAATGGGAAAAAATTACGTGTATGTAAAAGTACAGTACGTTTTATTACTTATTCTATTGTCGGTAATATGCAGGTATGAATATTTAGTGGACTTTTTAAACAGTGAATTGTAGAATTCACTTCGGTTTCTGTTTTGAATAAAAGATGAATCACTTTGATGACTAATAAATATATTTCAATCGGGTAACGACAAATGGTAGTAAAATACAAAACAAAAATTCTGACTGATCAAATTATCTGGAAAAACTGCTAATGATAACTAACTTTAGATTACTTATACTGTCCACTAATATGGATAATTGTCAGTTACGTGTATATCAGGTTACTTTTTATATGTCATATACCGAAAACGAACAATTTCGTTAAAAAACGCATTTTTATGTTTTCCGCTGAAAACGTCTCCTTCGTGAGGTAAAGACACCTGTAAAGCAAAAATGATCTTTCAATATCTACCGAACAATATTTGCAAACTTGAAATTTGTCAAATTGTTGTTAGGATGTTCCTTATTGAGAGAGACACCGATTAATGAAACATAACTTTTCGTGTTCGCATTGTTTTAAATGCGGTGTATGCTTACTTACTCGCCTACCTGGGTATGCTTTAGAATTTTTAATTCATTTTGTATATTATGAATTTGATTTAAAGACTCTTCTAATGATAATTAAAAATTTTCAAATCGTCAAATACTGTCCAGTACAGACCAGTATAATTATTGAATCATTTGTATCACCGCTTCTATCTCAGTATTGTTGAAATGCTTCTGAGCCACAGATAGGGCTTTTAATTTACAACTTCGTCTAACTGCTTCGGCTACCAAAAGAAGCGTATGAACAATGTAAGTAGTATGATAGTGCCGATTCTGGATCATCTTTTCATGTAATTTCTTATGGGAATGCGCCGCAAATTTATATGATTCCGGCGAGGTGATTCTAGGTGTAAGGATCTGGCTCCTAGTGTCGTGGCAGTGAGCGGACTAGTTAACGTTCTACCCCCTAAGCTTAAATCTATGATTCATAATTAAGAGGGTGAATAAAATTCACCCTCTCTGGTAAGACCAATGATAGCGTTTGTTATTATAATTTAAAAGAGGCAGTTAGTTATAAGTTCAAGGACCTTTGTGGAACTGCTATTTATTCAATACATTTGGTGGGATATTACAGACAAAATACATATATAAAGTTATATAGAAATGTGGCATATGAAAATTCGTTTTTTTTTTATTTAATATGTATTCTGCACAATTAAACTGTCTTTTCCAGTGGAAGAGAACGATGTGTCGTCACATTTTAAGTCCAAAAATGTGTCTATATGCTTATAAATGTAAGCTGCAAAGTATAAAATTGTTTGATGGGTATCGAATAAAATGTATCGAACAATAAATTTATATTATTTCATTCGAAAGTGCTGAAAATATTCGATAGTGAACTGGAAACTCAACTATGAACAGAAATGCAAATACTGCCATCTACAGACCCACAATGCTATTATATAATTCAAATTGCAGATTCCTCTGTTTTGAATTTTGTTTGGCAATATTTTTATTGTAATCACTACATAATAGTGCATAATTAACGGCAATTTAAATTATAGAACAGCAATCAGCATCTCAAACTTTTATTTGTATAAAGAAATTCCGGATCGAAATTTGTTCGATATTACGAATATCGATACATTGAAAACGATACGACACACGTATCAATATATTTCAACATGAAGCAGATCAATATATGGTATTGATTCTCTTCAGAGTATCGTCCAACACTAGTCTAAGATATACGACGTAAACAATTACTAGTCGAAATTCTCTGAGACTATCACTACGGTCGAAGGTTAGTATCTCTAAACATACCTATTGCTAAATTTTTGAAAAAATGCCCTTTCCACTTGTAGCGTAGATTTAGGTAAAATTTGTTTTTACTTTTTTTACATATCAATGATTTTTATTTCGAGAACTTGAGTAAAGTCTAATTTCGTTAAGTAATTATTAGAGTGAATATACCAACGAGTAAACATGCAATACTACACTAGTGAATGATGTAATATTAATTGTTAATCTGCGAGAACGAATATAAAATATTGTCTAGTGTAAATAAAGCCATTATTATACAGTTCATTAATTCATAAACAATTGACTGTGACATTTTGTAATTGATAGCGCTATAACATACATATCGTTATATTTGATGCACTTAATTGCTATTAAATGTACAATAAACAACAAAATATATCTCATTCAAGTTAATAATAATATTATTAATAATAAACGTTAATACATAATAAACATTTTCCTGTCCTGTCCAATTAAAGCATCCTTGTCCATTTCGTTCGTCATCCCATCGAGATCATCTGGTGGGGCCCTTTCCACCTATCTCAGACCCCCATCTGCTTGAGTGTCAATTGTGAGAGGCCCTTCCCGTGTTGCTGGCTGAAACCAGAGCTTTGGGGTACCAGGGTGGTTGGCCCTAGTACCCACGGCTGACATCTGTTAGACGGAGTTACCTCTGCCTGTCCAGGGTGTATCGCGTGGAGATTGTCAGTAGTTAAACAGTGCCGTTTCTGTGACATTTTCAGATCGCCAGACCAGAGGGTAGCCATTATTATCATCGAACCTAGGGGCGTGTATGTGGGTGGTCCTAGAACCTGGGACCCAGATGTTAATATCGGGGGAGGGGGAGTTCCGAGGCTAATGCCAAAAGACTTTAGTATCGATGGAGGGGGAGATTTTGTTCAATACTATAGACATATCTAAGATTGTATACTTATATCTAAGACTACAGGTAATAGGGAGGAGCTAAGAGATGGGTGACGTAGATCTGGGAATAAAAATGGCTGCTAGAGATGTAGCTAGTAGGAAGCACGACCAGTGAGTGCGTTTAATTAAGTAATTATATGTCAAAGATGGCCGCTGGAGGTGTAGCTATTGGATATTTATACAAGCTACGACCAGTGACAGCATTTAAAAAAATAATTAATTATATGTTTCAATGCAATAAGATGGCTGCCATATTCTTGAATCTGCAGGTTAAGACAGGCTAAGACTTGTCATTTTAAATGTAAATATATGATGCTCATGTTTTTCTAGTTAAAATATTTAAGTAAGTAGGAATTTGTTAATTATACGTCTAATTATCAAATTCTTGGAAACTAGCACTGTTTAACTACTGTTATCTAGTCCGGATTTGCACCCAAAAAAAAAAAAACATATTCGTGTCCTTGGGAATGTTTTTCGGTAGTTTATTGTTTTTATTTCGAGAACCCTCTGCTACCTATATTGATCCGCCCTTTAAAAGTTGGATATGAAATTTCTGAAACAATTTTTACCAAAAACAATTTCAAACAATCATATCACAACAATCTTGATAAAGCATTCAGTATGCCACAATTTTAAAACTGCTCAGCTTTACGACACATGTATTAAATTTTTAATGTAGATCTAGCGTGCTGTAAAACATCGTAATGGAAGGTGTATATATTTACCTAGAAACATTATTTCTATGGTAGATAATGGATTAGGGAGTCTGGTAATGTTTCAATCAAGTTAATAAAATGTGAAATGTTTTTAAATAAAAGCTTTAATGAATATGTCGCGTGATGGAAAATGTATTCCGTGTGAAAGTGATAGAATCATAATAGGATAGGAATTTTTTATTAATTTTTTAAACTATAATGGAAAATTTGAATTATCATTATATCCGAATGACTTTCCCATTCTGATAATTAAATCTAAGAGTGCGTACTCCGGGAGATATTTTACAACTAATTTTCACCCCTGTTACAACAAGAGTTGGCTCAAAACCGACTTTCAACGGAAATTTATATGGAAATGAAAGAGAAACAATAACCGACACCGTACACTGAGGAGCACTCTCCAAAATTTGTGCGCTTTAGAACCAGTTATATTACTACTGACCTGAAATGTGTTGGAACCTTTGATGTGAAGATAACACTGACAAGTTTTCCACGAAACGCCAAAATACCATATGCCACACTCGACGCGCGTTTCGCCAGTCAACCATCATCTGGAGGCTTGGTTGGCGAAACTCGCGTCGAGTGGTGTTTCGTGGAAAACTACGTCAGTGTTACTATTGACTGAGTTCGACGCTGGCATTGGAAATGATGGAAACTTTTTTCTGCTATACCATTTTTCGGTTGTACAAAAGGTTCGTGTGTTATTTGTGATCTTTGATCTTGCTTTAATCTCTATTGTGCCCAAGACGAGGATATTTTACAGTTCTGAGGAACTCTTATAAAGTGGTGTATTAACCAGTATAGGAAAAAAAATAAGAATATTACATTTTAAAATCAATTAAATCTGCAAATTGCATGCTGCTTCTTGTTCGTACGTGAAAACTGATGACAGCACCCAAACAAATATGTCTTATTTGCAGGCCATAATTCCGGCTGACGGAACTCTTGCCTTGTTACACTGTTATGGAGAAACTTTAAGTTTAATTTTGGACCGGAATGCAGAATTGTATAGTGCCGGATTGTGTCGTCATCTCTCTTATTTTGTAGAAAATGGAATAATCCAGAAGTCTCCCATTTTTTGTTCCTTAACACCGATAACCGTTATGAAGGCTGGTTAGGCCAGTCTATCTTCTCTGTAAATAAACAAAGAAATGTTGATACAATACTAAATATACGGATATTTTACCCTACAAAATATTTTGTTAGAAATAAAGGAAATGTTAATGAAGAAAATAGAAAATGCTTTTATAAATAGTCGTTTCTACCTTGTTTATTATGGACCTTGGATGCACATTTTTTTTTTAATTAGTGAAGTACAGGGATAATGGAGTAGATTATATCTAAAGCGCTAAGAGATCTTAACACCAGGTAACTTCAAAGCTTCAGTTACACAGGACATTATTATAATAACAATAAACCCTCTAGTTTTCAGCAAGGAATTATAACTTAAATAACGACTTGAGTTACATACAAACAAGGGGCTGTCCTCTGTTCAATCTCAAGGTGCTGAGTTAAATATGAAATTTAAGATTAGGGGAAGTTTATTACAACGCGTTACTTAGGTTCAATAAAAAAGTTTCAGGAACTCGGAAGTTCAACGGGATGTTTCAATTATTTCTTTTTTAATCAGGGGAACAAAATACCACTATGCGATATTTTATCTTCGTTAGTAATTTTCCGGAAAAACTTAACTGGGTGAAATCGTTTGAACTCGAACTTTACCAGCTCCGAATACCTATGGAGGATGAGTTGTAGGACAATTTTGAAATTTTAGTACTAAAGAACTTGTTTAAGTATAAGGCATTTTTAATGAACCTTAAATTCCTTTTAGTATGAATTAAAAATTGCCCATTTTAATACGTATGTTAAAATATAACACCAATATTTACAAATATAGAGGGTGTTTCTAAATAACATGTAAATTTTTGAACCACCTATTTCTTACTTCCTTCCTTCCTGTGGAAACTGGAGGCACCTAAAAAGCAGTTTTTATGAATTATTATACTTCATCAGAAAACGACAGTAGGTTGTCAGAAAGTAAAGAATCTTCCTTTTTCAATTTGTGAATGTTTTTAAAGAAATGAAATGATTCGTAAAGGTATTTATATTTTATAATCAAGTAGGTTTATGTAAATATGACATAACAGATTATTAATTCAAACACGATATGATGCTTCATCGTTTGCGTTACTGATGATTATAATTAATAATGGCAGTAAATATGGCTTCGTCGTCGAGAGTTAAGGACACTTGCTTCTCACACTTGAGTCCCGGGTTCGATCCTCGATCTAGGAGCTAGGATTTTTTCTAAACCAGAAATTAGTACTAGCATACTCGGACATTGTCTCTAAATATGTATCCCTCTCCCACACAAGGCACCTTGAAATACCTTCAGAGATGCAGGGAGTTGTATTACTTTTAGTGTTTAACGGATATTCATTCTCTGAATTATATGATATGCATTTAATTTATGACGAGTGCAAGAGAAATAGATTGGCGACAAGACGTCGGCGTCATGAGTTATTTCTTAATATGAGTATTCCCAATCATCAAAGTTTTGAACCATTAGATCATTGTTTAGGGAATATGGGTTAATTTGCACCAAACAGATGAGATGCTGGGCGTCAACGATATGTGACAAACCCAAATAAAGAAGAATATGTATTACGTATGATGGAAGATGAATCTAACATCAGCACAAGAAAATTAGCAAATCGCTTGGTAGTTCCATACACAAAGGCATCGAGGACAAACTCCTGAAAAACTTCTTTTTTCATACCATCATCACCAAACAATGTTGGAACATTATCGTGATTATCCAAGATTTTTTAAAAATATGTTATTTACGGATGAAGTATTTAACCAGCGAAACCCTCACATTTGGGCACCTTACGGAGAAAATCTTGATACAATAAAAGTCGCCCACTATCAAGATAGATCTCATTGAATGTTTGTGCAGGAATAGTTGGCTTATCAGCGATAGTGATTCTTGCAGATGGAGCAGGGCCACTAACAGGATCTAAGACGATATTTAAACTTAAAGTTCCCTCAAAGATTGATTGGAAGAGGTGATGCTCCTATTAAGTGGCCTGCACGTTCCCCCAACTAAATTATCTTGACCTATTTTTGGGGCATCATCAAAGATTTAGTTTATGCATATCCGGCAGATGATGTTCAACAACTGGAAAATAACATTTTTGAAGTCGCCGGCATCAACAAGCACATACCATCTTCTATTTTTTAAATCTTAATTCTTGAATAATAAATACATAATCTTATTACATACATAACTAATAAATAAACAAACACGACTGAAATTAGACAGTCCCCGAAATACAAAACAAAAGTGATTACCTTACGAAACGTAGATATACAACAATTCCCGCCGGCATTTCCAGTGCCGGCGGAGGGATTCGAACCCGCAGTTTCAATAGAAAGATTTTAAATCAGAATTGCCATCTTTCCACTATTTATTAGAGTGTGTAAATATTTTTTTCAAACAACTACTTCCCCGGCTATTCACCACGACGATTATTGGATTACAAAACGATAACGAGTACATTATTCATGATTCAACTGATGTAATATGTCTATTTTAAATAGAAAAATTAATCGGTAATTAATGAAAAATTACTGTAGTTTAAAATAACGTACATTATTAAAGTGCAGAGCAAATAAACCTCCTGTTCCAGTTAACACTAGAAAAGGTTGCCATTCAAATCACTGCACTGCAATGCAGACAACATAATTATTAAATACCTATCTAATAACTAAAAAATAATTACATATAACTACCTCTCTAATATTTTTCAAAGAATTGTACCTAAACATAATAGTGCGCGTAGTAGTGAATTGTTTTGACATACTTTTGTATACAGATAAAGGTCGACAAGCATAACCTCGTTGTCAGAAAAAAAATTAAGTGTGAGTATCGACAGAGAAATCCGTTCTATAAAATAGTGATCATTAAAAAGGTGCAACCTAGCGAGACACGTAAAGCAGGGTACGTGTTGGAGTGTTGTTATTTTATTCGCAATCGTTGTTATTCAATGCACGCGTGATTTTCTCTCCATTACCATCGAGATGAAATTGGACGCCTGCCACCTAGACTTTAATTATTTGACATTTTCGTATAAATTGTAAACGTATATTCCTGATCAAATATACTTATAAATGGAGTTAGCAAGTCGTGTGGTTATTCAGTGGTGCAACAGCAGGTAGATAATATTGGTGAGGCAATGACCGGCTGGCGGACAAATTGAAGTGAGTCGCAAGACTAGTCCATTGTTGTATGTCGTAGTGTTTACACGTTAATTTATTCCTCCTCGTTGTATTTTATGTTGCTGAATGGTTGATAATTTTATTTGTTGTATTTTATTGTTAACTTTAATTTAACAATAAAATATGTCAGACGTGCGCAAGGGTAAAAACCATACGCTGACGAAGTGAATAAATTTATCAGTGAATTCCGGGATTTATTCTATAATGATGCTACAATAATTTGTATGGTGTGCGAGACAGACCTGATGTGCTGGGATAAACATGATTGTAGACGTCACGTAAATACTGTGGAACATAAAACTAAAAAAAATTGCGTTCCTTCGAAAACACAGTTTATGTTTGATTTACTGTTAATGCTGATTGCCAGTGATGTTCTGCTGATAAACAACCATTTCGGGAGTTCTGGAATAAATATAATCCCCAGGTGACATTACCAAGTCGCGCAATGTTACGTAACTATGTATCAACTGTACGCGAAGACATTGTAAATAAGATCAAATGTGTATTAAAAAATACTCAGCTGTGGTTATGTGTTGACGAGACGACAGATCGTTAAAAAAATTCTATTATAAATGTTACAGTACACGTCTTGTACCCTCTTAAACCGACATATCCCCTATTACTAGCTAGCAAAAGACTAATTGAATGTATTGGCAAAATAATTATGGGGGTGGTGCTGGAGACGTTAGAAAAATTTGATCTGTCAAAAAGTCAATTGTTGATGTTTGCGATTGAGGTGCCGAAATGAGTTTATTAGGCTTCTCTTCAAGAACACGATTGTAGGTTGGTACCTGTTATGTCTAAGGTGCATGCTTTACATCTTGTGGCAGAAACTATTCAATAAGGTTTTCCAGAGGTAGATGCATTAATAGCAAATACAAAAAAAATGCTCTTTAAATTTCCTAAGCGTCTACGCGTATTTCACAACTAGTGTTCCAGCATTATCGAACCACCACAGCTGATTCTTATACGTTGGGGAACGTGGTTAATGGCAGCTTTTCATTATGCTGTGATACTACAATTCAATCCCGAAGAGACTGCAGCTATTAAGGAGAGCCAGACAACATTCGAAGATATTTCCGTTGAAACAGCTTTAAAAACTATTCACAAGAACTATAAAAGACTACATGACATCCCACAAAACTTACAAAACAGTGCGTTGTCGTTAGCGGATTCACTGCAAATAGTAGGCGAAGTAAATCGACTGCTACACTCAATAGGTGACGCAAAAAAACAGCCCGTTAGAGAAAAGTTCGCACGTGGGTTACAGAAGACACCGGTTTTACCAGATTAAGACAAATTTGTGGTGGTACTGATGGTACAACCCCAAATCCGTTTTTTAAGTATGCCTGTATTACATCAATAGATGTCGAACGGTCGTCGAATACCCTGTTTGTATCGACTGCGCTTCCCCATAAAATTATGTTGTAACATAAGTGTGGGTAAACGAGGGCGTAGTATGAGTTCATAAGTGTCTTGGGATGTAAGTTGTATCGCAGTTTTAATAGTGCATAATATGATTTGTTTAGTTTTCCGCCGACATGAGTGATTTGAGAAGACCAGGATAGCCGTGAATCTAAATAGGATCCTAGGAATTTGGTTTTTTCTAAGCAGTTAGGCGTGTCGGTGGTGGGTTGTGTTTTGTAAAAGTTGAAAAAAAAAACTGTTTTTGTTTGATTTAGTGCGAAACACCACTGATCCATCTCATTGATGTATTTATTAGTTCCTGAGAGTCTGCATCCACAGCGACAGAGGTATCGTCAGCAAAGTAAAAGTAAAACCGGAAAGGGCAATATCATTAATAAGAGTAAGAATATTAAAGGTGCTAGTACTGAACCCTGCGCGGCACCTACATCTATATCAAATATTTCCGAATTATAATTTTTTATTTTAACTATTAATTTTCCTTCGGCAACGAATGATATTAACCAGAATAAAACATTCCATCTGATTCCTAAGTTATATAATGTATTTTCTACAAACATTAAATCTAAAGTATCGAATGCCTTTGACATATTAAAGAAAAGGCCTACAACTACTCGACTTAGATCTAGCTGTTGGTAGATAAACTCAGTAAAATGAAATGAGGCACTTTCCGTTGATATGTTACATCTAAATCCATGCTGGTCGTTTGAAAACAGCTTATGATTTTATAAAAATTTTACAAGCCTGTTATACAAGATACGTTCCAAGATTTTTGAAAAAGCACTTAACAGTGAAATTGGCTGATAATTTTCAATGTCACCTTTTTTGAAACAATGGTATGACTGTCGCGATTTTTAATGCCGAAGGAAATTTTCCGGCTACTATTGAGTTACTTATTAAAGCCACAAGGGGATCGGCAATTTCCTCACATACCTGTTCTAATACATTGATCGATACACCATCGAGTCCAGTAGAAATTTTGTTCTTTAAATTCTTTATAACGGAAATAACTTCACTGCGATGCACTGATTCTATAAAAACGCTAGAGTTTGATAGTGGAGAGGTAGTGCACACTGTAGAAAAGTTTCCACCAAAATGTTCACATATTTTTTGTTCAACAATGTTCGAAAAGTATTTGCCAAATTCGTCATATACTTCGTCAGGCTCTTCAATTAAGTGGTTGTCCAGTTTTAATTTAATGTCGGAAATTTCCTTTGATTTTCCAAGTTCATTATTGATGATGTCCAGATTTCTTTTTGCTTGTTTTCAGAGTTGTTTATTCTGTTTTGGTTATGTTTCATTTTAGGCTTCTTTTATTTTGTGCCTGTATAATTTTTTCTTTTGTTTGTATAACAGCACTAAATCGTCATTTTTTTCCTGATGTGTCATTAAAATATACAAATTATTTATTTCGGTTTTCATTAGTTTTAATTCCTCATTTAGCCATTTTTCTTGTTTATTTTTTCCTAGGTTTTTCTCTGTTACTGGACATGTTGTATTAAATTGCCAAAGAAAACACTTCATAAAACAATTAAAAGCTCTGTCTACATCGTTTGAGTCAGTTCCAGGCTACGTCTTTGTTGTAAGGTTTAGTTTTAAATTGTTTATATTTACTTGGAAAGTATTTCTCGTTTTTATCTTAGTGTTTATTTTTTTCGGTCGTGGTATAATCAGTACAGATACTTTTCTAGAAACTGGTAAGATAAGTTTGGATTTATTATTTCACAAGGTACTCCATTGTCTTCCATATTGGTTATCATGTAATCAATTGATGTTGAGGATGTTCCATTTTTTGTAGTGTAGACTCTTGTTGGTTGCCTGCAATAATTTTTCAAGTTAAATGAAGATAATAGATCTGATAAAAGTTTATTATTTATATTATTCGTTTTTAAGCTGTCGATGAGTTACCACAGATAACTAAATTTTGATGGCTGTTATGTAAATAGTTTAGTAACAGGCTTATTTGGTTCAAGAATATTTCTGTATCTCCTGATGGCGGTCCATATATTACTACAACAGTAATTTTAATTTATTTTAGCGGCACAGCACTCTAAGTGCATTTCAACGATAAAAATAGATACTAATTCTAAAGACTTCGCTGGTTTAAAGGTGTTTTCCGTTGTTGAGGTAAGATGTTTTCAATGGCATTACTGTTAGTAATAATGACTGGAGTAGTTGTTTCTTCATCGACAGGTTCATTTTGTTGTTTTGGTAAGATGCTATCAGTATTATTACTATTGGTTATAAAATTTAAATATCTTTCATCCGTCACTTCCGTTATTTTTATTTCCATAGGATTTGAGCTTCTACTAGTTGCATTCTGTGTAAGTACTTCAGAGGATATATTTTTGAAAAGTTGTCGTTTGGCCGCATACGATAGTTCTATTTGTCTATTAACATAGTTAGAATTGTGGACAATAATATTGGGATCCATATATTTCACGAAATCAAATTTACAGGCTTCACAGTATAACACGTTGTTAAAATTATAGAAAAAGTTATTTAAAATATTCAGAGAAAAGTGATGGAAAATGCGATAAAAATGTCCTAACTTTGCATCAATGCTGGACGAAAATATTTGGCTGACATCATCTTCTGCACTTGATGCAACAAAATTTATAGGCCCCAATAAAAACAAAAATAACAAAATTGACGATTTTTTACTTATTTTAAAAGTTACATGCTAGGTAAATAGGATGATATATTTCACATTAGTCATTACGACTTCTAATTTGGTCTTTTAATTCGGTTAATTGTTTCCAATTTCCATAATTATTATTGAACAAATAATTATTGCATTGAACTTGGAAATTACTCACTAGATACTAAATTTAAATCAACCAAGTTGTTACAAATTACGAATTTTTTTGAAATTATATTACTATTAATTTATTGACCAATTAGATATTTTACTTTTTCCTAAGGAAATTTTACTAGTGCATATTGTAAATCAGTAAATACAAAGTAAACAATTTCGATGGATGTGTTTCATTGTTATCCAGGATTGTTTGCATTAACACTCAATATAAATTCAAAGCATAACCAGATCACGATAAAATCACGCTACGTTGTTTAACGTATGTGTTTAGATTCCTGATACTAAGCCTTTAGATAAACAATGCGAAAATAAGCGATAACATGTTTCAGCTCGGAGAAAGTCTATATCCTATATTTGTAAGAAATTCAAAAATAATTCCTGTAGAAATTGTATAAATGTTTTTCTTAGAGATTTTCCAATGATATGTTTTTAGTTTAGGAACGACATCTTTACCAACAAAATGGTCCTCTTTATATGAAGTTATTAATGCGGTAGTAATTAAATATCTTGTTATCGGACAAATGGATCGATAGAAGGGTAACAATTGAGCAGCCAGCTAAGTCCCCTGATCTAGCACCGTTGAAGTTTTTGCGGGTACATTTGAAATTGAATTTTACATACAAAAAAAGCAATAAGCATTATACAGAATCAATTATTAGACTGGTCAGTAAATTTAATAACCAAAAGATGAAAATACAAATATTAAAATTAGAATTATAAAGTTATTGCAATTTACTATAATACAAAAAATTAAAACGTAGTAAAATGCTCACAATTTAAACATTTTGAAGGAGTTACACAATAGAATAAAATGATTCATTTACAAAAATCTTCAGTAACTTTGTTTATATAAAAAAATGTATATTATCTTATCAGAATCAATAAAACATGGAATCCTTTCTACCATATAATCCTTACATAAGTTGGATTACATTGGCGTATTGAGTGCCTTGTGTATGGTTAATGTATATTTCTTATACTTCGTGTGCATATGAGTACATGTCTTCATTTTTTAAGAATGATGTTCCATTTTCCTTCAAATATATTACCAACTGATAAATGTACAGATTTGGTAATGCAAGAATATTATATGATTTAAATATTGCCTTGCAGTGAGAAAATGGATGAGCATTATTCGAGGATTTTCTTTTGTATAGTGAATACTTTATTAAGGTGAGGGAGAAGCTCAAGAATATCTGCAACTGAGTATCTCAGCATTTTTATTTTATGGTATAGCCTACTTAATTTTTGATCAAATTGCAGTTATATGATATTTCAAGGTGGTGGACATTTTATAATTTGGGTGAATTATACTGGTTTTTGTCGGAGTCTAACATCCAACTGATAAGATGAAATTTCATCCGTACAAGATCGCTAACAAAGCGAGATAAGCAAGATTGCATCCACTTTTGTCAAAAATCCTTACAACTGCGAAATAATATCCCAGATACTGAATATTTTTTTATCTATCACGAATGAAGCATATTTCTCCTTAAATGGTTTTGTTAACAAGCAAAACTGTGGGTACTGGACAACTGAAAATTCATGAAAGACACAAAACGTTACAGTATGGTGTGCAGTTTAGTCTTGACAAATTATTGGCCCATATTTTTTTGAAGAGAAAGTTGAAACGATAATAGTTAACTCTGATAGATATACAAGTACGCTGCGAACTTCTTTCCTCAATTGGAGGATGAAGAGATGGAACGATTTTGGTTTCATCAAGGTGGCGCTACTAGCCATACTGCAAGAATTTGCATGACAATTTTGGAAAAATATTTTCTACAACGTTTGATATCTCCATCCCTCTCGATCACCAGATAGTAATACTCTAGACTTTTCTTTGGGACTATTTAAAGGAAAAAGCATACAAGCAAAAACCGTGAACTTTAGACGAACTTAAAAAGGAACATCCGAGCTGAAATGGATGCTATTTTAGTAGCTATACTTCAAAAAGTAATGTCCAATTTAGATAATCGTAATGTACCATTTTTACTGAATACTATGCCTTGTGTTATTTTGTTTAAAGTTTTACCAGCAAAATATAATAAAGTTTAAAAATAGTCCATGCATTTTGACGTTGCCTGTACTTTTTCTAAGTAATGTTCAATACATATCTTACTGAACATTGACAATAGAAAGACGACAATCGGAGATAACTTGATTTGTGTAGGAAAAAATAAATTCATTTTTCTTTATGTGAAATTCGTTTGGCAGACAAGATGTCCAATATCATACAGCTCGGGAGTCACCCTAGCGTGAAATCTAAAGTATTTTAACCTCTCAAAAATCTATTTCTAAACTTTTACAATGTCTCGCCAACGACCACCGTCTGGCAAACGATGGAAACGCTTTTATGAAGCAACGTTGTCACCAGAGGGAGACGTACAAAGCAACATTGTTCTAAGAGTATTCATGACTATTTTATGTACGTTAATAATGAATTGTTTCTTACATTGACTGAAGCTTATTTGGTTCTAAAATTTTAATTGTTTAAAAGCTTTAAGTTACCTGAATGGAGTTGGAATATTTGATGTGATGTTAACCCTGTGTTATTTCCAAAACACTGCACACCATACCCGACGTGCATTTCGCTAATCAAATTTGCTCCATCTGGTTACGGTGAAAACTGATTAATAATAAAGTAGGTACGTACTGTATTTATAACTAAAGTGGATAAGTTTACAAATGCATCGGAATCACAAGCCTTGGAATAAGTTAATCGAATCAGAAAGTAGCAAAAAGAATATATTGAACCTAAACATAATTAAAAGGCAGTTTAAAGTGTTTACTGAACCAAAGGCAATTAACGAAGAGTATATGGCTGTTAATATTTATTTCTGCAGCTCCGTTAAGATACTACTCTGCTCTCGTTATCGATTTGCAAGAGAAAATCTTTCGAAGTGTTTTAACTTTTCCAGGTTTATTTTAACCATCCAAAGCGATATTTAAGGTAAATATTTTCTTTACAAGAATGTGATGTTTGGATGGAACACCTGTAGCTTGAAAATATATCTACCCTTCCTTATTACTCTAATTTCAGATGACTATTAGCTACGTTAACATCAGATTTTAATTACTGGTGTAAAGATTAACATTGACAACAAAATGTACCTGTTACATGCTAAAGTCGTATTCAAAAATAGTAGCGCAATTTTTTTGTCCAGAAGGCGCATATTAAATAAAATAACATTTTGCATTTTTTGTTTGTAAATTTGAGATGACTGCTTGACATTTAGAAGTGCTAATAGTCTAAAATGTATACTCACAATGAAAAAGTATATATGTTGCTAATAATTAGGGAATCAAGATAGAATGCACATTTACCAAGACGAATTTATGCTGTACACCATCTGGATAGAATATCAGATCATAAAACATTTTACAATTGGAAAGAAATTTGCGAAACAATAAGTATGGCTTTTTATCGTTAGGTTAGGTTTTTTGTAAGCTGGTCATAGTGGACCCTCCACCGCGGCCATCAGTAGGTCTATTGTGGCTCACTCCTAAATATATTTCACCCAATAAGTTCAGTCTCTTAATGAAACTGATAACTTTATTGCGTGAGAATAATGCAGTTGCCCTTTGCCAAATATTGAGAATCGGATCCTCTCCACAGCGGGACAGGTGCATAAGACGTGGTCTGCCTTCTCATCATCTTCCAGGCATAGACAGTACTCGGCGTTTTCCGCTAAGCCGAGTTTATGCAGATGATAGTGCCCGGTATATAAGCCTGTTAGAGTTTTCAGGTTTACCCTGTTTAACTCTAAAAGTTTCTTTGCTCTTGTTTTCAAAGGGTATTTTATAAACGCCTTGGAGTGAACTAATCCTGGTAACTCTTGCCAATACTGGAGAGTTTTCCTTTTAGCCCAGGTTGAGATAGCCATCTAAGCAGTACTTGAAGATATGCCAAGTATCGGTTCTGATCCGATGATTCGTGATCCCGCTCCTTCTCTGATCAGTTCGTTACCTTCCATACCAGAGTGGCCGGGTATCCAGACCAGAGTCACTTTGTTGCTTTTGCTGAAATGACAGTTCCATACCTTTCTGGTGTTATATCGGTAGAAGTCAAGGGCTTTTATAGCTGCTTGGACGTCTGAGAAAATTTTTATTGGTGTGCGTGTAAGATGCAAATATTCCAGCCTTCTCACACACAGTTCAATAGCATGTACCTCGGCTGGAAAAATTGTTGCATTAGTACCTAGGCTTGCCGATATCCTCACCCTTGGTCTATAGCTATGTACTCCTGTTCCCTCGGGAGTTTTGGAGATGTCTGGAAAGCAGCAACTTTCTGCCTTCAGTAGGTCGGCTTTATTCCAGCTCCACTCATCTCTTTCCGGAGAAAGGATGTTGAAGGTCAGCTCTTAGTTGGTCATGGTAGGCAAAGTATCCGAGGGCATTCCCAGGATGCTGTGATTCTCTATGTCATCCAGCAACCGATTCCGCTCCATGATACTAGTCTGCGGCATATTAATGTCCACTTGTTGCAGTCTGTAGGTTGCCATCTGCCTTCTCTCTCCAAATATATATGAAGAGGAGGTAAATACAGGAGGATTTCCATTGTAGGTGACAGTGTGGTGCTAATTGCTGCAGTTACAGTCATACAATCCAGAGAGTTTGGCCGTTGCCGTCCGTTGTGAACCTTTCGATGTTTAAATAAAAACTCTTATCAGATTCTCTTGAATATTTCAATAACGGTCCTAAATGTGAGCCTTGCGGAACGTCAAAATGAGTACGTATGCACACGGAATTGTAACATTGAATTATTTGTACATTATCCCTTGCAAACTACTGAATGTTGATTTATTGAATAATTGTAACTCCTGTATCGCATAAAGTCTTCATCTTTTTAATAAAGATGTCATTTACAAATTTTATATTTATTCGAATCTAACATTACCTAAAAAAATGTTCCTAACAAGCGTTCCATCTTTTTCTGAACATCCTGTATTTAACAAAGCTTCTTTAATAAATATGTCGTTATCAAAATTTTAATGATTTTTTTATATTCTCAAACGATCCTACCCTTGATATAAAGTTGTTTCCAGAAAACAACAAAACATTAGTCACTGCGTTCGATGCACTCTGTAGGGAAGCATTTCCAGATCCATTCAAATATAGTGGCTGGGTTAGACCTTGATTACTTCCACATAAAGATGAGAGATAATAATCGCAAACAATGTAAAAGACAAGAAATATAAGCACTTTAAATGGCTGCACATTAATCAGACAAAGAAGGAAACACGGGATACAAAAATCAGTTGTCCCTGTCGCGTCAATCTAAAAACTGCTCGCAATCCATCGAGTTGTGAGCAATTGAAATGCTGTTAGGGTTGTGAGATGACACCCCTATTTGCATAGCTACGACTGTTACCGATTACCGGAATAAAAAAAATCAATAACAAATGGAAACCGAGGACTTAATACGAGTTAGGGCGCTGTTACACCCGGCGAATTTTTGCATAATTTCATCGTTACTTGTTCGAGATTGGAATATTTGTACGGTGGCAGTAAGCACTAACTGCAGTTAGAGAGTTGGAAAGTTTTTGGTACCATCTTATAAAAGATATTGTTTCAATTACACTACTAACCAGATGTTCCAAATAAAAAGGTAGAAGTAGGGACTGAAATGAAATGTTTTGCCATCTTTTCTTAAACATGTTATGTTGCTCCAGTTCGTATGTTCTTGATATGGCTGTATAAATATTGTATTAGATATGTCTCTTCCGAAATGTTTCTTCTTTAACTGTTAACAGAATACATGTATTTGTTGATGCCATATATCAGCATAAATATTTGTCCCCAATAAAGAATGAATATAATGCGTGGAATATCCTTACTAATTTAACCTCAGTTAATCTGTGTCAAGAAATAATTTTTTTCACAAAGCTGAGCTAAAACATGAACCAGATAATATACAAAGAGAATTAGAAACATTTAAAAATAAGCTTATAATTCAAGATAACAAAGACCGCTATCAAGAAATAAGATAAAACAGATTCAGGAAATAAGAAAACATATATTTACCAGTGAGGAGAAACATCTTGAATGATCTACAATCCCGAGGGAAAACTGTGTAACAAATTCCCTATTGACATAACTTGTAATATCCGAGGTATACAGACACACTAAATCATGTGGAAATGTTTACATGGTTCAGTTAAGAAGACATACAGGTAGCAGATTGAAGAAACATAGACCACACTAAACACAATCGATCACTTCAAATTAACAAATCACGTCATGAAAATTGACGGAACACGGACATTAATCAGCATTGACCTTTACTAGTATGAAAATAGAACTCACTTGGTTTCAGAAGAATATTAAAACAAGTTACTATGGCATTAAATAAGAGGCAAACCAAGGGACTAGTTGACTTATTATCTACAGGTATTATTTAATGTTAAAATCCTCTCACATTTATTGAATTGATGATAAAGAATAAAAATTTAAAGGATTTCGACATTGAGACCTATAGGTATAATTTCTAGTATTAATTACTATTCTGTAAATTAACTTTTACTCTTTCTGTTGGAATACTTTGGTATTATAATTTCTATTATATCTTTATTTATATTTAAAAAAATTTCAAACTTCCAGGGTTTTTTGCAGTATTACGATATTAGCTAGAAACATTTACTGTGTAATTAATTACATTTCATGATATAAGAAGAAATAAAGATTCTTATAACTATTGAAAAACTGTATAAAAAATTAAATGGATTACTATTTTTTTTGTTGTTAAAGAAACTTACTGGGAATAAACTCAAGCGTTCCCGTTTCACAGAAACAATCTTTACAATAACTTAATGTACTGACGTCAAGATCCAACTAAAACGATTTCTTCTGTTATCTAAAATCTTTGTTAAGAAGAAAATTCTTAATGAAAGTTTATTTGAAGACACACATAAAGAAAATTACCAGTTACAATGTAAAGGTGGAGAATATTTTAAATTTTGTCATTCTTTTTTTATACTAATTTTCCTTTCCAACTGCAAACCACGGAAATTAAAAAAATACAATCTCGGTATAGTCCGCATTTGTTGTCTCGAACCATTTCATGCAAATTAGGGAAGAGTTTGTGTCTCGAGTAAGCAATGCCTTGCATATTAAGTCTACAATACATTCTGATGTACTGAAAATGTTAGTTTTCAGGGAACTTATAGTGCATAATGTGGATTTTTCATCATTTATATATAACACCTTACCGTTACAACTAATTATACGATTATTTATCATCTTTCATATTTAGAGATCGGGAGGTAGCGATAAATTACGTTAATTCCAGGGTCGACACTAGGTGATATGTCACTGCGTAAATACGTTCATGCATATACGACAGTCTCTTACCTTATAGTTATTTTGGCAAATTTGCTAACACCCAAAGATAATACAAAAATGGCTGAAAGCAGTGTTGAATGTAACACTAACACACACAAATATTTTTAGCTGGCAGTCACAAGAATAAAAGTATATTAGTAATATCAATGCACCTACTAAAACATTTGCTATCTTCCAGCTGCAAGTATTGGTAGTTTCCTCCACGCTAATACAGACGTACTCGTCATTCAGTTCAGACTATTTATTTTTGTTTAATAGTCTCACATCTCTGTGATAAATACGTTTTTCTTATTGTCGTTTCCGATGGCACCTGAACATTGTTATACCGCCCACTTTGGTAAAAATTGTCTAAAAGTGAATTCTTATCTAGTTTCTTCCACGATATATTATACCCAACCATCATTTCCGCTAAATCTAATTTAAAATTTGTTTGACTGTTACTATCAGTAATATCACCACTGACATACAAATTATGACTATCTGAGGCAATATATGCATTGACGTTGAACGAAAGCACTTTTTTACAGCTTGTGCCGTTGAACTGCAATCCGGGGAAATTGCTAATCAACAAATCACTTTATCATCTGAAGGAATTGAACAAGACATTTTAAAAAAAGTTAAACTCAATTGCCTTTAATAGCACACTGTTTACATATCTATGTGTTATTCACATAGACGTTTTATAAATACTACCTACGTATTTAAAGTATATTCATTTTCAACATGGGGTAGTGGGCATAAACGTAATAGCTAATCGATGCGATCCGTCTATCTTTACTATGTATCTTTATTATGTTTACTTTTATTTTTTGCATTGTTTTAAAGTTTTACTACAGCGGTGCATACTTTTGCATTTTTACATGATTTATATTGTTCTAATATTATTATACAATTTAAAATGTTTTTAATTTTTAGGTATTGTATTGTTTTAATATTCCAGTTCTAAGCCCGGATTGGCTCCGCTCCGCCAAACCTAAAAAATTGCTTCGTCGCCACCATACGCGGGGATGCTAGTTCGGTGACGGACCGGGTGTCCGACGAGGGCAATATGTTCTGTTTTTAATTGAAGTAAACTTGTTTTGAATTTGAATTTTGCTTCTCACCCTGGAGTCCCGGGTTCGATCCCCTGTCGAGGACCTAGAATTTTTTTAAACCAGAAAGTAATCCTAGCATATTCAGATATTGTGTGTGTGTCCATTGTCACTAAATAATAATGTGTAGCCCTCTCCCACACAAGGTACTTTCAGGTACCTTCAGAGATACAGGGGGTTGTATTATCTGTGGTGTTTAATTTTAATTATTAAACACTACAGGTAATACAACAAACTGTATTCCTAAAGTAATTTTGTGCGGGAGAGAATTACATATCTGACGATAATGGACGCACATCCAATATACAAGTACAATGGAATTAATTTATGAATCTAAAAAATGCCAACTTCTTGCCGGGAATCGAACTTCTGAATCCACCCAGATGTCCTTAGCGCTCGTCCAGAGCGTCATAATATGAAAATTTAATTTATAAAAAAACTTTTATACATTAATCTTTTTTATTTAAATGCTATATATTGTAAAAACAATAAAAAAGAAATCACATCATATGACCAGATTGATAACACAGGCCTGCATGGTTTTAGGGGTCTACAATTTTTTTACATTTTTAGAGTAAGTAAGTCGTTCTGAACTCTGCAGTATTATTAGTTTTCGTGTATCACGCACTGTTTACTCTAAACATACATAACGACATTATTAGTAATTAATACATATCTTTTTAAAATAAAATTGTTAAGGACCACTGCCTTTTAATCTAGACGTTTCTAGTTAGAATCAGAATATACACATAGTATTCGAAAAGCACATACAGCAGTCAGTAGTAAGGTAACTGTGGTTGAACGTGTGCTTACAGTATATAATAGCGTGATAAAGTTATTAAAAATTCGTCATGTCCTCAAGACATTGTAAAAACAGCGCCGATGTGTTTTGTTACATTTGTGGTTCATATACAGTTAAAAAAAGACAAAGAAATATTACGGAATTCGTGAAAAGAAGTTATCATGCGTACTTTGGTGTAAAGCTTGGAGACCAAGACAAAACATGGGCGCCACACAGAGCTTGTCATACATTTGAATCGTTACGGAAGTGGACTCAAAATAAAAAGAAATTCTTACCTTTCGGTATACCAATGGTGTGGCGTGAACCCAGCAATCATGCAGAAGATTGTTACTTTTGCTTGTGTGACATAAGTGACTTTAATACTAAAAATAAGAAAAAAATATTTTATCCGAACCTTCCATCAGCAATAAGGCCAGTAGCGCATGGGCCAGATGTACCTGTACCTGCTGTACCAGAGAATTATACTCTTTTGTCGTCTGATTCTGATTCGCAATTAGAAATTGAAGATTCGGATGAAGACTTTTCATTACAAAGTACTCAGCCTCAGCTTTTTACTCAGAATGAACTAAACGATTTAATTCGTGACTTAGGACTTTCAAAAGAGTCTGCTGAACTTTTGGAATCTAGACTGAGTGAAAAGAATTTACTTCTTCCAGGAACGACATTCTCATGGTATAGAAAACGTGAAACTGAATTTTTAGAATACTTTGATCAAGAGGGATCCCTTGTTTACTGCCATGATGTTCCATGATTGGTTAATAAGTTAGGAGCATCCATTTATCAACCAAATGACTGGAGGTTGTTCATAGATTCATCTAAAAGGAGTTTAAAGGGTGTATTGTTGCATAATGGTAATATATACTAATGATAATATATATCAGTCCCGGTTGCACATTATGTTCATTTAAAAGAAAGATATGAAGATTTGAAACGCCTACTTGAAAAAGTGAAATATGCAGACCACAACTGGATGTTATATGGAGATTTTAAAATCTTAGGTATGCTCTTAGGCCAACAGTCTGGCTATTCTAAAGTGCCCTGTTTCTTATGTGAATGGGACAGTAGAGCACGAGGTGAACATTGGCAAAAGAAATAATGGCCACGTAGAATTAATTTAGTACCCGGTTCAAAAAATATTGTACAAGAATGTTTGGTCGATCCGAAAAAAGTTCTTCTGCCTCCGTTACACATTAAGTTGGGGCTAATGAAGCAATTTGTTAAAGCTGTCGACAAAAACTGTAACTGCTTCAAGTATTTATGTTCAAAGTTTCCTAGTTTATCAGAAGCCAATCTTAAGGAAGGTATTTTTGTTAGGCCACAAATTAGAGAGTTAATGAAAGACAGAGTGTTTGACTCAACAATGAATGATAAAGAAAAGGCTGCATGGGTTGGCCTCAAAAATGTAGTTCAAAAGTTCTTAGGTAATAACAGAGATCCTGATTTCAAGAATATAGTCAACGATATGTTAGAAAATTATAAAACATTGGGGTGCAATATGAGTTTGAAACTTCGTGTTCTTCATTCCCATCTTGACTATTTTCCAGAAAATCTCGGGGCGGTGAGTGAAGAACAAGGAGAAAGTTTTCACCAGGGCATTAAACAGATGGAGATGAGATATCAAGGAAGATGGAACGTCGCCATGATGGCTGACTATTGTTGGTGTTTAAAGAGAGAATCTTCTGAAGGTGATACTTCATATAAGCGGGCTTCAACTAAGCGTTCATTTGAAAGTAAAAGAAAACGTTTTCATTTGCAAAGAGACATGTAAAAATGTTAACAACTTTTTGTAATATTATTTTCTTGTAGGTACTTGTAAATTTTGATTTAAATTTTGTAATTAAAAATGAGAAGTATTTTACTGTAATGCATTATTTTAACACATTTTATTAGAAAACCGTTCATGTATTTTTACTTTGTGAAAAACCTTGCGTGATAGAGTAAAATGCAAGTCATTTTTGGATTCGGCATGAAACAGTCATACAGAATTACATTAAAATATAGAAACCCCCCGACCATAAGTTTTATTTTGCAGGCCTGTGTAATGGTTAAACACGAATAGAACACAGCTAGAGAAAAAAATTCAAACGTTGATGAATCAGTAATCTAAATTTAGATATCTTTTATGTCTTTCTCTTTCTCTACTAACTAAGAGTATGTTTAGTCTGAAAAACATTTATGAAACACTTTTAGAAGGAAAATACAAAAGCTTTGACCATTGGATGGATGTTTCGTATGCATTGAGTGAACAAGCCACAGGGAAAGCTCTTAAGTCACGAGCATGACACTGCTTTATAAGGCTCGATGTAAATTTCTTCATCTCTACTTTTGCTCAAACCACGTGTTAAGTTAAATTTAAAAATCAAGTAGATCATTAAAGTAGAAAACTGCATGATTTATGGAACTGGTTTAAGATTTTAACAGTTAGCGGAACTTAAATCGGGTAAGTAATCTTTTTCAACCCTGTAGATTTTTTAATTATAAGATTTTTTAATTACAAAACCATTTTTATGATGTTTCCAATTATATCCTTTATGCCTGTCAGTGTTTGACGATAACAGAAACTTGTTCTGGAAAGCTTAGTCAACGTTCCTATTTAGCATTAGGGACAATATTGTAGGGTGTACATAAAATTTAGCGAATGTTCTATCATTACAAGTGAGAGTTTACTGTAACAAGATCTTTAATTATCCATTTCTTGTGTATTTCATTCCCTCAAAAGGTGAATAAATCATAGCGTTCTTCTGAGATACTAAAAACAAGTCTTGAGTAACTAAAAGTAAATACAAGGTTAATTTAACTACTAGCAGTTAATAAAACAGTGATTATACCTTTGTACAATCACTTCCATGGTTCATTTTCCCCCAGACATGTTTCACGAATGCGATACCTCTCATTTCCAAAAAGGCGTCGAACCTCCTTAAGAATAAATGTGAAAGCCCTACCTTGAAATGCATCCAGACCCGTTACGAGAACTCCCAACAATAAGAATCCATTCACAGCACCCCGTAGGGTGCAAAGTCCTTTTTTATCCATTCCACTTTAATTTAAAAGTCACTAAACTTACATATTGTCAAAGTTACCCACGTTTCTTGCACGTAGCATCTTACTTTTTCTTACAAATAAATCCTATTATATGGTTTCTACCACTGAAACTACCCGGGGCTTTGTTTTAAAACCGCCAATTACATGTGACGGACACAAAAGGTAACAAGTGGTTTTTAACGTGGATAATTTTTTACCAGCAATATCTCTGTCTTAAGCTGGATGTCGATATTTTGCACTAACCTCACCGATTTTAACTTAATCTACTTATTTAAAAGCTCAAACACCGTTGCTGTGTAATGGACTTTCACAGAATTTTACCACTTATTTCATGTGAAAAAAAATAATGAATTAAAATAATGGGTTTCGAGCAATTAGTTTGTCAGACTTCATCGACTACGTGCAATTTGTGTTTCGGCCGCGACGCACGAACGCTCTACGTCCTGAAAGCTACAATAAACTGAAGTCCTGAAACGTTACAGCTCTTATTACAGTTTTCAGGAAGCGCAGGATTTGCCATGCGCGGTCTGGTGTCCAATCGGTTCTCCTATCTGTTGATTTTTTTTACCAATCTCACCTAGTTTTATGGTAGAGCAATATGGTTATTGTTGTTTTCTATTGGACATGTAACGCTCCGTTTTTTAAGTTTGTGATAAACTCTACTATTTCATATATCTGCATGATCGTGTTAAAGCATTATAGTAGAATTTTTTATATTTATATTTAATGCTATCATAAATTAAAAAAAGTATAAAGCGTTATTATTGAATGAACTTTTAATCATTTTGGTACTACTTAAGAATTTAATCATTTTTATATGTACTCCGTGATTACATAAATAAACGATGCTAAATAAAGTTGCTAAATTTATTCCCTAGTAAGTTTATTGAAATAATTTAAAAAACATCATCAGGTAGACTATGAATTTTGTTATATTATATTTTGTTATTAGCTATTTAAGTAACCAGTGAGGAAAGACTTTTTTGTGTAACGAGTGGATGTTTGAATGATACGAGTTACATAAAATGATCTTTCGTTATAACGACCCCTTTTTTACATTTATTTCAAATTTTGTTTTATAAAAAAAGCAAGCCAGTTATTTTAAAACTTACCCAGCTAGCAAGCAAGAGATCCTCCAAATTTATATCCCAGGGATGAGCTTTAACCTTTCCACCAATTTAGCTTGGATTGCTTAGATGTATATTTATATATACAGGGTTTTTAGTTGGGCACCACCAGTTTTTTATAGTTCAAGAATAGGTAATGAATCACAAAAACTACATTAAACAAAATACATATCTATTCAATAAAAACTGGAAAAAATGAATACAAATTCAGTTACAAAACAGAAGACACAGTAATTAAAATGAATGACTGACCACACGTCAGTGCACTTATATAAAAAAAACACAGTATTAGCTATAATAAAAATTTAGGGCTAATCAAATATTACAGTTAGCCAAAAGACAGTAATTGTTAACCTCTTGGTTACAAAATAAATAAACAACATACGACATCAAAGGTCAAATAAACATAATGGTATTTAAAGTTAGCCAAAAGACAATAATTGTTAACCACTTGGTTACAAAACAAATAAAACAACATACGACATCAAATGTCAAATAAACATAACGGTATTTAACTAAATAACCCAAGTTCAAACTGGAGTTCACTCAATACACAGTATTTATTAATTGTCAGAAAAGAGGTTGGCAATATTAAGTTAATCACTTACTTTCAGTAAGCGCAAAGGTCCTACTGGACTCGTCCAAAAAAAACACCATAATATAATTTGCTCAAAATACCGCATTCCATAAGACCAAATACACCACGGTCACTTAACTGCTCAATAGCATCTTCTCTATACCAAAGGTAATCCTCCAATGGGATCCAAATAAACAACACCATACCATAACTTGGTCAAAACACCGCAATCCATAAGGCAGAATACACCACGGTAACTAAATGTACTATAACTATACCATATTACTTAATATGCCGCCACTAATTGTCTTTGGCAGCACTCACATAAGTTCGCTCGCTACCACCGCCCTAGGCGGACTTTTCGTCTTCACTCTACCACCGCTCTAGGCGGAATCTACGTCCAGTCTCTAACACTGCCCGAGGCAGACTCTCGATCGATTCTAGATCAATCCGTTGCTAGGCCATACACCCCGCGCACTCCCGTGTTTTTGACCAATCACAGGGCTACAGGTTACTCCAACTTTCGAGGAAATAGACAAGGTCACGCACGATTGGTTTTACACTCCAGATTTAAATTTATATAATGCACATTAAAAATACAAGAACCTCTTTTTAACAACATCAGAGGTTAGATTTATTTTCCCATATTATTAGGCATATGCATTTTTACTGAGTGTTTTTGAATTGTGTCCAGCCTTTGACTCTTCAAATATACTAATTTAAGCTTGCAGGGCCGTATTATCAGATTTTTAAATTAAACAGGCACTAACTTACTGCGACTGCAAGTGGTTTACTCGTTAAAGATAGGGCTTTTGATTAGGCCAAAAAAGTGAACCGTTACATCGTAACATACAAGATTTCTTCTAATTTTAAACATCCAACCAGTGGAAATTAACATCATCGATTTGTTACCGAAAATAATTGCTCAAAAGATTGCCAAATCCTCTTTTATTTACAGCCGCTGCTTTAGGGGGCATTCGGCCATTTTACTAGCAGATTCTAGGGTCAATCTCTTGAATATAAAACAACACAAGAGCTATCTGATAGTCAGTTAATTGATGGACGCATTTGCAAGATACAAATATCAATACTTATTATCTTAAAACCAACGATACTCTTGTAATAAAAAATATATCTAAAGAGAAAGTATTCGGCGATTAAAACCAAAGATGACTATGAGCACTGATTACATTCCTGCTTTTATGTTGAAAGACTGTGCCTTAGCTCTTGCTCACCTGCTAACCATTATATTTAATTTAATTTAAAAAACGTGCAATTTTCCAAACATATGGAATGTTTCACGACTGTGTCCCGTTTTTGAAAATGGGAGTAGAGATAATGTTTGCAACTATCGGTCTATTGCCATTTTGTGTAACTTTTGTAAGGTGTTTAGCACTGTTATATATCATGTAAAAAAATATAGTTGATGTAAAATCAACATGGATTCATGAATGCTAGGTCAACTACAACTAATTTGGTCTGTATAACGCAATACTTCTCATGTCAGACATCTTAGATAATTAAGGCCAAGTTAATGTTGTTTATACGAATTTCTTCAGGGCCATATCATGGCTATAAGTCTAACAATGTAGATGTACTGTTAGGAGTTCCACAAGGCTCCATCCCTGGGCTCCTTTTATTTAATATATTTTTGGATGACATAACATCCTCTCTCAATGTGGGTTTTCTAATGTATGCTGATATGACATCTTATCCTGAATTTGACTCGTATGATGACTACGCTCGGCTACAGGATGTATTAAAATAAGTTAATGATTGGTTTATTGCCAATAATCTACCTCTTAACATCAAGAAATGCAATGTGATGTCATTCAATAGGCAACTAAATCCTCTGCCCATTCCTTGAACTAACCTTTTAAAAGCATCTCCACTGTTTCAAGTTTGCTCTAATTACTCAGAGGTTAATGACAATATCGATATCTTCAATTGTGAAATAAATAAAGAATCAAGAATAAATTCTTAAAAAATAAGCAATTTATCTAATAGATCTGGACTACCTAGTATATTAATTAGTAATTTGTTATTAATTCTTTCTTTAGTTTTCCTCTCTTTCTTTATTAATAACTTCTAGTCACTTTGTGTTAATTTAATTGTTTTTGACTTTTGTTTTCTATTCTTGTCTGTCAATCGTTTCTGTATTATGTTATATACTGATATTTTAAAACTATGTTTCATTAAATAATGTTGATATAATATTGTGTAACTATCAGCGGATATTTGCTGCACGATTTTGTTTATAGTTTGTGTTCCTATTCCGTACTTGGTAACCGCGTTACTATAGGATAGTGTATTTACATAAATAAAAAAATAAATAAATAAACATGGAAGCTAGAAGTCCAACAGGGTGGCGAAGGATTATGTGGAAAACTCGATAGAAAACCAAAAAATATTCAAGTACAGCACATAATATTATGGCAAATTCAGCAAATAAAACTTTATCAGAAGTTAACTTAACAAACTGCAAGAACTGTATTGTAAACATTTATAATTAAAACAAAATTTTTCTATAAACTTGAATCATATTTTGCATAAACGGTTTCCTTTTTTTTGAGACTTGTTTATTTTTCTTAATTGATGATATAACGAACCTTCTCTCACCAGTTAGGAAAAGTTTTACTTTTCCTAACTGGTGATAAAAAATCGGACGTTTTGACACTTACGTCAGTTTAGAAAAGTGTCATTTTATATGTCAAAATTAGAAAAAGTGATTTGTAGGGCTGTCAAAAATGTTCCGTGGGACAGTGGCGTACGCTAAATTAACTAATACGAGAAACAATAAACTGTTACAATTTATAACAATGTATGTAAAACTTACCCTCTTAACTAGCTTGATGAACTAGCTTGCTTATCACAAACTGGAGAAGATGTGTAGCTATTTTGCAGCATCAGATATGTTTCTATGGTTGTCTCCATGAGTGATGTTCGCTTTGGTGAAAATATATTCTTATATTTTGAAAACGACCGTTCGACATCTACTGATGTAATACACGCATACGTAAAATAGTCCTTGAACGCACTTGGCGGATCTGGGGCTGCACCATCACATATTTGTCTAAATTTGGTAAAACAGGTGTCTTTAACACACTTGCAAACTTTTCTTTAACGCGCTCATTTCTTGCGTCACCTATGTAGCAATAGATTTACTTCGTCCACTATTTGCAGTGACTCCGCTAACGACAACGCACTGTTCTCTAATTTCTTTATGCTTTCATATAATGGTTTATTGTTCTTCGCAATATTTTTTAAAACTGTTTCAACAGAAATAACTTCGAATTTTGTCTGGCTTTCCTTAATAGCTGCAGCCTCATCTGGATTGAATTGTAGTATCACAGCTTTCATTTGTTGCAAATATTCAGCATAATGAAAAACTGCCTGTAACCATGTTCCCCAACGTGCAAGAATCGGCTGTGGTAGTTCAGGAATACCGGGACACTTGCTATGAAATACACGGTAACGTTTAGGAGATTTAAGAAACACTTTTTTTGTACTTGCTATTAATGCATCCACCGCTGGAAAACCTTTTCGAATAGTTTCTGTCACAAATGTAATACATGCACTTTACACGTAACATGTGTAAACGTACAACATTGTTCTTGCAAAGAACGGCATACCGAACGCATTGTCACGGCGCCATCAGTCACAAATATCAACACTTGACTTTTTGACAGTTCAAATATTTCTAACGTCTCCAGCACCACCTTGGTAATTGTTTCGCTAGTACACTGACTTAGTCTTTTGCTAGCTGATAACACTGGAACTGTCGGTTTAAGAGGAGCTAGTACTCGTATTATAACATTTAAGATAGATTTTTTTTACAGTTTGTTGTCTCATCAACAGATAACCACAGTCGTATATTTTTTAATTCACATTTCTTCTTATTTACCATATCTACGTGTACAGTTGGTAGATAGTTACATAACGTTGTGCGACTTGGTAACTTCACCTGGGCATTGTATTTATTCCAGGACTCTCGAAATAGTTGTTTATCGAGTATGTGCAGCGGAACATCACAGGCAATCAGCATTAATAGTAAATCAAACATAAACTGTGTTGTCGAAGGCACGCCATTCTTTTTTTATTTTTATGATGTACACTATTTACATGAAGTCCACAATCACGCTTATCCCAGAACATCAAATCTTTCTCGGACACTTTACAAATTTTTTTAGCACCATCATAGAATAAATCCGGGAATTCATCTATGAATTTATTCACTTTGTCAGCAAATGGCCGTTTTCTACCCCTGCGTACGTCTGCCATGCTTTATTATTAAATTAATATCAACAATACAGTACAATAAATAAAATAAAAACACAAAAATAATATGCAATACGTCCAAGTAACTTAACGTGTACACAACTTGAATGCTAATAATAGACGACTGGAGAAAGAGTTTCGTGGTCAAGGTGAATGCCAGCGACAGTAAGTACATCTGTACTCTACGACCATGATACACAGAAACGATTTCCAGCTTTAGTTATTTACATTATTAATGGGGTAATAGCATCATTAAAACCACTAGTGGGAGTAATAAATTTGTTGATACCATGGTGACAAACCAGATGTTTTAATTAACGCTTAGTTTTGTATTACCTTCTACTAATAATTTACTAATAAATATAGTTACAATAAAAAAACCATCCAAATATATTGCCGCCTTTTTATGTTTCCGTTTAATACTCCGTGAAACATTTCAATTCATTTTTTTCCTTAATAGCATACCTTGTAAATAAGTACAATAAAATATGTATAAATAAAGGCAAATCATATTTAATCAAGCTATTACAACTATACTCCTCATTTAATAAGGCGTACTGACTACACATTTTTTTTGCCTAATTTCAACCGTAATGATAAATAAACCACACAACTATCCACAAAAAAAAACATATTTTTATAGCTGTATAATTTATATATAGTTGGCTGGCAATAGGTGGCGATTGTTAATAATTTATTTGATTTTTCATGAAATTTTCAATTGGGCCCGCTTAATTTAAATGCTTTATGAGATTAGAATGGTTTAATCAACTGTATAAACAATAAATCATAAACATATTTTTTCTTACTGTTTTATAATTTAAACTAGAGACTTCATCAGATAAAAGTATAGATTCAAGTTTGTCTATGGATTGCACGATTATCATGTTGTCAAATATTTAATTTTCTGTAGGTACTACTACTTAGGTTTTATAAATGAGCATAGAGAATAGAAATATTTGTTAGTTTGTTTTTCGTAAATTACGTGTATCCAATTATTACACAGGGCGGGGCAATAGTGTGTCCGACTTCGATATGTCGAGTTCTATGAGAGCTAGAAACTTGATTTAAAAACAGAAATAAACTAGACAATAAATATAGTTTCGCTTTTAAATCACATCAAACTAAAAAGTGAAAAATAATTATTAATATAAACTGAAAACAATAATGAACGAAAAATACTAGTATTATTGTGAAAAAAGCGTGGGTTGCTCGATATACGAAAAATATGGCACAAGCGCCCCACGCTTTTTTCACAATAATACTAGTATTTTTCGTTCATTATTGTTTTCACTTTATATTAATAATTATTTTTCACTTTTTTAGTTTGATGTGCTTTAAAAGCGTGTTTTTTAGTTGTTTTACACTATATTTATATTGCTTATTGATGCTGATATTATAACATATTACGATCCAACAGATATTTCTGAAAAAAAAAATTTCTTTATTTCGGCCGTGGGGTTCGAACTCACGCCGGAGGAGTCTGTCGTTTCGCGTCGACTGCCTTAACCCTCTCGACCACCGAGCTACTTAACAATTACGGAATCTACTTACATATTAAGCCTTTGCTTTCACGCAGGAATACGTGAGGAAAGGATTGGCGATCCTGATCAGGATAATGATATAAACTTATCAAATTATTGTATTGTTACCGGTTCTTCGTAAGTGTACAAAGTTTCAATTAAATCTGTCCGTTTAAAGTGGGTCAAAATCGAGTCCAAAGAGTCGGTTACAAACAAACAAACAAACAAGCAAGCAAGCAAACATACAGGTGAAGCTAATAAAAGCGTGTTAAAAAAGTGTATAATCGGATATCATTTTCGAATATACAGGATGAGCCAAGACGATTCTACAGGGTCACCTAACATTTTTTGGATGGAATGCCATGCATATCAGAACATTTTTTAAAACCTCTTTATGGCCTCCTTCCATCCCTGTATTATTGACACTCTCCCAACCACTTGGATGTAATGATTTTTTTTGTTGAAGTTATGCCATTTACACGTGTATATTAAAAATATCACTACAATCACAACTATCGATTTTAAGAAAAAAATATGTACCAGTTATGAGACATCTGTGTGATGACTAAAGCTGCAAATCGTTTCTATGTATCATGGTCGTAGAGTATAGATGTACTTACTGTCGCCGGCATTCACCTTGACCGCGAAACTCTTTCTACAGTCCAGTCCATTATTAGCTTTCGAGTTGTGTATACGTTAAATCACTTGGGCGTATTGCATATTGTCTTTGTGCTTTTATTTTATTTGTTGTACTGCATTGTTGATATTATTTTAATAATAAAGCATGGCAGATGTATGTAGGGGTAGAAAACGGCTATTTGCTGACAAAGTGAATAAATTCATAGTTGAATTCCCGGATTTATTCTATGATAGTGCTAAAATAATTTGTAAAGTGTGCGAGAATGATTTGATGTGCTGGGATAAGCGTGTTTGTGGACTTCACGTAAATAGTGTACACGGGAGTTTATGTATGATTTACTATTAATGCTGTTTGCCTGTGATGTTTTGCTGCACATACTCGATAAACAACCATTTCGAGAGTTCTAGAATAAATACAATGCCCAGGTGAAGTTACCAAGTCGCACAAGGTTATGTAACTATCTATCAACTGTACACGTAGACATGGTAAATAGTATGAAATGTGAATTAAAAAATACACGGCTGTGGTTATCTGTTGATGAGACAACAGATTGTAAAAAAAAATTATTTTAAATGTTATAGTACGAGTACTGGATCCTCTTAAACCGACAGTTCCACTGTTACTAGCTAGCAAAAGACTAAGTCAGTGTACTAACGAAACAATTACCAGGGTGTTGCTGGAGACGTTAGAAAAATTTGAACTGTCAAAAAGTCAAGTGTTGATGTTTGTGACTGATGGCGCCGTGACAATGCGTTCGGTAGGCCGTTCTTTGCAAGAACAAGGTTTTACGTTTATACATGTTACGTGTAAAGTGCATGCTTTACATCTTGTGGCAGAAACTATTCGAAAAGGTTTTCCAGAGGTAGATGCATTAATAGTAAGTACAAACAAAGAGTTTCTTAAATCTCCTAAACGTCTCCGTGCATTTCATAGAAAGTGTTCCGGTATTCCTGAACCACCACAGCCGATTCTTACACGTTGGGGAACATGGTTGCAGACAGCTTTTTATTATGCTGAATATTTCCAACAAATAAAAGCTGTGATACTACAATTCAATCCAGATGAAGCTGCAGCTATTGCGGAAAGCCAGACAAAATTCGAAGATGTTTCCGTTGAAACAGCTTTAAAAAATATTGCGAAGAACTATAAACCATTACATGAAAGCATAAAAAAATTAGAAAACAGTACGTTGTCGTTAGCGGAGTCACTGCAAATAGTGGACGAAGTAAATCTACTGCTACACGCTATAGGTTACGCAATAAATGAGCGCGTTAAAGAAAAGTTCGTATGTGTGTTAAATAAAGACACCGGTTTTACCAAATTAAGACAAATATGTGATGGTGCAGCCACAGATCCGTTAAATGCGTTCAAAGACTATGTTATGTATGTGTATATTACATCAGTAGATGTCCGACAGTCGTTTTCATAATATAAGAATATATTTTCACCAAAGCGAACATCACTCATGGAGACAACCATAGAAACATACCTGATGCTGCAAAATGGCTACACATCTTCTCCAGTTTGTGATAAGCAAGGTAGTTCAACAAGCTAGTTAAGAGGGTAAGTTTTACATACATTGTTATAAATTGTAACAGTTTATTGTTTCTCGTATTAGTTAATTTCGCGTACGCCACTGTCCCACGGAACATTTTTGACAGCACTAGTGATGACGCTCAGCCATTTTCACTTCTCAAATGCATACAGTGTGGCCAGAAAGGATTTCTAAATTTACAACTATTTGAACTGAATTTTCTCAATTATTTCAAACGGAACACCCTGAATATTTTTGGACGATGTGATGTAGAATTGAAAAACGAACATTTTTCGTAGGTACATCCCTATGACTATTTGTAACCATTTTCGAGTTATTGATCCATAACTGCAAAATTCAGCAATAATAATTAAGGAATCCAAAAAATATAAAAACATTCCTTAAACCAAATATTCTCTTGCGATCTTAAAATTGTATGTGAAATTAATTTTGACGTAAAAGTCAGTGTAAATTCCTCCACCTAACAGAACTTTTGTTCACAAACATAGTTTCTGGTAAGAATTCCGTTACACTTGGCAAACTCTTTCCGTCTTTTTAACAACTCAACTTTTAAACCGGTTAAAAGTCTCCTTACATTATACTGTTGCACACTAATTAACATTTGCTGCAAAAATAATAAAACCAGCTAGTATGCCTGCACCGCATCAGTAAACGTTTCATTCCTCCCTCGACGGCGAGTAATTTTGAGATACGAGGAGAGGTAGTAAACTAGAAACCGGAAAAATAAGCACAATTGAAGAAAGAAAAGGTGCTTAAAAAATCGCAATATTTTGCCAGAAAAACAGCAATAAGTTAAACAAAAAAGCGGGTGTAAATAATAAATTTTGTATGTATTAAACAGATACTTTTTGTTGAACGTATTTTTTTATATAAACACAAATCAATATAAATCTAGAAAAAATTAAAATCTTACGCAATTCCAAAATGTAATTAAATTGAGTTAGGAAGTAAAAACTATGCTTGTTGAAATGAGTTGATAACTAAATATTGTTCCAATTCTTCCATTGTAAAATTCTGTCTGTCATCATTTAATAGTTATTTATGATACAAGTGTTAACAACGACTTTTTATTTTGTGAGTGAAGAAATTTCTCCACGAACAAAATAAAGGCATTTTTAACACATGTATCATACAATGTTTTTTCTACAAACACCAGTAAAAGAGCAATAAAGTTTCTTTAAAAAGATTTCAAATCCTTTTTAATGGTTACCTCATAATTCTAGTAGTTTGTAAGATTTAAGAAATAAATAAATCAAGTTTGCCCGTTGTTTGACACATGCTTGTCAAATGTGACAAACTATTGCAATATGATGAATTCCAATATTAATTATGGTCCAGAAGGAAGCGAATCGATTCCTCAAGAAATTGAAGAAGCAGCTACAAGGGCAACTTTAGATTTGTTGCCCACAAAATCCAAATAACAATATGAATTAGCGTACAAACGCTTTGTGGAATGGTGCTATCGGAACAATGTTGCAGGCAAGTACAGTGAAAATGTAATGTTGGCCTATTTCGAGCAAAATTCTAAAATTTGTAAGTCCTCGACGCTTTGGGCACATTTTTCAATGATAAAGGCTATGTTAAATGTCAAGAACAATCAAGATATAAGTAAGTTTTATAAACTCAGCGCATTTTTGAACCGCAAAGGAGAAGGATATCGTTCAAAAAAATCAAAAATTTTTACACGCCAAAATATTGATAAGTTCATTGCAGAGGCGCCAGATGACAAGTATTTGATATTTAAAGTAGCTGCTGTAATGGGTATACTAGGCGCGTTCGCCGTGAAGAACTTTGTCAAATGAGTTTAAACAATATTGAGGATTTAGGAAATACACTAGTGGTAAACATTCCAGATAGCAAGACTAGAGTTTCAAGAACCTTTACTGTTATTACTGAGACTTATATTGACATATCATAAGTACTTAGCATTACGTCCGGCTTATGTCAACCACCAACGTCTTTTTATTAAATACATACAACAAATGTACGATTCAACCTGTTGGAATAAATATTTTTGGAAAGATGCCTACAGATATGGCAAGATTTTTGAAATTACCAAATAGTGAACTTTACACCGGACATTGTTTCCGTCGGACATCCGTCAGCTTGTTAGCAGACTCTGGTGCAAATTTATGTACAATAAAAGGACATGAAGGATGGAAAAGTTCGAGTGTTGCAGAAGGATACTTGGAAGATTCGTTAGAAAACAAAAAGAGGATTGCTTGTCACATTCTTCCAAATAGTTGCCATTCTTCTAACAATTCAGAAATAGAGCATATTAATAGTATTTCCTCCACTGCTTCAAGTTCAACTTCAACAATTTCCTCTTGTGAAGTAGCTTCCTCACAAGGGATAAATATTACTAATTGCTCCAATTGTACAATTAATATAAATATTTCTAAATAACTTGTAATTTTTTGTTAATAAATATATAAATGTCATTATGACAAACGACTTGTCATTTTACTTTTTGCACTAGTGTTAAAAGTAAATCATGTGATCATTTTTAACGAGAGTTTATATAATATTACATTTTTAATTCAAGTATGCCGTGTTAAAAATTTAGTTTTTAATGGTGTTTGTTGAAATAAGATTTTTGTATGCCGAAAAGCTTCTTTCTACACACTTGTAACTATGATAACGGGATCCATATTAAGATCTAGAACATTTTTACCACTCAAAATTGACGAAATTTTTTCTAGTATTTGATATCTCTCATTCTTTGAAAACATTTTTGCCAATTTTGTTTTAACTAACCCGCCATGGGTCCTGGAACAGTATAAACGGCAATTTTAAAACTTTCAATTATTTTAATTGATTCAGCCAAAGGAACTTGCTGCTTTTCTAGAGATTTTATGGTTTCACTTACAGAACTAAAACTACTTTTGATAAAAGTCAAATTATTTTGAAGTTCTTGTTGTTTAAGAACATTTTGACATTCTTGTATTGATATACTTGTTGCTTCCGGAAATTCAAAAGTTAAATGTTTATTAAATAACGTATATCTATGAAAAACTACAAAATATTTACGATATTTATGCATGCTTGACAAAATATCTTATTATTTTCAATTTTTAATTCTGAATGTCCTTTAATCTATTTTTCAAGGAGTAATTTTTTAGACATTTAACATATTTTTATTACTACAAACTACCGATGACCGCAACAGACATAAGATGATATAAAACTAAACTAGAAACAACAAACTGCTATTACGCATTTTGCGTGACTTTACATTGCCTGTGCAGTACATACTATACCTACTACAACTAACGAACAATTTTACCACATTTTTTAATGGAGACATATCTATTTATCAAGTTTCTTTAGATAAATGATAAATAACCCAAAAAACAAGTTTTAAATAAGCACTAAAATAAAAAAATACCGCTTACTTGGGGATCAGAACTTCCTCACCGTAGTAAAACTCGACGTGTGATGTAGTTTATAATAAAAGTGACGTTTCAAAAAAGTCACATTTTTTGTCGTTTCAAAAAAGTCACATTTTGACGTTTCAAAAAAGTCACATTGGTGGAATGTCACTAATATTTTTTTTAAACATTGGGACCAATTTTGCTCATCAACGACCTCAATCTCTTCCTTGACCTCTAGAATGTGTGTACCAAATTTGAAAGCTTTATCTGAAAAACTGTAGCTGCTATTGCGAACCACACAGACAGAAAGACAGAAAATTTTTTCTGTCTAAAATTTTGTGTATCGTCATATTTCGTCGAGATTCGTCCAGAAATCCAATAAAAATTTTCAAAATATTTTTTCACGAATACATAAATTCCTCACTTTGAGGGGTGAGAAAGTAATAAGCACAAGTATAAACAAATAACCATACACTTACAAAAAAGAAATTCACAAAAAAATTAAGCATGAGTAAATGTGGGTCAAATTACTTATTTTTGTGTAATTCGTGTAAATTTCAACATAATTTGTTGTTGTTTTAAAAAATTCAGAGTAAGCAAAAAAGCTTAAAATTCAGTCTCTATTTTTAACTTGAGCGTGGATAAGCGTATATTGTTTTTGTTTATATAAAATCGCTACACTTAAGCACTGTACCTAATAGATATTATAATTATTGTTTCTTTGTATTGTAGAGGTGTTTCAAAACCTTATGAATCGGGAAATGCGTAAAAGGTGCAGCTTAATCCACGATATAAGGAGGAGTTATGCCTCGGCGCATATGAAGGTCAAAGCTCATAAGGTTTTGAAAATTTGAAATATCTAATATTCTATTATCGGTGTCCCACAGGATCGATGCTTTCAATATTTAACAATATCTATTGCGCCTACTTTGTTTTGACAAACGAGTGGCTTAGGATCCACTACAATCTCCCATAAATCAAGAAAAGCTGTCAGCCCTGGGTACTCTATCCATAGAACATTAAATGTGTGAGGCAATCAATATGAGCAGTATTATTAAAAAAAAGTTATGAATCTAATAATCTATTATATTAAATACCTTTAATTTGTTTAACACTTCTACGACTTTACGAGCACATCTTCCACTTACATCAGGTAAAGTACCTAATTAAGTTTTTAATAATGTATTTATTTTATTTTTGTCAGTTTTACTATTTATTTCTGTATCAATTTAATTATGATAACAAAAAGTGTGGCAAAGTGGGGATATGAAAGGTATTTTAGAGGGGCGGCACAGGTAAATCTGCACACGGGCGGCAAGAACCCTAGCAGTGGCCCTGGATAATACGGTCTTATCCAAACCATACAGAGCGCTGTTCTGACACCTTTTTTATAGCTGACAGCGATCTTTGATAAAAAATTAAAAGGTCCCGACTTGTTAAACAAAGAATTTTATTGTAGGTATTTTGTAACTGGATAACTGAAATAATTTAATAAAACTATTGTTTTCAATTATTTAGCACTGTAATTGATTGGTTTTCGATATTGGCCTTATCTATCCATATTTTAATGAAAAATATTCAATATTATCCAAAAAGGCAGGGAGACTCCAACCTGCCCCTACCCCTTGACGACACCCATGACCGTACTTGAAACATAAATGAAAAAAGAGGGCTTAATAATGGGAAACCCATTATGTCCTATTTTAGCAGAAATTTTTATGGATCATATTGAGAAACAAATACACAAAAACAAATTAAGTAAAAGTTTTTTATACTGGTATAGATATGTAGATGATATAATCACATGTTCTACAGGTACAACAAGACAGTTAAATACTTTTTGTAGAATTTATTAATAATTTACACCCTAATATAAAATTTACTGTAGAGTATGAAAAAGACAATTCGATTAGTTTTTTAGATTTAACTATCACAAAAATTAATAATTCACATGAATTTAATTTTTATCATAAACCTTCGTACACGGATATTACGATACATAATAGTTCAACACATCCTGTAAAACATAAACACGCTTCCCTATATTAGTATGATAAACAGATTAACCAAATTTCCTTTAACTGAAGATAATCACAACAACGAATTAAATTTTATTAAACAAATAGCAGTGAATAATGGTTTTAAAGAAACTTTGGTTAACAATTACTTAAAAAAGAAAAAATTATAATATAGCAATAGAGTCAGTTTATCCAAAAGCAGAAATCAGTGAATTAAGTAACATAAGATATAAAACCCTTACTTATATAGGCCAACCTACTGAAAAAATATTAATAACAATAAAGATAAAACTATGTGGTACTTGCCCTAAAGTATACATCGGACAAACGAGAAGAAATTATGGAAAAATATTGTCCAAACATAAACGCAGTTTTAATAACAATAAATTAGATTCGACGTATGCCAACCATTTGCTAGAGGACAATCAATCTTTTAATAATAATTTTGATATTTTACACACAGAAAATAAAGGATTAAAATTGGCACTATTAGAGACATTAGAAATCAATAAATTAAAAAATAGTTGTATTATTTTAAATGACCAGCTAGATTTAAACTGTTCACCACAGTTAAATATTTTCTAAATTATTTTGTACCTTATTTTATTACCGTTCCATTTTATTACCCTAGATTAGTTAGTTGATATATATGTATACTATCACTTTGTAATAAAGAATTTAGTCGTGTACTCACCATCTGATGAAACCACTGTGTGGCGAAACAATTGTCATAAGTTAATTAAATTGTGAAAATCAAACATAAGTTTATTTTGTGTTTATTTGTAAATGAAAAAATGTAGGTAGCCATATGCAGGCCTTTGTCAATAAACAGCTAGACCAATTCCAGTTCATTGAATGAATAGCCTCCATTTCTTATCGCAGAATTACTGATTATATAGGTTGTTTTTGAAATACATGCATGTATTCAAATCGATAATTATTCACATTATATGTATATTCGCTGTTTGCTTTTTTAAATGTCTAAAAACAATCAACAAAAATAATGTTAAATACTGTAGTATAATACTACAAGCGCCTATGGTATTTGTCATTGCATCTAATTCGTAATAGTACCAGGTGTGCCATACAGTTTACGTCTTACTATATCAGTATACTATACTAGATTATGTAAGTCGTGCGTATCTAAATAAAATCATGTTATTATTGGAAAATGTTGTGCTCTAGATTGTTAGTGTATTCAACTGTTTGTGTATGTAGATTTTTAATTGTGTTTAACTGTTACAAATGTTTTTTCGAACACTAATTTGGCAAACATAGTGCTTTTTTTCATTAAAAACATTAATTTATTATTAAAAGTGCCAAATTTGTGTGTGGTGAAGTGAGGTGAAAAGTTTTATTATTTTTCATGGTTTCGTGCAGACTTGGCAACACTGGAAATTCAGTCAATTATTGACAATTTAGGCGCTTTACATTTTTAGAATGTGAAGTGTTGGTTTTGTTTCACATTTTCATAAGGACGTACAGATTTGAACATAAAATGCAAATACTTCAAACACACCTTGTGTAATTATCCATATTCGGCGCTCCTGCCTTATTGATATTCGTAAAAATCTATAGAAAAACGGTTACTTATATCCAGACATAAAATTTATTATGTTACTATTATCAAATCACGTTGTTATTTTCTAGTTATCTGAGTTTCTATTCGTATTACCCTCGTATAGCGTCTGCAAGAGTTCTCGGCACTCCTGATGAGAGTAAGACCAAGTTGCCGGAGCGTATAGAGTTTCATTAGGCGAGACGAGAAAAGGGGAAAGTCTAATTTATGTTGTTTTGTAGATGTAGGGACGTCGGTGCTTTCCTTGTTCGGAGACATTGGCGGTGCAATAGGACAGGACGATGAAAATTTATCATCTGGCGGGAAAGCTACAAGGCAATTATACTGTGTTTTATTAATTTGGACTATTTGGGTTAAAAATTTGTGTGTCAATCAAAGTGTGTTCATGATAGTTAGATGTTGAACAGCAATAAAATATCGTAGCCGAGTGAATAAAAGTGCTTATACTTACTTAATTGATACCGAAGATGGATTATTCGAATTCATCTCTGGACAAATTGAAAAATTATTTATTTGAAATTTGTTCTCGACCCAGATGAGGTATTTTTAATACATATTAAACTCGGAGCTTTACTGGAAACTCAGACTGAATATAGATCCAATGAACAACCATTTTGATGTTTACTAGGGTGGAACTGTGTAACGGTGTCAGTTTGGACGCCTAGAATATGTAAGAAAGTATGTATATGTAACGGTGTTTGCTTTCGAATAGCTAGTTTGGAGTATTAATCCAGGATTACTGTTGTAAATAAGAAAGCCCAAAGTATACATAACAGGGTTTATTTCATTAAAGCAACAGTTATTCAAAACATGAAGTCAAATAAACATAAAATCAGATTCTTTAACAATTAAACCAAGTCAAGTACAAAGTTAATAAATCGTTTTTACATATATACATCGATGAAATTAGTTTACGAATAGGAGTATAATTTCGGTGATTAAACGATACGACTGTAGGTTTCAGCTCCACGTGCTGACGGAAATATCTAGGACTTGATGCGACGGTAAGTTCGATAATTATTTAACGGCGGCGGATTCAGATCAACGCGCTGAAGGCCCGCGGCAATAAATAATCACGAGACTGATGACGGTGGTTGGTTTAGCAATTATTTACTAACGGCATGTCTAGCTCAACGCACTGTAGGCCCACGACAATAAATAATCACTAGACTGGTGACGGCAATGCAGGAGGGTAAAATGGCTACCAACTCCAGGAGGTCTAGCTTAGCGCGCTAAAAACCCCAAAATGCTACCAGACTTTCGGCAGGGCGACGTTGTCGTCGGATTCTGAATTCTAACCAAATGGAGTCAAGCTCAACGCGCTTAAGACTCCTCAACTACCCAGTTTTACGCACTGAAGGGAGTTGTCAGTAGAAAACTGAATTCATTCTCTTGGCTACGGCGACTCTATTTATACCAAAATTATGGCCTTGGTAACGTCTCATATCTCATAGAGGCAGAAAGTGAGTAGCAACACATGCCAACAGGAATATCTGCATGATTCATCAGAGGCGGCAGCAATTACACGGTAGTAAAAAACTAACGGGAATTTTCGAAACTATAGTAATGAACATATGCATGATTCATTACAACTGTTAATGTCCTAGATGTAGGTTGGACTCCACAATAAACTCTCTTTACCTAACACAAAGTCTTTGATGATCAAATAGTTACTTCGGTGACTATTGAGGCAGACGGTTAAGAAAACATCTGAAGAGAATTTGTAGATTCTAATGAAATTATCATGATCAATGAGATGTTTGTGGAGATATTCTTTGAGAACTTTCACAACGTACATATTGACGTAAATTTCCAAATGGAAAAGATGATGATATATCACAATCAGAACAAAAATCAGTTGCCATGGCAACTGGGATAGTTCAAACTAATGAAAATTAAAGACTATATAATAATAATAACAAACTTTAAAAAAAAAAAAAAAAAAAAAAAAACAAAGGGAAAATGGGAATGGGGAAGGGGTTTTGGGAAGGGGGGAATTTAAAGCGGGGGGTTTTTTTTTAAAAAAAAAAGGGGGAAGGGGGAAAAGGCACGAAAAAATGGCAATTGAAAAAAAAAATGGGGAATAGGGTAATATGTAATAAATTTTAGTATGCTACTTTTAAAAAAATAGTTAAATGTTAAGAAAATACGTTTGCAAATATTTGAAGATGAGAGAACAGATTTGAGAGAATTGGCAATAATTTAAAATTAAAATCAGTATTATTCTGCATGTACTTAATACGCAGATAAATAATTTGATGAAGGTTATACAACCAGTTCAGTATGATCGCATTTTTAATTATGTTTTTAGTAATTACGCCCGATATAATAATGCAGTTATCAGATTATAACTTCACGTGTTGAGCACTAGAAACAAGAATGAATATTATAATAATTGAAGAGTGTAATTAAATAACTCTAAGTGTCTAAATCTAAGAAAAGTAGCTATAACTTAAAAAGTATTCTATGTGCCTATCCCAATAACTTATATACCGTTCTAAGTGCCATTTGTTCATTATATGCCACAGATACTCATCAAAAGATGGCGGGCATTCTATGTCCAACTACGCATTTCGCAAATAATGGTTTATGTGCCAAACACTTGTTTTTAACCTCAAAAACGTTTAGTGTCGTTTAATACGTTGTTGTGTTGTTTTTGTTAACTAAAAATGGAAGAAAATCCAAGAAAACAGAGGAGAAATGGAGAAGGAAGTGAATTTGCACAAAGAAAAATATGGAGAAATATTGGAAAATCATACGTGAACAAAAAGGGTATTTTGAAGGAAGCTAAGGTGCCTCCAAAACAAGAGGTAGATCGAATTTATTAAAATATCGAACCGTAAATGCAAATATAACTGTATGTCACTTTGTTTGAACAAAAAAACTGTTTCGCGAATTTTATAACATGGGCGATAACGAGAAACAGTCCACATATATAATGAGTAAGAACATTTCAGGAAATTTTTCGTGTAACCGACAGGAAAATACAAACGTTGACCGAAAAAAATGAAATCAGGCAATATAGTATACGAGGAGAAGCGAGGTAATAAGAAGTTGTACAGGAAATATACTAAAGAAGATGAGAATAAAGTTGTTAATCAAATTAATATGTTTCCTCGTGATGTAAGCCATTACACAAGGAATCGCAGTTCAAAGGAGTATCTCAGCCCTGACTTAAACATAAATCGCTTATATCCGGCCTTTAATGGTATGTTTTTAGATACAAATATTTCTTATCGGTTTTATTCCCAAGTTTTTTTAAAAAATATTTCCTAATCTAACTTTCAAATCACCAAGAATGGATACCTATTCCACCTGTGATTTGCTATCAGCTCAAATCAAAGGTAATCCCGAAAATAGACAGGATCTAGTAAATCGACTTGCATTACATCATAGGAAAGCTGGAAAGGCTATAAAAATGATGCAGCAAGATCACAAAAACTCACAACTATCTGGAAGTTCCATTTGTACATGTTCAATGGATTTGCAGCAAGTTTTGTTTCTTCCCACTCTTACCCACAGTAGGATGTTTTACTTGCGCTAGTTATTTAACTATAACCTTGAGTACATGTTGGTGATACTAATGCAGGTTTTATGAATATAAGGCATGAGGGAACCAGTGGCAGAGGTGGTGATGAAATTGCCTCCTGTGTATTAAAACTGTTTTTGGGTGATGTGACAGATAAAAAGCAACTGACAATGTGGAGTGATAACTGCTGTGGGCAAAATAAAAATGGAATGATTATAGTGCTCTGGATTTACCTTGTTGTTAAGGGTATATTTGACTTAGTGGATCACAAATTTTTGGTCTCTCGACATTCTTTCCTTAGTTGTGATCGGGACTTTGCCCAAATCAAGAAAGGTAAAAAGGTGTGCAAATGCATAGTTCCAAAAGATTTTGTAGAAATGAGAGCGAATGATAGGAATGTCCAACCTTTTGTTGTAACCATGATGCAAAAGGAAGATTTTCTTGACTTTAAAGAAGCTTCTAACGTCTACCTCAATACCCAATAAGCTCAATATCAGCAAAGCTCAGTGGATTAGAATAGACCAAGAAAATCCCGGAAAAATGCGAATACGTGAAACATTAAACGAGATGGAAGAGTGGAAAGTTGTTAACATGCTCAAAAGAGGTGTGAGTTTAGATCATTTGAAAACTCTTAATATGCCATTGCTTACAGCAAAAAGTCAAATATCTAAAGAGAAAAACAATATTTAAAAGAAATCCTAATCATGAACATAAAATGTTCTTTCAATGATTGGCACTTGGAACATTATTGAAATTACCTGTTACAGTTTGAACGTTCTTAAGATATTTTTTTAATTCTTGTATTGCATTTACTCTTGAGTTTATTTATTTTGGTTAATAAATCAGTTTTTTTTTTTGGTAATAAAGAAACCTTACAAAATTTTATTCGTTTTATTTCAGAAAAATAAAATTTGTATTCATTAAAATGCGAATATCTCTGTTTCGGATATTTGGCACTTAGACCGTTATTTAATAACACTCTTCAATTAAAACTATTGTATTTAATACCATTACAATATCATATACTATCAAAATGCTGTACGCCCCTGTTGGGACAGTATGTCTCCAAATATACTGTCATATAATGGTTTATTTATTATCTACATGATACTATTGTGTATTTATAATTTGTAATTAGCAAATGCTGTTAGATTTTTACCAGAATGTTTGATGAATAAATAAATAAATTGTTAAACAGTTACTAGGTTTTACGATATTTTTAATTGTGCACCAATTGAGAATATGCTTCTTGATTGTTTCCTAATTTATTAATTTAGGACGAAGTGCACTTTGAATTATATTGATTCTTGATCCATACATAATGATAAGTTACTGGAGAGGTGCCAATAACTACACCGGAAGCCACTTCATAGGGAATAAATGATTCTATAGCAGAACTGCATTTGACGACACCTTTAATAAATAAAATACCAAAAGCCGGAATATGAAACTCATGTATGGTTATCAAATATACAAGGTGTTTGAATAATATGCACCACAGATTCTTGAGCTGTTTCTATTCATCCAAGCAAGAAATAAGTTGGGATGAACATAGTAGGTAGATGCCTGTGTTTTAAGTCTAAAATAAATTTCAAAAAATACATTGACCATTGTTAAACGTTAATTAAGTGCAACGGCGTGACAGTTTGTAATCTCAAAGAATACCTATGAAAAAAAAGATTATAGACAGAGATGTTTCGCAATTACCGTTCCTCATCAGCACAGCATAGCTTACTGGGATTTAGAATATGACATTGGAACTAAAATTAAATAGTAGGTGAGAAGTACCACACATTCGAAATATAAAATAAAACTAGTCTAACAAAAATCTGAAAAATCAAAATGATTTAAGCTAAATTCAGCATAAACTAAACTCAAAATAAACTAGCGATGCAGCCTACAATATTATTTATTTTATTAAATTCAAATTAAAATTATTAGATATATCAAGATCATTCATAAATGGATCATAATTGTAAGACATTACATAGACTAAGGAAAACAAAAGAACATTTGGTCAAGGAACAGGTACGAATAACAAGGACGAAATATGACGTGCTAGCAAACTTGGGACATGGAAACTTAAATTACTCAGAAGTATTGGATAGTCAATTAAATAATTTATAAGATAATTTTGAATCAAAACGAAACCGTTTTTAACTCAATTAGATTGAATATTAAATCTCGATAAGACATTCGAATGTTGAATAGATTCTATCAACTTTGACGACAAGACTTTTAAAACGCCACTGGACTGGATTCAATAGCTGTTATAATATGTACATCGTTTGCAGGATTCCTTACTACTGATGCATACTCTAATTTTGACCTTACATCACGAATTTCTTAAATATAATCTGGATCTCTAATACAATACAAATACCATGTCCCCTACTACATGGCTGCCATACTGTGGACAATTTATATTAGCTACATATTAATCAATTACAGAAGGTTATGAGACAAACTTGAAAAAAATTCACCAGTTACGGACGAAACATTTACAATAATTATATTTTCCTGTTCAAAATTTTAGCAGAGTTTAATTTTTATGCACTATAAAGTTACTTTATTTATTTTCAATTGAGTTAATTGTAGAAAAAAATATATTAAAAAGCTATATTCTGTATTTGAACATTAAAATATAATGTTTCGAATTCCGCCACTCGAGAGTGACAATAACTTGAAAATACTTCTCCAGTTTCTTTCCCAAACTTGTTGCCAATCGGCAAGAGCCACTCGGAGCCCCACGGGGTCTTATGTCTATTGCCTTGTTGCTTGGCAATTTTCTAAAAACTCTCGAATTATTTTCAATTTCACAAGTCTCAGACTTGTGATATTACTATTGATTTTTGGCAACTGGCAGAAAAGTTGTGTTATTATCATAGGCATTAGTTAAATATTATTTGAAGAGAAAAATAATTCACATTTGAAAAGAGAAAAAACGACAACTCGATTTAAAAATGTTTTTTTATAAAAAATTACAAAACTATCCAACTTTTAAAGAAAACTTATCGGTGTTTGAATACCACTAGACTTACCAATAAACCTTACACCTTTTTCTCTTTTTTTCTCGTGGAACTTTCGCAACCAGGAACCAAACAATGCATTTTTAAAGAGAAGATAACAATAACCACAAAATGTCACTCATAAACTAATAAACACAGAACCGATGTAATAAATCTAACAGATCAGGCAAAAAAGTACAATAATTATAAATCCAGTCACATCACATTATATAAACAAACCATACAAAAACGACAATTGACAAATCGAAATCCAGTCAAATCGTGTGGCAACACGAAATCACTAATTTTTACCAATAATGAATTGAAATTATAACTAGATTGCCCACAGTATGGCGACCCTCTATTCAGGGACATTTTCTCAAGGTCGAGCAGTACCAACTGGAGATCCAGATTATATTGAGAGATTCGTGCATTACATAGACATTAAATAAGAGGATGAGCGTCTTTGTGTTGTTAAATTGTTTGCAATTTCTGTTTGTGTGACCTTAACTTTTAAAAGTGCTAGCAACAACACGATTTGAATGTCAGTTTGGAGTCGAGGTAGACTCCCACGTTCTCCAACTAATTGCATCCATTAATAACAGAATCATTAACACTATACTTACATTTAAGTGATTTCAATTTGCGGGAATGTAACAACATATTTTAATGTTAAGATATAATTTATTTTAAATGAAACAATTGCTTGTTAAGCTCCTCAATTGTATTAGTATAAGAAAATAAGCGAAGCATAAATGGTGTTCTATACTGCAGGTCCGTGGTGATATCATTTACGAATATAACAAATAGCAGAGGCTCAAGTACAGAGCCCTGAGTGACACCAGAAGTAGCCGCAATATTGGCAGGATTGAAACTACTGTACTATATATACTGTTTTCTCTTATTTAAGTAGAAGCCAAAAAAAAAAAAACTTACGAACTCAGTAAATCCTTGATCTGCCAATCTCTGTAATGATGTATCAAGATCAATGCTGTCAAATGCTTTGGAAAAATATGTCAATGATATATATTTGGCCTATCAAATTTATGTGTTCAGCAATATTTTGTGTAATGTATACTCAGTTACTATAAGATGACCGATCCGGTATAATTCCGTGCTAATTAATGGATATATCATATGATTATACAAGATATCGTAGAATACAGCTTCGAGCACTTTATCAAAGTTGCACTTGATTACAATTAGGGATTAGTTTTCAAAGAGCTGTTTATCATTCTTTTTGAAAACAGGAAGGCCTTTAGACATCTTCCATATATACGTTGAGGATTGATGCAATAAATTAAAGATATCGGTTAATGGTTTAGAAAATAGTGTAACAGCCTCTTAAGAGGAAACCTGGGATTCCATCGGAAACCGTTATTATGACGATAGAAAAAATCGATGTGGGTTCAGGAAGAACATTTATTTTTGCGTTTTGAAAAAATTGTCACTATTGGCTGACCCATCTGTCATAACTTAATGGAAACCCCAAATTTCATTCTTTGGTCCACCCTGTATATGTAGAGCACTCTCATACTTCCTTATCGCAAAATAAGACACTGAAGCGAATTAATCGTCTTTTATAGAGACTATTTAGTAAATATCTGATAGGTGGTTTATTACATTTATTTAGATACAATTCATCATGTTCAAGCATTTACCAGAACTGCAGTAAATAAACCGCAGCAGAAAATGAATAATTTGCTACCGTTAAAGCTGGGCATTGTGTATTTCTATTTTACACATTTGTAATATATATTCATGGACTACCATCGCTGAACATTCTTCGCAGACATTCTTCGCACTGCTCGAGCTTCTGTTATAAATGTAAACCGTAGAAATTATAGCATGTTTGCCCTAATATTCATAAACATATTTACTTGCAGGATATTAACACATTATGCCGCTTCCTTTTGCTATTCTGAACTGGAAAAGTTAATATTTAACGAGTTTATTATCTTACCAGGATTGTTTTATATTCATGTCTCTAAGTTTTGTTAATAAAGAAATGTATGTCTATGCGCTGAAGTACCATTATCTTTGTGATTTTCTCAAATTATGTGGAAATTTATGGAAATATATGCATTTGAATCACGACGATATTTTAATTTAATCATTTAATTTATACAAAGGATGTACTGACAGCACCCTGAGGCCTTGGTTGATAAAATGATTATTAGCAAAATTTCGAATCGAAGAAAATCACAATTTGCATAAATTCTATATGATCTCGGCTTACTCATCGATAAAGACGGTTGAATGTGCGAAACTCAGGTGCAGCGACCACGGGAGCCTCACGTGTGCATACTCATACAAACTCGCGGTTATGCGGGTTTCTGTAAACACATTACGTCAGTTCTAGTGCTGGGTATATTCGAATGATTTCAATAATCGAATAACGGATATTCGAATACCTTTTATAATCGAATCATCAATCGAATTGTGGTTAGAGCACGAGAAGTGGGAAAATCGACATCGATGGCTTAGCTCGGCGACATTCAGGAACTCGAGTCATAAATCATAATCATAAATAATCGATCTGGCTGGCAGTTGGCTATTATTTCTATACAATTCCTAATTATAAATTATAAATTTTAACGTAACTCAATCCGGTTCTGCACTCAAGATAATCCTACTCCGAATGGCATCAACCCATGCTATAATAATGTCTATTTATATTATGGCATCAGCTAATATAGCCATCTACATTCTTCAGATCAACACGACCAAAACGCCGTCGACAATAAACAACTAACATGTGGTTAAGTGCACTGGTAATCGCATCGTATCTCACCGCTCGAATCACGTATGTGAAATTTGAATGATGACCCGCTGAAACAAATGATGATATTCAATCGGCAGACGGCGGCAACACTCTCCAAGAACTGAATCAATCGAATTCTCATGACAAGAGTATTCGAGATATCTCGAGATATTTCAATAATCGAATTATCGATTATTTTTCATTCGAATGATCTCAGCACTAATCAGTTCACTTTCTCCCGGTATACAGTATATTGAATAAAGAATAAGATGACCTTACCTTTCTCATTACATATAAATAATTTCTATCTGAATGTCCCGATTTAATTAATTTTTCTTTTTAAGTGCGGGTGGTATTCCACAATGGGTATTATAGAAGGAATGCTTTCATTCATTCTGGAAGTGGCCATTATCTACGATACAAATAGAATCGCAATTTCCTCATGCTAATAAACGACTTGAGAAGAATATAAAGTATGAAGTACGTGATAAACAAAGTTGGCTAACTGTGGATGAAACCTGTGATGTAATGTGTTATTTTGAATTTTAAATCCAAATGGGTCATCGACCTCATATTTGCTGGCCAGTAAAAGGTTGCAAAACAATAATTTATTATAATAATGGATTGCGAACAAGTTAAATCTGTAATATATACATTCAACCGCAAGATTTTTGACACCATAAAGAAAAGTCAGCAGTAATTCAATGCAAGGGTCAAACAGATTTGCGAACTATAAATAAAAATTGGAGTATACTATGAATAGATGTTATTGAAAAATTACGAAGTAGTTTATCCTTATCTCAATCTTTGGAAATAATGGACAAAGTAAATTTGGCATTACAGAACAGATGATCCTAGTGCTCGTATTGCCAAGAAATTTCAAGACATATTAAGTAAAAATCCGAATATCTGAAAACTGTGTGATGCCAAAGAGTGCCTAAGTGATGGAAATGCTACTGATTCCCAACAATACTTTGCATAGGTGAATATTACATCTTTGCATGCAGAATGTTCATTTTCAAAATACACGTTTGCAACAAAGCGTAGAAATTTATGAGAGGATACTATAGAAGCTCTATTAATGGTGCAGATGTATGCTGAGAAACACAAACAGCCATTTATGTACAAAAAATAAGAGGTAAGCCCTTGTAATTAGTTACACTTACATTAAATTGCCACGGTAACTCGGTGCACCGCCGCTGGAATTCGCTCATTCAACATGATCAAAGCGTATGCTTTAAATATATATTTAAAAAAAATCAGTAGAAAGGATTTCTGCGAGGTTTTCAGGGGGGTTACTTCATTACTTCGTTCCGTGGATTCTACAATATTTCATTTATTTTTATTTCTATTTTACGGCAGAAATTTTACTAATTTGCTACCTATTGAGTAAGTACATTGTTTGTCGATATAGAATAATATTTTATTAGCTTTTGATGTGCTTTACTTTCTGTAAAGTCGTTCCTTCACATTACATTCAATTCTCCAACACACTCAACAACTTTTATTTCCTTTAAGACATTGCTGCAGCTTTTCCTACTTTGTCGAAGCCGTTGAAAGTCTTATTTTTCTTTAAATCTCCACTCCACTGTGGCATAATGGCCATGTAGGGCACCGGAAATAGGAAAAAACAATAAATCTCGGAAACAACTTCAAGCCGGACTAAGAAACTGAACGGGACATGGGTTGCATAACAAAAGGAATATACATGGATATTTTGTCCTCGAATGAAAATAGATAGTTGTACTCACGAGCATTATACAAATTGCTACCATTTTATTCTTTTTGTATTTTTTGGGAACACTAATAATAAGTAGACTACGTTTGTATTCCGAATTATTTTTAAAAAATAATTACGGAAATGCATAAGCAAGGGATAAATACAAGTCATAGGACTCTTGTATGTACAAGCACACAATACCAATCTGCAGACCGGTTTTTGGTCATTAGTCATCATCAGTATGGAAAAGTTCATTGAGTTATTTTTTGAAAATATTTCAGTTATTTCTTAAAATACCTACCCTTAGTTTCTAAATGCTTTGTAAGTAATACATACAAGGTATATAGGGGAAATAAACGCAAGTAGGTGCACTGGTTTTGGTAAGGGACAGACATCAGCCTGAACCTCGGAAGTATTGCAACAGTGTTCCAAGCCGAAATCACAGCAATAGACGTCTGTGCACAAGAAATGATACGGAGGGCATACAAAAATAAGAGAATCCGCATCATCACTGACAGCCAAGCAGCCCTCAGAGCTCTGGAAGCAGTAGAAATACGATCTAAAACAGTAAAAGACTGCCTGGAATCCCTGGAGAAACTTACGGAACACAACAGTGTACAACTGGAGTGGAAACGAGGACACCAGAGAAATACGGGAAACGAAAAAGCAGACATGCTAGCCAGAAAAGGCGCTAAATCAATTCTAACAGGTCCCGAACCGACCTGCGGGGTATCTTACAGCACCGCAAAAGGATCGGTAAAGGAACTATTAAGACAGAAACACTACTTGCACTGGATAGAGATACCGGGAATGAGGCAGTCACGCTTGTTCATCGGAGAAATATCTAGAGCAAGGACCAACGAAATGCTAAAGCTGAGCAGAAAACAGCTGAGGTGTGCAGTGGGAATATTAACAGGACACTGCACACTAAACAAACACCTAACCAACATGAGGGTGAAAGACAATCCAGATTGCAGGATGTGTGGTGAAGAGGAAGAAACTCCCCACCACATCTTATGCGAATGCCCAGCCCTAACGGCAATGAGACTAACACACTTCGAGGGACCACTTTTAACCCCGGAAGAGATAGCCAGAGCTCCCATAAACTGTATACTCGCCTTCTGGAATAGAACGGGTCTTATGGAGTAAAGAGACTATGGGGTACAATAAGCTTAAGCTTCAGTACAGCGGGTAGTTTAAACCGCAACCCGTAAGGAAAAAAAAAGGTGCACTGGTTACTGAAATGAGACGAGAAGAGATGGTAATATGAACCTTACACAAATTAATGGTAACCTATGTACGATCTAGGATTTCCAATATTCCACTAAACAGCATCTTCATTGTCTGTTGTTTGCTTTAAAAAATCCATTATTATAAATTTTTGAGTTTTATTTTTATCATCATAGGGGGTAATTCTTTAGGACACAGTTCTTGTACAGTACATATTGCTGATGGTAAAGTTACAGAAGATACTCTCCAAATAGTAAAATGTGAAAGATTGTACTCCGTTGCGGTCCTTCCAGTACTTGTCTTTGGGTTCTATTCTAAATTTTCCAAAATATTCTCTTCTAAGCTTGTGATTCAGATTCATGAAACATGATTCAATTGATTGGCCGGCTGGGTCCCCAGATTCGACACCATTAGATTTTGTCTTTGAGAACACATTTAAACCAAAGTTTACGCAACTAAACCAGAGAATTTAAAGGATTTAAGAGCACGAATTGTGAAGGAATATCGATCAATAACATCACAGATGTTACAGGTATGGGTTATAAATTCTACCAAAATTGTATGATACAATATTTGACACTTATATTTTACGTACTCACTCTTAATGATTCTGACATGTGCAACATTAATTTTACTAGTATTATAACACTACTTTAATCTGATATTTTCTTAGTTACGCCACTGAACACCGTGTTTGTGGTTACAGCAGAAGTTGGGGTGAAACGTGTGAATTTCTAGCGGCTCAGGTGTGGATTCTTCAAGACACTCAAGAAAATGCGGAGTCCTATCGGGACCCTTCTGTTGCGCTGTCTATTTCTTGAAAAACTGCGGACACAAGTGTCACAGGGTGATGGTAAATTTATGTGCGCAACATTTAAATCGTCATTTGTTTGTTGGAGTTTACGAATATTTTGGTGTTTTGCAGCCACTAGACGTTTATTAAAATGGCGTATTATAACTAAACAAAATTTGTTCGCGTATTCACAACACTTCAAACTGAAATGTGTATGTTGCCAATCTAGTGTCTTCCCTTTTTGTATAAGTCAGATCTTGTCTTACCTTTAAAATGTTAATAAATTTGTGAAGGACGTTATGTTCAAATTAAATTATATCTGCTAATTAGTGTTGCAAAGAATTGTAAATTCATGTCTGTTGAATGTTAACTGAATCATCTCAGTAATTTAATTTATTCTGTGGGTCCTCTTAAAAGTGCAGCAAACAAAAAAATGCTGATTTAAGACGAATTTAATTAATGAGTGTATCAAAATGTCTTTTTCAAATTGAAGTCATTGTGCTCTTTAAATCTGGTCTGAATTTATGTTCTTGCTTGTCCAATATACTTAGGGCTGTAATAGCCCTCACAACAGCTCTTAGAGCATAGTATCCAATGTTTTGTGTAACTACCTCAGTGACAAAATTTTAATGTAATTGATGTGCATACGGAAATATTAGAGCACAATAGGGAACTTGCACATTTTTTTTTAATTCATAAAAATGTTCTACAAAACTAAAAAATAAGATATGCAAAATATGACGCCTTAATTCCCAATAATAAATTTGTTATAAATTATTAAAGTTTCGCGCGCAAGCGAACCGTTTCAAACAGAGTCAAAAGCGCGGAAGTAGTCGTGACATCACACCATACAATTTACAAGCGACGACGGAGATCCCAGCACTCGACCGCTTGATTTCAGCCGTAAAAAATACCAGCATCGCCATAAATTTTATGTGTATACTTAAAATGGAAACAAAAACTTCTTATTTTAAATATTGCATTGTACCGTTGTGTAAGAATACTACAGTGAAAGTGCTAGATAAAATATTTATAATATTGCCAGAAGATAAGATTCGTCGATCAAAATGGCTAAAAGCGTGTAGAAGAAATGAAAAAGACATTTCACAGAGCAGTAGGTCGCTACATGTGTGTGATCATTTTAATGTAAGTACATTATTAAGTACTATATGTCTATCTACTAGTTTTTTGCAGGCGGGCAATAAAATATTCCGAATTCCGAATTATTGAATTTTAATTAGGGTGGGATTAAAGAAAGAATGTGTATACAATGTTAGAAAATAAGATTAGTAGATAGAATATAATTTAGTGATACTAAGTAAAGGTAATTTCCTGGTGCGAAAGTAAACAGCTATTTATTATTATACTCTTCGCAAATACGATTACGAAGAGTATATTGCATTTGATCGGGACATTTCTAAAATCGTTAATATCGCTCGCAGAGAAAAAATCATTTCGTTCGTCATCGAATTCTGAACAACTTTCAAAATGTCCGTCTGTTCATCTGTCCGTCCGTCTGTCCGTCCGTCACGTTCCTTGTAAGCACGATAAGTAAAGAAAGAAAAGTCCGATCGAATTGAAATTTGGGCTATAAGTTAGTGTTAGCTAGAGGAAGAAATCCATTATTTTTGAAAAAAATCAAATAGTAAATAAAAAAAGTTTTGGGGCATTTTATTTAAAAATCTACAGAGGGTTGCAATTTTCAATGTGCTACTAAAATTGAAGTAATTTTCTATAGACACCAAAATGCTGTAAAATATACTACCACAAATTTCGCCTACACAGTCGGCATCATCGGGAGATGAAAAAAAGTTGAAAATTAAATATGTGATCAATATATTAGGTATTGTAAGAATGAATCTTAGTTTATACTGCCACGCATTTCGCCAATACAGTCGGCACCAACGGGAGAGAAAATTAAATATGTAGTCAATACATTAGGTATTGTAAGAATGAAGCTTATAAGACAAACACAAGATTCTTTTCAAAAAACTGCGAAGAGTATCCTACAGAATGTGCAACAATTATATAAAAGTTCAATAACACTACTGTCTGCGAAGAGTAAAATGTTTACCTCTAGTATATATAGTATATTGCAAATACCTTTCCCTTGCCCTTTAATTATTCTATTCAAATCTTACATTTATCTATTATGTGAATGATAACACGACACAATCACTTATTTCCCTTGCCCCAAAACATAGTACGAAAATACCTACGATAGGTAATTATACATTTGCGCAACATTTCCTTTGCAGCAAATGTCTTCTATAGAGACACTTTACGCGTGTGTACAAAAAAAACACGAAAACTATAGAAGTGGCTGTTGTAAAGAATTACCCTAAATTCTTTCAAACATAAGACTAAGTCTGCTAAAAATGCTTAGTTGCGACTAAGCATTTTGTAGTTATTTCTTTTTTATTCCGTGATCAAGTCATAACTATTTTATGTTTATAAATTATTACTAAAAGCTAAAAAAATACATACTTCTCTGCCTTGACCCCGCGGACCTCTCCAAGGGAAAAACTTTCACTATTTTGTATAAAAGATGCAACCATAAACATATCCACTTTAGGCAAATTATCAGATTGGCACTTTGAAAAACCTTGTTCAGTCATTTTAAAATATCTGTACAACTACAATAAGCGGTACTATAAAACACAATTATATATTTATATCAGAACAGTCACTAACAAATCAACCACAGTCTAATAACACCATATTGTACACATGTTTATATAGAATGTCATACTTTGTTAATTTGTTTGTATTATTATTTTTAAGTATTTTTTGAATGAATTGATTTTTAGTTTTCTTTTTTCTGTATATATGTATATATTAATATAAATCTTACTCTGTACCCCATACAAGTTGTAAATAATCTACTTAATTGTGAATAAAGATTTTAAATTGGAATTGGAATTGGTAAACATCTGATTGTGTTGCTTCCCGGCGCGACGACTACCGAATATTGTATGGTGTGACGTCACAGTCAATAGTAGCTCGTTTCGGGCCACTTCAATTTTATCGCTGTTTAGATCCTTCATATTGATCGCGTGGAATTAGAAATCTTATTTTTTTTGTGAAGTACACGTTTTATTACAACGTTACGCTATGTTTTTTAGTATTATTTTTATTTTTAAAATTATAGGCAAGTTCCCTATTACTTGTGTACCTAACAATTTTCTGTAATTAACGATTTCAATTCCTATCTCTTAATCACAGAGCTAATGTCCAGTACATTATTTTCTTATGAACACATGTTGGTGTGCTCCAATTTCAATTACATTACGCTGGCCAATTATTAAATGGATCTTATGTTAAATATTGGCAAGTAGAAATTAGCTGAAATTAATCCCAAAGGGTCCGGTTAAGTAAAAGCTTCGTTAAGCTAATACTTACCCATCAACCTTCCAAAACGTTTAATACTAATAACATCAAACATTGGAGCTATTTAAGCATCAATTTTGAGCAATGTTAGGGAGAATGTTGATCGTATTTAAAGTACATACAACTTGAAAAGTTGCCTTTTAATCGCATTAAGTGCTTAAATGTTTTGGGTCCACACCAAGTCATGCGATATGGAGGGCTGGTGTATATTGAATATCAGTTTTCCGCCAACGGTCGTATAGAGATTTTAATGTGCCAGATATATTCAGACGTGTTAAGCCAGAAGGTCGTATCTCATTTTAAAGAACATTATTTGGGGTTACCATTATACATAGGGTGGTTCAAAATTAAGGCGACTGTGACCAGGTCCTAAAAATAACAGAAAAAACAAGTTTCTATATGTAATATGAGTCCGACAATATTTCCTAACGGAGCTACAGACACCCAAAAGCGCTCAATGGGGCAATGTTTCTACTGAATAACTTCAACGTAGTTCAATGTATCTTTGGTTTATGAACATGGCCGTTGGCAGAAATTTTCGTAGGGAAGGAGTACCAATTTTCTCAGGAAAATTGTTTTCCATTCTCATATTTATTTCAAAATCAAAACAAAAAAATCGGTCCCGGCGCAGAAAGTACTTTTTCATCATCATGTTCAATTCGACATGAAAGAAATAAATTACTTTAACAAATTTAAAATATCGTCTCCTTTTATTTTATTTATTTATATGACATAATTAAAATGAAAAAAATTAAATAAATAATATAATGAGGATAGGTATAATAACATAATGAGACAAATGAGATAAATGAAACAAATAAGACAATTGAGAAAAATGAAACAAATGAGATAAAGGAGCAAATAAGATAAATGAGAAAATTCAAACAAATGAGACAAATGAGGCAAATGAGTCAAATAAGACAAATGAGGCAAATGAGTCAAATAAGACAAATGAGATAAACGAACAAACAATACAAACAAGATAAACGAAATAGAACGAAACAAAGTAATTTATTTTAGATTCATTTCAACTTGCATATTAGGAAGTACTGCCGATACCGACTTTTTTTTGTAATGATGAAATTTTTCAACTTTTCCTTTAGTAACTGTTAATCGTACGAGATAATTTCTTTTTGGCACATTTTCTCATTATGAAAAATTTTTGTTTGAACCATTTTTTGATTTGATGCAAAAAATATTTGTGCCCTTGAGACGTTTCCTTCCTGATGCACAAATTTCACTGATGTTAAAAGGGTAGCAGACATTGTATGTAAAATTTCAGATTTCTGTGTTGAGAAGTTTGTGAAAAAACGCGTTTACACCAAACGACGAGCGACACACAGGCACAGAACACACAGACGGCACGCCGCGCCGGTCTCAAAACGTTTGATTTCATCACAATTTGGAATTCGGTTTTTCACACGACGCCAATACTTTCTCTATCAATATAGATAGATGAGAAAGTACAAATAAGTCACTGAAACATGGAAATCTCGTATAGTATAAGTAGTGTCAACAAAGTCACTTCTCTTAAAATAATATATAAAATAATATATTTTGGTCTCTTCTTTTTTCTTTTTTTTTTTGTGTCTATATTTTTTGTTTTTTTAAACTATATTTATTCTTATTGATGTGAATTAAAATATAATTAAAATATAATATTACATCATAAATAGATATTATGAACCCCTTCTCTCCGCAGATTCGCCTTAATAATAATTTTTTTTTGTGGGGTCAAAATCGAGTCCAAAGAGTCGGTTACAACAAACATCTGTATAGCGTGTTAAAAATGTAAGTGTATGATGGGAAAAGTTATCTGTCATAGCAATCACAAGAAGAAAAAAATGTTCAACGTTATGATTTATAGAATAACTTCTATTTGTAGATTATAAAAGTACTGTTATATGCGGTTTTTCTCTCACTGTGTGAGTATCAATCAGATTACGCAGCAGCTATTCCAAAACGAATTAAAAAGAAATATATATTTTTTATACCATGGGTGGTATGGATCAACTCCTCAACAATGCTGGACAGGTTTCACTCCCTGCCATGTCCGTACAACTTCTATAAAACAAGCTAATCAGATTGTACGCAGATTACATGGAAAGTTTTTTAATTCAAGTTTGTTTGAAAGGATTTTTAGATCGCTAACTGCAAATTTTCGGTTCTTTGAACAGAAGAGACTGATTTTCTTTTAATTCTCATAGATTTTAAAAACTTTTTAAAAAATTAATTATTCTGAGAGTATCTTTTATTCTTTACATTTAGTCATAGAGGGCTTAAATTTTAAATTAATTTTGTTCCATATTACCAGCACTTTTTTGAGACTTAAGAAATAATAAGATTAGGGTATCGACTATAAAATCTTTATTAAATTTAAAAATATAAGTATGCTTGCTAGTACTCATGATAAAATATGGCTGACAGTATTCCTTACAATGCTTGCAGAAAGAATAATTTTAAGTTTTTGTGGTTATTTTCGTCCATGTTTAAATATATTGGAATTCTTTGCATACATATCGATGAGAAGTGGCGTACATATTTTTTTTAAATATGTTATGAATGTATGTCAAATCGTTAAAAATTTAAAAGAATGCTACAACATTTTTTGATTATTTCATTGTTCTTATTAGAATATTTTAACGCCTATTTTTATTTTTATTTTATTTTGTTTGACATGCACATGCCCAACAAAATTTACATTCCATTAAGAGCGCCGGAAATAGAGAACATATACAATAACATAAATCATATGCAATTGAGAATACAAGTTTAAATGACTAACATGTAACTGAAAACTGAAGTAACAAAATTTTTTGATCATTTGACTTAGTTTGCTATTAAAATCAAAATTATATAATGGAGAAATCATTTTGTGTACGCATTTGGTACGTAAAATAAGAATGTACATATGTATATCTAGTTGACGTCGTGGGTGCTCTAAAATTAATTATTTCCAATAATTGTCAACAATTTGTCATATTGCTTAAAAGTTTAAACAAAAGTATAACTCATTGCATGTCTCTACGATGCGTCATAGAACTGTATGCGAATTTAGGAGTAGATTATCCAATCATAACCCCCAGGAGAATACAACTCCTATAGTGGTGAGAGATATGAAACTTCTCGTATGGTCTATCGATCTATCATGGTTTGAAGGTATAATCAGGGGGTATTTCCCGGGTGTCCTTCCATATTACATAAATACATATTACATAAGGTCAATTTTAAATGAAATTTTAAAAATTTTTTTTGATTGTCTTCAATATTAGTAATATGGATTTCGTAGTATGGGTCCCAAACCACACTTGGCAGCGAGTTTTATATGTTATAAAGTCTTTAGTGTAGTCGTATTATGAAAATCGCAGGGGCTGTGCGTGATAAAACCAAGCATTTTAAAGAATGACGATACATTATTTTTTGTATGCTCCCTAAAAAACAGTTGGTAATCAAAAGTGACACCTAGATCTTTAAAATTGTCGCAACTTTCCAGTGTAGTACCATTAATATCGTGGTCGAATAATTGTAACTTATTTAACTTCGTGGTAAACGAAACCATAATGCATTTACTGAAACCTGAGACAATCTGTATTTGTTGCACTAGTTATCGAGTGTGTTTAAGCCTGCCTGTAATTTACACAAATGAGGTGCATGATGCTGTAAAAAAATTAAGGCAAATAAAGCTGTTGTTCTTGATATGTTACCTTCATACATTGTTAAAGGCTGCATTGACTTTATTGTGTACCCTCTTCATTTCTTATACAACTTAAGTTTAAAAACGAATGTATTACCAGAAATCTGGAAAGAACTTCGTATTTCTCTAGTACATAAGAAAGACGATAAAGCTAGCATTAATAATTTTAGGCCTATTGCTATACTGTCAGTGCCAGCGAAGCTACATGAATCTATTATATATAATGTTATCTACAATTCAGTTTACAATAGCATATCCATACACCAACTCAGTTTTATGAGACATAGGTCTCAAATATTAGTAATCTAATTAATATTAGTCAGTGTATATCACAATTAATATATGATGGTAGTTAGGTAGACATAATCTATACCGATTTCAAAAAACCTTTGATATGGTATCACATAATCTCCTTCTTTGTAAACTTACTGAATTCAGATTTCATAAACCTGATAGAACTCCTTACTTCATATTTACAAAATAGAAAACAGTATGTGTCTGTGAATGGATGTGCGTCAAATCATTTTATCGCCTTGTCTGGGGTTCCTCACGGTTCCAACCTTGGGCCACTGCTATTTTTCATATTTATAAATAGTTTAACAGAAATAATTGAATCTTACAAATATTTATTATTTGCTGATGACTTAAAAATCTACGTAAAAGTTAAAGTAATATGGACTGCATTATGTTCCAAAATGACTTAGATAAAATATATCAATGGACATCTCAATATAGTAGTAGTAGTAGCTACTTATTTTACTAGGCAAGTAGGCGCCAATGGCCCTTTTTTACCTAGGGACCTACGAGTTATCGTTCATCCATCCAATTGCCGGACTCGATCAGTGCTGCTTAACTTCACTGATCGAATATCGGAAATTAAACGATGTCCATACCTCATCCCCACATCTCAATATAAATTGTATTTTAATGTTAATAAATGTTTTATTATGTCCTATACTAGAATAGAAAATCCGATTCTATATCATTACACAATAAATGACGCAAATTTGGCCAGAGTTGAAACTATGAATGACCTAGGTGTAACTTTTGATATGCGCCTTACATTTAATAGTCATATTTACTCCATGATAAATAGGGATATTAAAATGTATGACTTCATAATACGTAATACCAAAATGTTTACCAGTACAAGTGCTATTAGACAATTATATATATCGTATGTTAGATCGGTGTTGGAATATTGCTCCATTGTCTGGAATCCATTTTATCAAATACATGTGGATATTAAAAAAGTGTACAGGATAAAGTATTAAGATTCATCAATTATAATGAAACTAGTTTGTATGACTTTATTGTAGAAAAAATATGTTAAGAGAATGATATAATCCTAAAGCACTGGACATTTGACGAAAAAACGGACATATTATTTATCTACATAAACTGTTACATGGAAATATTGATGATCTTAACTTTCTGTCCTTAATATCTTTAAATGTACCTGTGTATCCTACCAGAGCATTCTGAACTTTTTATTTAGAACTTGTTAGTACTAATTACCAAATGAATTAAACACTCCATAGAATATGTAGTATTTATAATGGGATACGACACAATTGTGATATATTTGATATTAGCTTAAGAAGCTTAAAATATATGTTAAATAGTATATTGATTTAAGTATTGTTAATATTATGTTTAAATTTGTGTATGTATTATATATACTCTGTAATAGGGCTTTGCCTGTTGAGTGTGTTTTGTCAAATAAATATATAAATAAATAATTTCTTATATCAGATATACTATCAATTTTATGGTAAATTTTCAAGTCGTCAACGTATAAGAGAGATAGACATTGGAGGTCAAGTTATTGAATATAATAAATAACAAAAGTCTCAATATCCATACCCTGTGGAACCTCTGTTTGTTATCCGTGGAACTATGACTCTGATTTTGTACAAATTGACTTCTGCTATGAAGACAGGATTCGAAAAAATGTTAAATTAACATTAACAAGGAACTTAATATTTTTAATTTGCAAAATGTTTAAAACGTGTCCGCTGCTAATCTCGGCAACAGAGAAGCCTATCAACAAACTCTTCTCGAATATTGCACCGTGATATTGATAGATACTTCCCTTATTCTTTAGATAAATGTTGGATTGAGTTTCTGTTATGTACACGTTTGATTTAATGTACCCTTATCGAAAAAAACACAATGGCATTAAGTCTGGAGAGCAGGAGGACCGCTATATTGAACCTGACGACCAATCCACTGCCCAGAATAATTCTGCCTAATCTACTTGAATGGTGTAGGGAGGAGGTGCCCCATTCTATTGAAATGTATTATCATTATCAGATTCGTAATATAATTGATCGTCAGATTTTCGTCAAGGTCTTATAATGTTATTTCTTAATGTTCCTATCCATACACTAAGTTTTATTACGTTGATAGAATGTTCTAAAACTGTTTATTTGTATCAGCATAAAAAAGACATTTCAAATGAAGTCTTCCCAAGAGCTATTCAGAGCAAAATGGCGGCCTGATACCATGTTTGATGGAAAAGTCACTTTCTGTCTCTCAAAAAAGGGGTGCTTTTAATTTTCATTAAAGCTTCCAAAAAATTGGTATTCTATGTTAATTTATTCAAAAGTTAGCGAGGGAAGCACACTTTATACACTGAGAAAAAGAATTTATTACTATCACGGTTGATTGTATTTGCAGACGTAGCTCAAATAATACCTGCATTATTACATTTCTTTTATTACAAAAACAGTGATATTAATTGAGGTTATATCTATACAAAAAAATTGTATCAGTACCAAATTATTTTTCTCAGTGCATATTTACTTGCGTTAAAAATATCCATTTTAAATAGGCGTATTATTTTCTGCTTGGGGGAATCGGCAAAAACGACTAGGCGAAAACAAACAATGAAATAAAAGGTATTATTTATTGTTATTCGACGGTCAAGTCAATGATAATAAAAAGTTCAACACGAGCGCGTCAAGAGCGTCAGGCCAATATCATTTAATAAACGTGACATCATTACAAGCGTCAACTCTAATTTGTAGTAACCCAGACCTGCAATTGGTGCTCTGTATTCGCCCTGAAACAAATGGATTTGAAAGTGATTCCATTTTCTGTGCCATTAGTTTTCAACTCTTGACGCCCAAACTCCAAAGTTAAGCTCAAAATAAAACTTCAAGAATTTTCAAATCAAGCTTTCTTTTAAACTTTTTGTTCCACCACCGCCTTGCTAATAGGAAACGTGCTCGGGAGTCGGTTAATATTATTTTGATTATGCTCTTAAACGGAAATTGAAAAGGTATTAAAACAACAATGAAACAGATCTTCTACAGTATACTCTAATTTATCGGTGCCAGGTGATTCAGACTATTTTCTGTATTTAATCGTGTTTTTTAAATCCTACAAATGACAAAAATTAATAAAAATACAGGGTGTTTCAAAAACACAATAACATTTCTAGCGCAAGTAATACTTAAAAAAATAAAAGGATTTGCTTATTTACAGGTTGAGTGCCACCTTAAAATAAAAAGTTGATCCCACAGACCATTCGTTTTTTTTTGCTAAAATTAGATTAGAGTCCTAAAATTTTTATAAGAAAATATGAATACTAAATTTATTTTTTTTTTTTCTTCCACCATGTTTTCCTATCCGTATTTTTTCGTTGGGATTTTTTTTTTTTGTTTTGACCTAATTTTTTGTTTTTATCTTATTTTTTTTTTTTTTTTTTTTATTTTTTTTTTTATACATTTATGATTTTTTTTTTTTTTATTTTTTTCGCCTTTCCCTTTTACATTCCTTGTTTTAATTTTGAATGCTTATAATTTTTGTCTTAATTCTTGCACCTGGATCAACCTGTAAACTTATTATTATTACAGGTAATATGAACAGTTTTTCAGATACTGAGAGTTGAAATTTATTTTTTTTAACACTAAGGTAAGGATCTAAATTAACTAACTCCCTCAAAAACTATCTCCAAAAGTTAAATAAAAAATTAACAAAATAAAACACATTTTTTGCACAGTGGGTTACAAGTAAGTTTCCCTTTGTTACAATCGCAAGCCTTTAAGCAATCATTTTTGCAGCCATAGTTTGCGAAACAGATATTGTGATAGGACGTTCGGGGTAAGACGCTACGGAACGCAGAGCCGGATTTAACTGTATTATTCGCTTGTTTATTTTTTCAATGTAAGTTTTTGTGCTCAGTTTAGCAAGCAATAATTTAACAATTGTACAAAAAAAATATTAACTTGAAATAAAAATATTGAATTTCACGTTTTGACTACACAATACAGCAGTTACAGTTAAATTAAGAAGAACCGCGAGAAGATATGAACATTTCTTGCCTGGAAAGGATGGGTATGGAATATTGTGATTTCATTTTTCTGATACGCATTGTAAACTAAGGTTCTTAAAAGTTTTGATTAATTAATTTTTTATTTATCTTATAATATTACACTTACAATATATCAGCACTGCTAGTAACAAAATTGTGCAGCTCTGAAGTATCCCAGCATGTAAGCTAAACTCCGCCTCAGTTGCGTGCCAGCAAAAATAACAATCATCGTTCTCGCTTTAAGGTAAGCAGTGTAAAAGACGGAAGATGTCATGTGTTATACATTTCCCGCTCACATGTTGCATCTTGCTCCGCACATCCCGTCACAATATAAGTTTCGCATACTATACATTTCACAGGTTCCTCATAAGCATAGCAAATATTTGTTAAGGGCCACATAGATGACACATTATGCGTTATACTCAACTTGCAAGAAAAATGTGCCGTGTGTGATTAAAATATGCGCATTTTACTCGTGACTTTGGGCATGCTTGAATTCAAGATCAAACTGAAAGGCGAGCAAAATGCGCAGTAACATGTATCATATGTGGTTATCGCATTGTTACTTTTTTTCTTGTCTTTGTTTCTCTTTTTATTGTTGTGATCAAGGAGCCTGTTATAATATTGTAAACGTGACTGATTCTCGGACTTACAGTAAAAAGTATATGACTGAATTTATTAAATTAACATGAGATAAACGTTTTCTATGTTGTTAAAAATGTTAATACATTATTAAATAGATTTTTTTTGTACAAAAATTATTTAATTTTGTCATGAAAAATCATACAAGCATAAGCGTCCCACTTATTACTTTAAATAAACAATCAGAGAGAAATATAAACCTTGATTTTTTTTGTATCTTTGAAGTAAAACAGTAAAACCTGAATTACTCTCCCTGTGCGATCTAAATAAAAAATACACTATCATATCCTTAGTTCTTTTGTAGGAAAAAATTCACTGGCAAAACCTACATCTTACGTATATTAGGAAATACTAACTTATTTCCAAGCGTCTCGCATTCGAATAAATCTCCTGCTGAAATATATATTATATAAGAAATCCAAGTTTTCCGAGAAACACCGGCATGCAAATATTGACGATCGTTGAGTGACTGGCAAGACTCGCAGGAGCAAAAACTAGTTCTGTATATTCCAAGTACAATGGTGCGATTTTGCTACACCAGAAATTTCTTGATCTCGGCAGCAGTCAGATGAGAAGAACTTGCGATATTGTGTCAAACGACAAGGGAGTAAGTAAATTCCCCTAGAAGGAATATATTTTCAAATAGAGAAAAGTGATCTATGTGTCTGTGTACAATCACAGACACAAGATATGTTCTGAACCGAAGGAAAGGTAACTGGTCCACCGTCAGCTTGTCAATGTTTGGGTTTATGGTCAGTTGTTTGTGAAGGCATCGATTGATATTAGATCCATTTTCTCGTTTCACTTTAGTTTTTCTGCAGCTGAAAATTCACTGTGATTGGTCACTTTCAAATATGATCGATAACTCTAGAATGTAGAAGTACAGACGACTAATTGAATATAATTGTTTTATTAAGATATGTCCGTAATATACAGACAGGGTGTTTCACTGATGACAGACCAACTAGCCCGCATCGATTTGCCCCTATTTGTCTTATATTTTATTAGTATAAGAGTTATTTAGGTTTCCGTGTATTTTTAGCTAAACTCCGGTTTTGTTCACAAATTTCGTCATTCTGGCTTAATTATTAATACTAGAGTCAATTTTTTTATCAACTTGTCCAATAGTGTGCCCATCATCCTGAGAAATATTTCTTTTATTGGAACTGAAACTATTTGGATAAAAAATAGTCTTATTTTATTAAAACAAAAATTATTCCTTATCTTTACAAGTCTTCTAGAGAACAATAAAAAGAAAAAGCAAAATTTTAGTAACCATCTTAAAAACTTCTTTACTTTTTTGGCAATCAGCCCGAAAAATTTCATTCAACTAGTCCCTTGACTTCAAATCGAAAATTTAAAAATTTTTACAAAGTGTAAATGAAGAAAATCCCATTTTTTTTATTAAAATACAGAAGGTATCATAGTTGAGGTCCTCACAAAAGATGCAAACCGTAGACACACGTGTTTTGGACTTATGCTCCTCATCAGCACGATGCTGCTAAGTTGAAAGGATGAGCACAACTTAGGACAACGATACAAAGAAAAACACTGTGGCTTATTTGTGGCTGCAATTGAAACACTCCTTGTTTACAGGCAACAGCAATATTACCACGAAGACAACTATAGCTACCTGCATGGAATTCCATACCCAAGGAATGTAAAATAATAAAGGATAGAAGATGTGACTGTAGGTAGAAATATCCTCTATTACTTTACATACCTTGGGTAGGGAATTCCACGTAGGTACCTATAGTTGCCTCCGTGGCAACATTGTTTGTACCCCTGTAAACAATTACAGCCACAAATGAGTGACTACTCTACAAAAATATGCTTTGAGGATAATAGCTCGACTACCTAAAAAGAATCATGTACACCAGTATTCAAACATATTGAGATTAACTGATAATCACCTTCCTTATTTTATTGCCTTCCTAGTCATCTTATACATCTTTTTATAAATTTTTATTGTGTGTTATTTTTGTGTAGTGTCTTTTGTATTTGTCTGTATACATGTGGCATGCGTATTGCATTATTAGACATAGGTTTCTTAAATGGCCAAGTTAAAATGTAAACTAGAGACAGACAAGCCATCGCTGGTCAGCGTGTGCATTGGCAAACCAGAGAATTCATTTTCCATCTAGCTATCGTCCGGTAAAAAATTCAATAGTAACCGATGCACCCATTGCACCGCCAATTTGAGACAGACAAACATAATGTATAAAAATTATTAGAAATAAAATTTTTAACAACTCTCGTCTTTGTCATATTCCGTTCAGTATATTGTTGGAAGCGAATTTGTATAGGTATTCATGCTGTAAATAAAGGATAATGTCCTGCAAGGCGAGCGCCGCAACCAGCAGAATTAGCAATTTTCAGACGACGTGTATATCCCGACTACCATTTGAGAGTGTAACAACGTCTCGCAACACTTTCTATTCACCATGCGTGTTGGAGTTGAGCCCTTGTTTTAGCGTAGTGTCTAGTTTTTGTTCACTTCGCCGCCCGTTATCGCCTGGGCTCCATACTGATCTGCGATGAACGTTAAGTATAGGGCGGACATTTTATTCCCTACTTGAAATATGTCAATAAGTTATTTATTAGGTAACAGATGGGGGTTGTGGTATTAGGAAAGTTTCAACCACTATAGCTACTTGCAGATGTTGACGGAAGACCGGAAAAAGCTTACCGCTTGCTCTGATTTTTTTTGCACCAACTAAAAGTCGTAAGAAAGTTGTAATCTGTTATTGTTATTAGATAAACATTCCACGTTATAAGCTTTATGTATTTATTTATCGTTAAGGAGAAACAATCAGTTTACAAATTTTGTTAGTAATATTTTTTTTTTGTAATAAAAAGCTAGTGCTTGTACAAACCTACAAAAATATTTAATGTACCTTAGACATATTTATTTTTAACCGTAGAGAAACCAATTACCAAATAACAGTATACTTTTCCTTCTAATGCTGCTTATCTTCCGATATCACAGGTTATTATAAAAATGTATCCACTCAGTGGCGTATATTGTAATGTTGTTCACTAGGTTCAGCTTAGCATCGTTCACTTCACAACGTATAAGGTATATTTACAACCAATTGGGTACGGGCACATTCTACTGACACTGACTTAGTTTTCCACGAAACACCAAAACATTATATACTACACTCGACGCGCGTTTCGCCAACCAAGTTGACATAATCTGGAGGTGATTAAAACTAAACTTATGCTGACAATCTACCCTGTCTAGTATTCATTACATTCTTAATTAATCTTAAAAATTGCTAATATCTATTTTATGGTTGTTCTCAAACGCATGTTGGGCTACACTGGACTTGTCTGTTCTACCATATTTGAGATGGGCCATATGCTCTTTGAATCTAGTTTGAACTGATCGTCTAGTTTGTCCAACATATTTTTGATTACGTTCCTTACAACTGATTTCGTATATCCCCCACTTTTCGTTTGTTTCGATTTTGTCTTTTTGATTGCCTAAAAGTTGTTGTAGTTTGTTTCCCGATGAATGAACCACTGCCATACCTACATCTTTAAAAATTTTACCAATACTACGGGTGAATCGAAGATCGAATAGAACCGATAAAAATTTCGGATTTTCTCTTTCATTTTGAAAGGTCGAGGAATTTCGAAGCGACTCTATAAACTTTCGTTTCCTAATTATTTTATCAATTAAACTTACAGAATATCCATTACTCGCAGCTATATCCTTAATCAATGCCTTTTCTTTTTCAAACCTCTCCTTATTGAGGGAGAAGCTTAATAGGCGATGGACTAGAAAACTAAACGCGCCATTTTGTGTTAAGCAATGGTGAGAGTCGTTAGTGATATATATTATCAACCTTACAACATATTTCAGCGATTCAACAAAAATAACTTTGGCCCTTCGAGCCGGATACGAAAAACAGTTTTAACAGAGCAATTATTGAGTTCTTGTTAACAAGGGATGTGTGTGCCAGTTGTAAAGCAGCTACGTACACACTGACTATTTTCGACATAAGAGTTAAGTGACAAACTAATAAAAACCCATCACATTAAACGGAGAATGTGAACAAATATGTTTTAAATATTTTTGTCGTTTGTCTCAGCATTGTCTAATATTCAGGAATAATTTTAATATTTCATAAATTTGAACGAATTAGAATCGACTGGCAATATAAAGTGGTACAATAAAAGGTATTTTTGCTGTTTATAAAATAAAATAATACTTTTAAAAAAGATATGTCCACGCCACTGTACCAAGTGTCTGCTCATGGCGTACTGAGATGAAACGACAACAGCAGAGTCTTATCTTCGATGTGACAGCCGACTGGCTATAACTTAAATCAACGGTCTCTCGATTTGATAGATGTTTATTCTTCTTTTCATGGAAAATTACCTAATAGACGTCAATGTGTCTGCACTGGAAGAGATCGAAGTATATGTCTTGAAAATGAGGCCTCATCGATCTTAAAAATGCTGTGATTTTTTAATGGGATTCTAATTGTGACGGATATCTGCTGGATGCATACAGAATTTCATCTTTAATGAAATAATGTACCTACAAATAATAGGTTACATGATATGTATATACTTCTATCAAATTTCGTAATAATGTACGTAATTTCACGTGAAGTTTCAATTTAGAGATTTGATTAAAATTCTTACGTCCGGTAACAGAAATATATATCATTATAAACATTTCTGCAATAACACTACTGTACCAATTTCCATTACAGACTAGCAAGTCTCTTAGTTATTTTGATTCAGACATACTCATATATTTGATCTAATTTTTATTTTCAAGTGTGTTATCAATAACGGTCTTTTTACAACTTTTGTTTCGTGTCATTCGTTCTTGTCTCACATCACATTTATGATTGGATGCTCATTCATCTATCTCTCCCCCTTTACTTCATTGTAATTTCACAACCATTCTATCAAATAAATATCTGGTAACTAGGAGATTTTCAAAAGCCTCCAAAATCGATTTCTACCACAGTCAGCAAGATTACCCGACTTATCTCCAATTGAACATATGTGGAATATATATGTATGCAGCAGAGTCCTTCCTAGATTCGATAGTGGGATTACGTAACTTAGAACAAATAGCTTGGGATAGTACCACAAGAGGAAATCAATCATTTCGTTTGGTGGTGCATAAAGGGTCGAGTAAATGTTAATTTTATTGATTTTGATACGATGTACTGCTTTTGTTTACAATTATTATTACTTAAACATTTTGATAGACAAAATATTCTAATAGTTACGTGTAAGTTGAAATTTACCTCGGAAAATGGATTCGTCGTGGTGGATTATCCCATGGTCTACGAGGTCACTCGACCTTACACCACTCTTTTTTTTGTGGAATTACCTTAAAGATAATGTGTATCACGATCTGCCCACAGCAATTGATGACATAAAAAATCAGGTAATTCATGAATGCGAATGAATTCCTCAAAAGCTCTGAACAGAATCTAGACTCCAGAATGATATTCAGGAAAGACTATGGTTGTGTATTCACTAGCAAGGTTATCATATTGACCATTTAGGTTAAGATCTGTGTCTACATTTTCGTCTGTTTTGTTTGATTTAAATAAAATAATAATTTTCCTCCTCCTTACCAACAGTTTTTTGGATTGATGATATTAAGGAAGGCATTGAACATTATCACACCATTGACTGTATATTGACAAAATATGTCACAGAACATGAAATCATTATGTTGTAATCAACTTAAAATCTTGTCGTTTACCTGCAGTTACCACATTTTACTTGGGGGGGGGGGGGGGGGGGGGGGGGGGGGGGGGGGGGGGGGGGGGGGGGGGGGGGGGGGGGGGGGGGGGGGGGGGGGGGGGGGGGGGGGGGGGGGGGGGGGGGGGGGGGGGGGGGGGGGGGGGGGGGGGGGGGGGGGGGGGGGGGGGGGGGGGGGGGGGGGGAGGGGGGGGGGGGGGGGGGGGGGGGGGGGGG